>JAPXFQ010000789.1:0-479647 GCA_028564705.1 Apricaphanius iberus
ACCGGCCTATTTCATCGTCAACACCCACCCATCTTACATGCCAGGAGAACACTGGTTGGCATTAACGTTAGATGAGGGTAATTGTGCAACTTTCTACGATTCATACGGATTACCTCCACATTTTACCCACTACCCCCCGAGTATACTGGATTTTTTAAAACAGAGATCTTCCAAAATATTATATCACGACCACCAATTTCAAGACATCGAATCGACCGTGTGTGGCCATCACTGCGTATTTTATCTGTGTAATCGCGCCGCTGGTTTCTCAATGCACGATGTAATTTCAAAATATTCTAAAGATGTTTACAAGAATGATTTGATGGTTTATGAGTTTGTTAATAAATACCAGATCTGTATTAGAAAATCAGCTCGTTTTACACAAAACACTTGTTCTCTACAAATGTTCAGAGACTGTCACATGTTTTAATTTTTCATTATTGCTTTATGTTTTTTAATAAACATCATGTACAACAAGTTTGTAATAATAAATAAACTTTATTAAAATGAAAGAGTACACGTTCTGGTTTATTTCTAAGGTGATAATGTAACCCACTTGGGGGGCATTATTGTTTCACGCAGGCCTCGTTTATCACCGCCCCTGGTCCATTGGGGGGAGAGGGGTACCAGTTTTTTTCTCTTCTCAGTTCTACCGTCCATTGACCAACGGGGAGACAAAATCATCATTTTCTTTTTTGGTCTGGGGGTATCGTAGCCCGATTTAATTTTTATATATTCCTGACGCGCAGCCGGGTTATTGATGGTCGATAGAGGGATGTTTAAATCCGACAGAGTAAACAGAAATTCGTTCCAGCCTTTAGGGGGCGCGTGGGTCCTTTTAAAAGGATGTATCAAATTCCTTAGCAGGTCCAGCATGTGAGATCCATTAATTACTTGTCCCTTGTAAACAAACTCCCCGCTCGGTGTCCAGCTAGTATTTTTCAGTTTACGCATGATATATTCGGTGCTTCTACGCTCACGTTTAGGTATGCTTCTCAACACATCGGTTGTAATAACATCTGCTTCATCATCATCACCAGTTTCCATCGTTGATGTTTTATCGGATAAATCTTCCGGGGTCTTGTGAAGAGTTAGGGTGACTCGCTGATCATCTTGCTTGCCTTGTTTGACCAAAGTTAGATATTTCTGTAAAAGCGTCTCATATTTTCTGATTTTTTCATAAGGGGTCAAACCTTTATGGTTTAATATGGCTCTCATGTCTTCGTCAATATCGTCCTGAGCTGTTTGTCTTATCGTTGTGGAACCTTCAGGCTGGCTCAGGCGTCTCAGCTGTTGCGGTGAGACCAAAAACATCTTCTGGGCTTCTCTTAGCGTCATCTCCGGCTAATGGCCCCCGCGATCAGCTCCCCCAAAAACGGTACGACGGCGGCAAGCAGAGGAAAGATCCCACCTGTCTGGGTTAATAATTGCTTTTGTTTGCGTTTCAATCCAACCTTTTTATCCGCCAATAATCTAAGGGTTTTCCGCTGTTTTTTCAGTTTATTATATTGAGAAGGCGAAAGTTTTATATGCCCTTTTAACACATTTAAGGCAATTTCACACAAAGCCTGCAGAAAGTCTGGTGAACAGTGTGTTAAGATCTCCCTTCGTTTGCTGGGGGTGGAGTTGTATAAAGCATTCAGCAACGGTACATTTCTTTTTAAACGTGCCGACATGGTGTCTCACTTGGTTTTAGGCAGATATACAGCCGATAGCTCGCTGGGGAGCAAACCTGTCCGTAGTCTGAACTGTTCTGGACATGTAGGAGTGAGATCGATTATTAAATATCCATATGGATTCTTTGTGGCATCCGCAAAACACTCCATAAAGTATCGGTGTTGAGTAGGAAAAATCTGTCGTGCTAAAACACTAACTTGTGCTCTATCCCTGGGGTTTTTAAATAAGATCATGTAATTACTGTTCAGGCTGATGGTTCTTGCATGTTTACCCTGATGGAAGACATTCTGGGACAACATGAAAACACTCATGTTTTTGTGATGTCTGTATTGTGTAAAAATCTTTACAACCTCTGGATTTTCAGAAGCCTGAAACAACACATCATCCAGAATAACAAGGTGTGTCTGGTGGGCAGGGAAGAGGTCCTCATCCTCGAAAGAATCAGGAAGGCCTTTTACAAATTTCACAGCTTTATTGATCTTTTGCAATTCGCTGTACATAGGTTGAAACGAGGTGTAAATCCAAACCACGTTTTCAGGTACAGAATCCAAAACATGTATACAATTTTCCAATACATTTTTCACAAACATTGATTTACCACAACCGCTTGGACCAGCTATTAGACAGGAAAAGGGTGTTTTAAATCTGGGGTCAAATTCAACCTCATCCATTTTTTAATATCCAAACGGTAACGTTTTACCGTCTGAAAAAAGACGTCGTTTATCGAACACAACTCTAATTTTTTTGTGAAATGATGCGTTTGTTAGATGAAAGCCGCTTTTATCACGTCTAATGGTGTTTTGACAGGTGTGTAATTCTCTTCGATCGTTCTTTAAATACCCCTCCACTAAATCTTTGACAGAATCAAAGTTTACAGCACCTGTCGTTTGGTAGTTTTGCGTGATCCCCTTGACTTTCAAAACAGTTTTTTTACTGTGTCTCAGCTGGTAGCCGTAACTTTTAGACCCTGCAGAAGCATATTCCTGGATCACTTCTCCGTATGGTAATTCGTTGGTTAAATCTCCTAGATAATTGCCGGTTTCTAACGCGTCTTCGTTTTTTCCAACAGTGTAGATTACAGAGTCGGTGTCCATATAAAGAACGCGTTCTTGCAGTTTATAGATGTATTTGTAAAGCTCTAGGCGTGCATAGGCTGTTGTGAAAGCGGCAACGAAGACATTGCTGGTGCGGCTCGGCGGGGTTTTGTATTTTTTGTCATACCTCCATTGCAGCAGAACAGAACCTGTGTCAAAAAAATGGAGATACGTTATGACATACATGCCTGAAAACACGAATTGAAAAAACTCGGCTGATTCTTTGATGATGGAGGTCTGTGTTAAATCGTTTCTTTGCCCAAATTTCCCCCATAAACTGTTCAGACATAGTTTTGCAACCTGTCTTTTTGCGGGGTTTACACAAATCTTTGAGGGATCTAAACGAATCCCCTGGTTCGTCTCGAAATCTCGGATGTATTTCTCCTGACTTTCTTGGTCGATAACCCCTTCGGGGAAACCTGACGCCTCCTGTTTTCTTTTTAGAAACGTATAGATGTAGTCGGTAAAAATTCTTTCACTTCTTTTTTCAAAATGCCATACCTCTACAACCCTGTCCACTGTGTATCCTAATTTCAACGCCTCATTGAATTCTGCAGTAACCCATACACCTGATAAGGCTCTCTCGGATTTATCGTGGCTGCATGGTCCGTTTTGGTTATTTATAATAGCGCATGTCCTGCAAAGTGTGAACACTAGCTTCCCATTTATTTTTGTCGGTAACACAGGGAAAAAGAGACCCCTAGGGGGCGACACAACCGCTTTAATGAAACCAAAATACTCTGTAGGTGCGGAGAAATTCTCCCTAATTATGACAGGATGACCTAAGGCGTATGTTTTCGTGGCGTTTACAAACGGGTACAGAGACGTCACGTCTGCGTACAGAATTTTTTCATCGGGAGCTGCACTGTGTCTTAAACGCACAGCCGACGTCCTGCCCCCATACAAAGCGGCACGAGGGTCTAGCGGTTCGGGCATTTGGTAACTGGACAGAAATCGGATGACAGAAGGATCTGTTTTACACATTTCTGACCACTCGTGCTCCCATATGCACACAACTTTAACACCATGTGTGTTTTCCAGCATTTGCAATCGTTCCATGGTTTCCGCATAAATCTCCCCATTTGTTTTTTTAAAGAACGGATGTTCTGCGTATGGGTAACAATGTTCGATACAACCATGGAAAAAACATCCAAAGAATTCATAACAATGTATAACACCCTGTATTTCTGCATAACCGTCTACAAAAAAGGTCCCTATTTTGCGTTCACCTCCATTAAGTGCATGTATAATTTTTATTTTTTCTGTGTCTGCCAAGTATTCTAACCATTGAATTGCTGGTGACGAAAACCGTTTACACTGTTCATTGTAATTTGTAGGAGATGGTATGGCCAGCGTTTCATGTTGTAGAAAATTGGCTCGAAAGACCTGCATACAGGCAGACGAGATGGTTATCTGATTGAACGGGTCAATATTTGCATCATCGAAGAACTCATTACGTAATCTTTTACAGGCCTCATGCAGGATACGCACATCTGTTAGACAGTAGAGAATGGCTTGTTCTCTAAAGTCGAATACATTGCCCGACACAGAACTGTACCACGCATTGAATGCCTCCCGTTCATGCTGTGACATATCGCTGACACCATAATATTCAGCAGGAGGGTATACGCCTCTGTAATTTAAATTCTCCTCTGATGAGAATCTGTGTGGGAAAAAACCTTTGCACATATCCGTGAACCCCATAGCAGCTGGGAGCTTGGCCAACTTTGCAGCAACAAAGGATAAGCTGTCTATGAACTTCAAGCGGTAATGTGGTTCTGTGAAACACAGAATCTTGGCACCTTGCATAAGAATCTGCGGGGTTAAACCGACCCTTGCCATGGTTTCTAATACCAGATATGAATCAAAGGCACGGGCGTTGTGGGCTATGAACGTATACTTGTAAAAAGCGGGCCTCCTAATGTAAAATACAAAATCCATCATGCATGATGGGCCATAGAAAGATTTCTCCATGCCATCATCGGTCTTCATACAGACCAGATAGGGAATGTGCTTTTTATCAGCTGATAGAAAAGTTTCCACATCGTAGTAACAACATTTTTTATTAAGCTCTGTGTCCACAGAGGTTGTTTGTATGTAACATAAATGGTCTCTTCTCTCACCTGTCTCTAATTTAACTCCACATATGCGACAGGAAGGTTTGGGACACTGATGCACTGCACCAGAGCCTCTGTACATGTAACCGCAATCGGAGCATTTTTTGTTTAACTGACATAGGCTTTTGTCTCCACTCGGGACCTTATGTTTCTGAAAACATAATGCATTAAAACATAATCGGTGACAATCTGTGCACTGTATAAACTGTCTTTCTAGCTGTTTGCATTCTGTTCCTAAACAAACCGGACAGTAAGCATCACACCAATGACGCTCTGGTTTTTCAAAGGGCTGGTAGCATTGTGAGCAGATGTTTTTTGAGCCTATGAATGCTTTTAAATTTTTGATTCCATAATAATGGTTTTGGTGTAAAAAAAGGAACACAGGGTTTGATCTGTCGGGAAATTCTGTTTCAAACTTTTGTAATATGCTTTTTGGATTGTTTCTGTGGAATATCACTATTTTTCTACCGACTAATTGCTCGAATCTGCCAACATCTGAAAATGAAACAGGGGTTTGATCTGAGAGACCTGCTCTTTCTTGTAGAGAAGCCCCTCGTATCACAGCATCCTGGTCTGTACACCCCGGGTTTAATACATGGGCTAGACAGATGGCAAAACAAATCTGGTCATGACGGTTATTTACGAGATACAGATGTCTTCTCTTTTTCTTAATTAACTCGTCACCCAGCAACGTTTGTATTCTCCTTTTTCCCAGCACACCCCCACGAGGGCTATTGATTATCTGGATGATAAATTGTAAACATTCACGGACGCAGATATCCGCGTTAGACTGAACAACCTCTTCCAGAAACGTTGCAAATTGGTCCAAAATATCTTGTGTGTCAACTATAAACGTTCTATGATGATGCTGTTGACCAGCAACCAATTCAATCTGAACCAAATCGTTCACATTCACACGATTGGTAACTCTATCAGCCAGCTCAGCTAATTGACCCATGACATTTCTGTAGAATAATGCCAAATCAGGCTGCTGCAGCACAGGTATGATTAAATCATGTCTAATTTCAACGTTGTTAAAAGAGGGGCGTTCAATTATTTGATCGCTATCACATTGAGTTAAAATAGAGCCATCATCGGTCTGTTGCTGCTGCTGCTGCTGCTGTGGTTGAGGTGTAACAGCGCCACCTGTTTGAGTGGGGGATTCTGTAATTTGATCTGTAGAAAACACCACACATCCATTTTGTGATGAATGCGGCGGTGTGCATATGACTCCAGTTCTAACCCTCTGTTCTTGTAAAATATCTGGCGGTAATGTATTGGTGTTTGGCTGAATCAACAAAGACCCATCACATGTGGCTGAAACCATTTCCTGGACGTTTATTTCATTTTGATTTAGTAAAGCAATTTCGGCGTTTATTTTAACTAGATCGTTGTTAGAAACATCTGTACTCGTTTCAGCACAGTGCGGATAGGACTGTTGGATTATTTCCCCTCCTTCTAACGGTGGAGATGCTGCTATGGCAGAAACGGCCTCTCTCAGCAAACACAAACCTGTTGGCTCCTCCCCATTTAATTGGTTGATATATTCGTTAATTTTGTCTAGACTCAACAAAGCATCATTTGTATTTTCTAAAGGATTATTAGAAACGAGATTACTCGTTTCAGCACATGGAAGATAGTTCTGCTGTATTGACGTTGTATTTTGTGGAGCGGGGATTTGCTCCGCGGCATTGCGTAGGGCGACCACACCCGCAGCGGTAGAGTTTAGGGCCGACTCGGTCGAAATCGACACTGCCAACTCCCCAGAGGCCTCTGGAGGGTCGCTAGACTCATCTTTATTTAAACAGCTTAGTAGAGCATCTAAACGGTCAAAATTCTGTGAAACGGATCCACACGGATTGTGAGCCATCTCGTTTTATTATTATTTTAAAGCAGTGTACGACCAACGACGTCTTTTTATTTTTTTATTTATTTATTTTTAGAGAAAACACCCTGTACTCACAACTGGTCCAACAATCTTAAACACACTCCAGTCATCTGGTTCATGGTGAAAACTGCTCCTTCCAAAACATCCCTGACCCACAGAGTGTTGTTTCGTCTTCTTCTTCTTCTTCTTCTTCTTCTTCTTCTTCTTCCCCTTCTGCTGTGATCGTTTTCTCTCTGTGCTCTCCTTCCTAATAATAAAAATTAAAATAAGTGAATCTGTGTAAACATACATGGTGATGATATTTGAAGGAAAAAACGACCTATACCTCCGCGTGTATGCTCAACAGTTGTTCTTGGCTGTCCGTTCACCACCGCTACTGATTAAAAGAAGTGAAAAAAGCTTCAATAACACAACCATTTATTAAATTAATTAGACGATGTTATTTTTTTAATAACACTAACCATTGACCGTCTCCACTACCACCTCCTCACGTGCCTGTTCTTCGTCGTTCCACAGTGATCCTGCATGCCATGGAAAATGCAGCGATTATGTATAAAATAATGGTTGTTGTTTTTTTTATTTTAAAATAGGAAACAATTAGACACACACACACACACACACACACACACACACACAATGGTGGTGTGGTGGTGTCCTGGGACGGTGAGATTCTTGCTGGGGGGTAGTAACTCGGGTCTCGGGCACGGATGGCTATATAAGTATAGTTATTGGATCCCCATATTCTTTTACTTTTGGGGGGAGGGTGCGATGGCTGCCCGCCGCTACCGATTAAAAGAAATGAAAAAAGCATCAATAACACATCCATTTATTAAATTAATTAGACGATGTTTTTTTTTTTTTTTGTAATAACACTAACCATTGACCGTCTCCACTACCACCTCCTCACGTGCCTGTTCTTCGTCGCTCCACAGTGATCCTGCATGCCATGGAAATTGCATCGATTATGTATAAAATAATGGTTGTTGTTTATTTTAAAAAATACCATTCATTAGCAGCCTGTGTTGCAGCATAAAAAACCACATTAATAATGCAGAGACATGAAATTAACACATGCCTCTCCCAGTCGCAGGAGTTTGTTCTATGATCGGATCTCCACCGTCTCTTACAGGGGCCTCTACATAGGAAAGAAAAAATAATAAATAAACAAACCCAGAAGTTAAATAATACATATATGTATATAGCAATGTTATTTTAACACTCACCATATTCATCATCGCTAATTATAACCGGAGAATCTATGTGAAATGGGAATGCTGTTAGTAGTGATCGTTATAATAATAAATAAATAAAATTTAAAAAACTTACTAGGCCTGCTTTCGAGGATCGCGGGCTGTATAAATTGAATTGTTGAACTAATCTCTTGGGTGTCAATAAGTGCATCCCAGTCTTAAAAGAAAAAATAACAGATAAAAAAGTTTTTCCCTCTATGTAAAGTGACACATTTTGCGTAAATACAGATAAGGATTTACCGATGTCCAGCGCGCGTGTGAGCTCAGCATCTATGTCTGGGGACATTTAAAAAAGTTAACTCGGAGATTTGAAACAACCGGGAATTAAAAATAAGTCACTCACCCTCTTCGTTGTCTTGATTCCGCAGCAACTGGGCTTCCACTAATAAAAGAACACACCATGGTATTTTAAAGATGATTTAAGCAGTGAGAGTAGCTAAGAGAATTAAAAAATAAGTCACTCACCCTCTTCGTTGTCTTGATTCCGCAGCAACTGGGCTTCCACTAATAAAAGAACACACCATGGTATTTTAAAGATGATTTAAGCAGTGAGAGTAGCTAAGAGAATTAAAAATAATCACTCACCCTCTTCGTTGTCTTGATTCCGCAACACCTGGGTTTCCACTAATAAAAGAACACACCATGGTATTTTAAAGATGATTTAAGCAGTGAGTGTAACTAAGAGAATTAAAAAATAAGTCACTCACCCTCTTCGTTGTCTTGATTCCGCAACACCTGGGCCTCCACTAATAAAAGAACACACCCGGGTATTTTAAAGATGATTTAAGCAGTGAGCGTAACTAATTCTTGACGTGTTACCTAAATGCATCAGCATCCTGGCGAATCTGCGGTCTGTTGTGCAGTGTGTGCATCGTGTTGTTAGTGGGCTTATAATACAGAAAACCTATAGCCTGAAGGGTCTTAGGGCCTCCTAGCAAAGGTGAGCGATACTCATCAGCCAGACTTATTTAGGCGCCGCTATGTTGAACATACGGCCATGGGTCGTTCCCAGACGTAAGACCACCTCAAACCCAGCGATCGATGAGATGACGCCGGTATGATATAACCAGAGGGCAAGAGCGTAACAGAGGAGTGTTTGGGGAAAGGCTATATATGTTTGAGCGACGCACGTCAACCAGACAAATTCAGGCGCCGAAACATAAACTGTCCCCAACCCTCTGATGCTGGTTCTGGGTCATAGGGTTAAATTGTGCATTGCGAAACAACCGTTTGATGCGGAGGGGTCGCAGGGGGATGTAACCCTGAGACGCCGAGTTGAGTGGAGGCCTCTTATAACCATGCACTGTTGTGTAAAAAAGAAGCTCGTCCTCATCCTCAGAACTAAACCTTGATTTCTCTTAAAGCATAGTTTTTTAATGTTTTCTTTTTTTTTCCTAAAATAGAAAGAACATTTCTTGCTGGTGCAAAATCACTCTCACTCGCCTTTTGCATCCTTCTTTTTGAGAATAACATAAGTTCCTGGCTTTGTAATACAAACTCTCTACAATTCTATCTTCTTTCTCTGCAGAGGTACATAGCAAACCATTTTGCGGTTAGAAAAAGTCTAATACTGTGTTTTTCTATAATTTAAACAAGCTTTCCATCACCTTGATATCTCTTCACTGCTGTCAAGTAGAGAATCGTGCATACACGGAGGAAGCGTGCTTTCAATATAAAAGCGGCGCAGGAAGTTATCGTACTGAAATTGTTTTTTCACCGTATTTAAGAAGGTTAGCTCAAACATACATGCAGATAGTAGCTGTTTTTGTATAAAAGCCCCAAACAGATGCATTTAAAGTTTTTAAAAGGTATGAATAGTTTGTTTTTCCCCGTATTTAAGAAGGTTAGCTCAAACATACATACAGATAGTAGCTGGTTTTGTATAAAAGCCCCAAACAGATGCGTTTAAAGTTTTTAAAAGGTATGAATAGTTTAATTATCACGCATTGGGGAAATGTGTTTAAGGTTTTTGAGCTTAATCATAGTTTTTACACGTCATGCTTGGAGAGATAGGTTTTAGGTGTGATTATAAAATAAACACATTATATGGAATGTTTAATTATAGAGATTACTTATAGTGTTTTTATTTAAAGAGCAAGAGTGTCACCTTTCAGCCCTGGATAGGAGAATTACTGCGCTTCCCTTCTGCTTTTACACGACCTGCTCCGACGCTTTTCTGAAGGAAAATGAATCTGGTGCTTTAGCAAAAGAAACACCGACTCCTCCTTTCCTACAAAACCACGCCTCAACGCCGGTTTGACGAGTGAGTTTGACAGAAAGTTTTGACCGCGGGTAACCCCAACCCCTCCCTAACCGGCGCCAGGTTGACGAGTGAGTTTGACAGAAAGTATTTTGCCCGCGGGGCCTAGCCCCTCCCTAATAGCTTATTTGACCTTTGAGTGACCTCTGCCCCTCCCCCAAACACCTGTTTAGCCTCAGGCGATGACCCCCCTTCTTTAATCGCCCCGCCCCCTTTTAATCCATCAAACTTCGATTAAAAAGTGACAGATAATGGGTCCTTATTTCTTCTGATGTTAGATTATGATTCTTATTTAGAGAATATATGTTTATTTTAAGAAGTCTTACCAAGTGCAATTTTCTTACTACCCTGGCAGATTAAAAAAATCATAGATTATAGTCTGAAACTACTTAAATTAAGTGAAATTGTCTGCCAGTGCACACACACTTTAGACTAGTGATTCCCAACCCCAGGTACGTGTACCCCTAGTACACCCCTAGTGTACACACATTACAGGGAATATGTGGTAACAATATTTCGTTTTCTTAGATAACAGGTATCAGGAATTTGTCAAAATTTTCTGTGCCCTGGTAAAAGACAATCAGAGTGGGTTGTGTTATGCCTAATAAATACAAAAATAATCAATAAACCCAGCAGACTGGATGTGGAGAAAAGCCTGGAGAACTCTCTGCCCCCAGATCTATCAGAGTTCATCAAAGATAGCCAGGCTCAGGTATCCCATTAAAGATAAGTTTAATGATGAGAACAAAGTAAAACCCATAGGGTTATTTTTTTCAGTGTTTTGTTTAAGTGTCTGTTTAAAGGTGAATTATTCCAAAGGGCTTCTTAAGCTTGTAATACAAAAGGGAGGTTTATTTAATTCTTTATTTAAATTTGTGTTTATTTTCAGATTATTTATTCACTTTCATAGCAAAATACATATACAGCATATATATGTTACCATGTTTAATTCAAAGTGGAGTGAAAATAATAATATGCTTGAGAAATAAATGTCTGAGTTAAAGAGATTTAAAAAAAAATGTTTTCATTAAATAATCAGTTGTACATTCTACTTCTGGAGCTCATTCGAATTAGGGGTAGTTGCCGTATGAGGAAATGGCTCTGGGGGTACACAAGTCAAAACATGCTCGGAAACACCGGTTTAGATGATGGTGAGACGCAACACCGACTAAACTCTGTGTCAATAAAAAAAACAAATGGTTTCTTTCAAAGAACCAGCTAAGAGCCAGATGAGCTCTGGCCCTAGCACCAACTCTGGTTCTTCTTCAATGGAAAAACCCTTAATGTGGCAACAGAGCATGTATTCACCTTCAGTAAAATGGAGCGCAGTTCAACTTCTTCAACAAATTCAAGCCACAGCAGGCGAACTGTTCATAATAATACATGTACTTATTAATATGCTCGATGTGTGATGACACAATGTGGATTCTGTATTTTAAAAAAATCAGATTGAATATCAATTAAAATGACTGAACATTAAATAACGCTGAATACATCATTGGTACTGCTTTAAAAATTGACATGCATAAATAGATTATGACCAGATTTCTGTTGACCACGTCAGTCAAATTGACCAACAACAAAAAACTGTTGCACGACCTCTGACCTTGTGCCAAATTATGTGATGATGTAATTGCTGAACTTCTAACGACTGCCTCCTCATAGCTTCATTATCTGTGTAAACAATCTTCAGCTGTTGTGTAAATAACCATCAAGCACAAATATGATAATGATTTAAAAGTGGATACAGCAGCATTTGCAAGAAATAGTGTGAAATTATTGAGATAGAAGTTATTTTAAAATATTGGACATCTAAAGGAAGAAATTAAAAGACCCATCAACCGAGGTGAGTTCAGCGGCGTAGCACCAAATTCTGGGCCATGTATACTTTCAATATCAGTGGGCCCCATTGGGTACATGAGAAAAAAGGTTGCATTTTTTATTTATTTATAAAAAAGCATAAAATGGAACATGTTTTGTAACATTTTAAGTTCAAGGCAGCTGTCATAATCTGAACTAATCAACAAGTTAGTTATAGACTTAGGCAAACCTGCAAAGCCTACAAAGTTAACTGAATAGATAGTATTTTTTTTTATAATTTTGTAAACAGAAGGCCTGGAGTTAGTATCGATAATCGTTGTCTACTATCTACCCTACTATTTATAATATTTCTAAAAATGGTCTCAAAAAATTTAAACGGAACTGAATTTATTCATAACTCATCTGTCTCTCCATTTGTCTAACAGCCAAATTCCACTGGCTAACATAGCCTAATTGAAATCAATGGACCCTGCGCCAGCTATTATATTGATGTCTATGAATCACTACATCAACTACAGACCGCACATTTAAAAATAATGATATTTACAGTAGAGGATTATAAGGTACAATATACATTTTCTGTCATACTACAATATATTTTGTAGTATAGCACAGCACTAGCCAGAGGGAGGAGCTCACCCTTTTTTTTGCCATTTTTTCCTCCAACATTCAATACAAATAAAAACTGTTTGCAATAAAAACTGTGTTCATACAACAGAAAAGGGTAGCCCTAAAAGGTCAAGAAAAGATGGCAGAAACAACAGGAAAAAATAATTGTTAGGTGGCTTGAGAAAATTTTAAATAAACTAAGAATAATGAGGAAACAGAACAAAAAAGAAAGGAGCAAATGATTATATCTGGATTAGGATTTGTTCATATAACTTAAATAAAAATATTCAAACACGGGAAACATGCTATAGGGAAATGGGACTTTTGTCTTCAAGAACAGACTGTTTAACTGGGAGAACATTTACGACTGGACATTCAAGACCTTTTAAACTAAATGTCTAGTTCTAAAATAATAATAATTACTGAGATATTTTAAGATGAAATGAATGGAGAGAATACAATTTTTGATACTTTGTAAATAACATTTTTAAATAAATAAGTAGTAGCATATTTAGTATGCATCGAACATTGCTCGCCAACTGCCATTAAACAGAAATTTGTTGCTTATGTTTAGTGTTTTTTGAATAAGAGTTAAATGTTATTGAACTCACCATACATTTCGAACGTTCCTTGAATGCATCACAGGTGTGTGGATGCAGCATAGTTACAGACAAGCTTCTGCAAAGCGGAGAATGATGTTCGTGAGTGCCTTATGAAAAAAACAGTGGTCTTATATACTTGCTGATTTCTTTTTTACTTTTCAATTAAAACTATAGGACCTTGTGGCTGTAGAGCAAGTCGAAAGCAGCTCAAGTTTGTTAGAAATGTCACTAGATTTGTCACTAGGCATTTTTTGGGGGAAAAAAAGTATTTAAGGGGATCTGAAACGTTGTTAGAAATAGCAACAAAGGGGCATCGTGTGGTGCAGTGGTTATTGCGGGAGCCCCATGAACGGAGGCCTTAGCCCTCGACACGGCTGTCCCGAGTTTGAATCCTGTCCTCGAAACATTTACCACAGGCCTTCCCCAACTTCTATTTTCCTTTCTACATGCTATCCACTGGTTAATGAAGGCTACCAGGGCTACAAAATCTTAAAAATTAAAAAAAGTCACTAAGTTGGCAACACTGGCTCACTAAGCTCGCTGTCAAGTTAAATGAACCATTTTGTGCATCCAAGAGGGGAACTCCTAATATGTGCCCAAAATGAGGGCCCAAAATTTCAAAATGAAACATTAGGGGAAGAAAAAAATAACATTCATGGGCCCCATCTCCCATCTCAGGCCCTGAGTTGTCAGGTCCATTTCCCCCCCTACTACTACGCATTTGGGTGAGCTACAGCTTATGACATTTTAACAGTTATATCCCTTTAATGTGTGATTTTAGTCGCTAAAAATCTCCAACTATAGGAAGATTAAAATTAAGTCTTAGAGAGTTTTTTTCTTCTCTTAGGTGCAGCTGTTTGGAAAATTGTCCATTGTATTAAACTGCAGAAGGTGGACTCCTAAGTTATTATGTCAGTGAATCATACTGCTAATTTCTGTAATACCTAAACTAGATGACCTGACCCCGCCGACATCTGTGATTTCTCCCTTCTTAACTCTCAAAGATACCCTGGACTCTGTCCTGCCACCGCCCTGACACACTGACATCTAACTGCTAACGTCACACTGGGCTGCAGATGAAACGTTTGATTCTTCGCTTGATTTCTCTGGAAATCTTTATCTCAACGAGTCCTCGGCCTACCCCATGCATTTTACTGCGACATGCTTTCTGACTCCGTTTTAGACAAGCTGCGACCTGCCATCAAAGCAATCTCAGTCACAACGATAACAGTCTAGATTACCATGCCATCTGAGACGATGGGGGGGAGAAAACAGGAAGCGAAAAACGTTCAACTACAGCTTTTATGTGTCATTGTGCGCCTGTTTATCACTTTCCATCTTCTACAAAGGGCCGTGCAGCCGAGCTTGCATGCAGGGGGAAACAAGCAACCCCACCACCACCACACTACAACCCCTCTTTATGTTCTTTCCTCCTCACACTTCATTTGAGCCAAGCCCCTGACCACCAGTCAGTGTTGTACATTTAAAACTCAACAACTGCATTACCTCCATCCTCAGGTCGTCTATCACTGCAGGCACTAACCACTGCTGTCAGGGCCAATCATAAAAATAATGTTGGAAATATCGGGGCTGTTGTTCCACAGGAATTTGGCTGCAAGTGGGGACTTTCTGAGTCAGGACATAAAAATGCTAACTGAGGTCGGAATGCCACTGATGAAGTCTGAAACCATGAAGATAATTTAATAAGATGAAGCTATGTTTTACTTCCATTTTGCACACATTTTAAAGCGCAGAGATCACTAATAAAAACATGAGAACAGAGGAGTGTCGTCTGAATCATGAAGAGATGTAAAAGTTAACAGTGGAACAAAGTTAGAGCCCCAAGCTGTATCAGGGGATTGGGAAGTGTTTGTAGAAGTGTTTGGCAGCAAGAAAAATATTTTTTGGTTAAACACTGCCCTCTGCTGTAGGTCAAGATGATTGATATGTAAGAAATTAGATCGCATCTCTCAAAAGATAACAACAAAGTGTAAACAGAATATTATTATAGAAAAATACAAATTATCTGTTGATGTTTCAATTGGTGTTTTGAATATGAATGTTTGGTGATAAGCTCCTAGTCTTTGAGAGTGGAAGACCCCCTCACCATCACCCTAATCTTTAGCTCCATCCACATATTCTCTATGAAATAGGCTACAAGTCTGGACTCTGGTAACTTCAAAATGTTAATCCTTTAGTCTGAAGAAAAACATGTTTGACAAATTATTTGAAATAATGTATTTATTGGTTTACCACCAAATTAGCTAGAGCGGTAAGTAATTTAGGCTTTTACTGCATGTACAATTAAAACCAGAAGTTTATATACACTGAATCAAAGAAGAACAAAAAACACTTGTTTCTTTTCCTCATAGCCTGAAGTTAAATCAGACCAAACTTGTCTAACTTTATCAGTTAGAATGACCAGAGATTATTTATTTATTTATGTCAGAAGTTAATCTACAGAAAGATTACCATCTCTTTAAACAATGGGGGACGGCTCAGATGATGATGTTATGGCTTTGGAACTATGTGAAGGCATGGCTGTGGATGGGTTTTAAGGCCACACCTGGAACAGACACCTCATTCTGGTTTGACACAATGGGAAAGTTAAAAAAAAGGTGCAAAAGTCAGGTTCATCCTTGAGAAAAGTTTCCAGAAGCTTGAAGGTGCCGCATTTATCTGTAGTAACAATGCGCAAGTCCTGCAGTCTGATGAAATTAAACTGGAAATGTTCGGCCAAACTTACCATCGTCACATTTGGAGGCTTGGAAGCCTGGGAGCACCATCCCAGCTGGGAAGTATGGTGGCAGCGGCATCATGTTGTGGGGCTGTTTTGTTGCAGGAGGAACCAGTGTGCTTCGTACAACAGACGGCATCCAGTCAGAGTTTTTACAAAGTGACTTAAGGGCAATAAAGTCAATGGTTTGCTGTGGCCGTCACAAAGCCCAAATCTCAATCTCATTTTTGTACAATTTGTGTACAGATTGGAAAAGGGGTTGTGCGAGCGATGCGGCCAACAAACCTAACTCAGTTGCAATGGTTCCGTCAGGAGGAATGGGCCAGAACTTCAACAAAGTTTTGTGAGAAGCTTGTGGAAGGAAACCCAAAACATTTGAATCAAGTCATACAGTTCAATGGCAATGGCATCAAATACTGAGGAATGTGTGTAAACTTCTGATTTTGAAGACGTTAATAAATAAAACATCTGAAAGATTCTTTCTCCAATTGTTATGCTTAAGTCAATTCTCTTGGCCCATATGCAGAACACCACTTAGAGATCAGTTGAGATTTTTATGTAGAATGATTATTAAAATGATGACGATGACCGGGAACACTGTAAAGGCAATGCAGGGGAGGATAAACCAGAGGTGAAAACTGAGTCTTTATGAGATGGGGAAGAAACAGTGACCTCAGGTGAGGCTTACTGGGCAGAAGGTTAGCAGGACGCCAGGGAGGAACCGCTAGGACACAGGGATGTCTGCGAGAGCTTCCTGTGGAGATCCAGAGATAGGAGTTTGATGGAATCCTGGAGTGAGAAGTGAGGACAGAGGGCGAGCAGGCAGAACACGAAGATGAATCACAGAGGGATTAGGAACTAGGAGGCGGACATACATGAAAGGAGACCAGAGCTCCAGCGAAGCCGGAGAACGGATCACGAAGAGAATTCAAGGAGGAGAACGTTGGAACAGACAGAGAGAGGTAAGTGACTTAAGAACTCTAAGGAATCCTCATAAACCGTGGAGGACAGCAAAGGACTTGAGGTTCTTCAACACTTAGAGGGTCTGGCTGCCAGCTCCACTGATGATCAACGCAATCGTCACGCTCCGCCTCTGGGCTCCACAGCTACCAGAATAATAATGGCTGACCTAAAACAAGAGAAGTTCGGTCTGATTTAGCTTCAGACAGTCAGAAAAAAAAGGCTTATGTGTCTTTTTATTCAGTGTGTATAAACTTATGGCTTTACATGTGTATGCTGAAAGAGATCATGAAATTCCAAGATATTTTTGAGAAAGAAAATACAGGTTTCAAAAATTGCGAACAATCTGTATATCTAGAATACTTTAGTCCAGATTTGGTTCATTGGTGAAAATGGCAAAAAAGAAAAAAACATGGTGAAATTATGACAGCTGTAACTGTTTCACAGAAGAATTTCTGTCACTGATTGGGACACAAGATAAAGTCCATCTATCATTCAGTCTGATCTCAAACTCTTGAAGAATCTGTTTATTGCAGAATCAACTATTGAAGGCTTAAATTTCTCTACGATAATCAAATTTGGTCCTGTTTCATAAAACTAAAAACTGAAAACAACTTTAAATCCCACCTGAGCCACTGTTGTCTCAGGAGGTGCTCAGAATGCAAATACTGCATATAAATAAAAGCTCTATAAACGCCTGTTGGGGAACTAAAATGTGTTTACTGTTTCTTTCATCACCCCTAATGGAATGGCACCCTGTGTGTTGAGCCACATTCTGACATCACAGACTCACTGGTTACAGTATTCTGGGTTTTACTTTTCTTGTCATTTAAAAGGCCTTTTTAGAAAACAGTTACCCTTTTACATTATTACCTGCTTCCCACTGGTTACATTCTTGACTTGCCAATAACCAAATCTAGCCAAACCTCATTTCCAGTCAGCTCTATAGTGGTAATCTTTTTAGTAAGTATGGAGATTGGATTTTTGCAGACCATTACACCCTTACTGCTAAAAGGGTTTGGCATAAAGAATAGCTAGTGTCATATGGCTAATAGAAATACAGAACATTTTCCTTATCATTTATGCACAAAAAAAATGGGATCACCATCTAGAAGTTCATAGAAGTTCATGTAATTTCTGATCAACTTTACTAATTCAATATCTATTAAAAAATATAAAAAATCCCAATTAAATGTATTTTTTACTTGGATTTATTTTGAAGGGATAATAAAACAGCCTGAAAAGTGGATTTCATATAAGCAATTGAGTAAATCTATTAAAAAGTTATATCTCTCCACATTTTGAAGTGTTAGATGAAACTGCTATGATATGAATTTATTCTAAGGCTTCCCATACATCTCTACCAGGACCTGCTAAAAGATTAGACTGGATTGTGTTTATATTTTCTAAATTTCTGTAAAAAAAAATAAAATAATGAACCAGCCACTTAGTAAGTGTCGGAAGACCCATTTTAATTTGAAAACATCAAATCCGAATTTCTTCTATTCTGTGGCCTTCCAGACAGATAGAGATAGACAGAAACCAATGTGATGAAAATGCCTTTTTAAGAATGTCCTGCGATGGACTGGCGACCTGGACACCAGCCAATCCACGACCCGTCAAGGAGTCGTATGGATGGACTTGGAACATGACTGCCAAAGGTACCAAAACCTGCTTTAATGACCACAATAACACTGTGAGAAAAACCAGAGCAAACAATTCAAATAAACTGAAGGCCACTATAAGCGCAACAGACTGATCACATCCATGAAATCTTGCATCCTTTTTATTAGGCAAATGTTTCTGTATTAAGAGTTCCATTAGAATAGAATAGAATAGAATAGAATAGAATAGAATACTACTTTAATTGTCCCGCAAGGGGAAATTTGGTCGTAACAGCAGCAAAAGTTAAAAAAAAATTAAAAACTGATGTTCAAAAACAGAACAGGACACAGAACACAGACACACAATTTTTACAGAAGAAAAAAGGAAAAAAATATAACAAATATTTACATCATGTACAATAGTTACAATTAACCCATAATGATATAAATACAGGCTTAAAATACACCAGTGCATGTGTGATTCATCTATATATATGAGGTCTACATCTTTAATAAAATTACTACTAAAACACGTTCTAATGCATTGACGCTTAGAAGCCCCTGCTGTTCCTATTTATACCACCAGATGGCACCACACTTAAGAAAGTTAAACACCAATGGTGATTGATTGCATGTCTTTTTTTTTCTTCTTTTTCTTTTTTTTTTTTTTTTGGTTTGTTTTTGCAAAGCACATCCGCACAACAACAACGCGATAAGTGAAGAAAAGCCGTTTTTGGACACAGATTTTATGGAGGCGATGAGCCAGTAAAGAACGGGTTGCATCACTTTGTTTGTCAGCCCATAAAGACACTGTGGTAACGAGCGTCCTTGGCTCGTGAAATTCACACGTGTCCTCCCTCTAAATGCCGTGTTTGTTGCAGGCCTGGGTTTGGCTCAGCTGCGCTTTGTGCAGCTGTGAATCACGATCTTTTAAGATGGCCTTTATTTACATTTTCTGCAATATTTCATATGAACAATGACGGGGGGCAGCTTCCTGTTGCTAAAAAAAAAACCCAAAAAAAGAATAATACCATATTTTTCTACATGCTGTTGGTCCACTCTTGCCATCATGTGAACAGCTTCAACTTTTCACACATAAAGGAAAACATTTAACCGAGTTAGCCCACAAAAGCTCATGTTTGGGAAACTTTTATTAATCCAGAGTGATCCAAAGAGATCCCCGAGGCCGGATCGGTTCCTACCAAATGATGTTTTTATTATCTCAGAGTCCCCAGTGACTGCTGACTCTCTCTCTACCAGTGAGAACAATGATCTCTATTAATACTCGCTTTTATAAGATAGATCGTTTGTTTTAGTTCAATTGCATGCGCAAATATGAGTGTGTGTGTGTGTGTGTGTGTGTGTGTGTGTGTGTGTGTGTGTGTGTGTGGCCCCGTTGGATTTGAGCGTTTCCATATTTTTTTTTACCCGATTCATAAAAAGAGAAGAAAAGAACTATAGAGCGTTTTCCAAAATGCAAGGTTGCGTATCTTTTATGGCTGTGGCTCTTACAGCAATAACTTAATAATAAAAGAGGAGGAGGAAAACAGTCAAGGCCGCTTTTCAGAGTATGTCACATCGGGAAACACTCAGCACCAGTTTGGATGCGCAGGACGGTTCGGTTCATCTAGGAGAGAACGTCTTGTCTCCAGAACCTCGGAACCATACCTTTTTTTTTTATTGTTTTAGTGTGGGTATTCGACGCTCCTTATTCAATCCACCCAACGCGTGCGGGCCTGTTTCCAATCTCAACACATGCGTGATGAATTTGGGAAATCATCTGCAGCTTTGCCGGTACCGCACAGCCCACCCAGCCCGGACCCAAACAACACCCCGGGGGTATCAATAAGTTTATAGAGGCAGGAAATGCGGGGATCCCCCCAAAAAAGAGTTCCGTCATTAAACACAAACATCCAGAGGCCTCGCAACAATACCAACAGCGTCTGAGGGAGTGAAAATCTTATTCATCCCGAAATCACAATCCGGCTTTCCAAGAGCGGTTTATTTGGGGGAAATAATCTTTTTGAGTTGGCGCAAAAAGGGAAGAACAAAGACTGTTTCCGTCGCAAAAAAAATGAGAAAAGATCAAATATGTTCTTGTCCTTATTTTCACACACTCATAAATCAAACCGCTATTATTTAATAAAAAAAACTGTTAAACAGCTTGCATGTTTTATTGGGATAGACATTTTAGTTTTATAGCTAAAGAAAAATCTTAAATTAGTGTTAAATTCCAACCAACTTAAACTAGCCTATGTAACGATTTCATGAGACTTTATTTAACTACTAAGATCATTTTATTAACCTGTAATATCAAAACAAGATGTTACAATATAATTTAAAAAAAGGTAATGTAGCTTCATTTGGGTGCATCAGTCAGTTTCACTTAATAGAAATGATCATAGTTTAATTGTCAAAACCCGGCTTATAAATTAGTTGCTTTCTAATAAATTTTTGAATTTACTCATTTAAGTAAATTATTTTTATTATTTAAGATAATTTTGCTCATCTGTTTTTGATCTCTACCTTTTAAAAAAAACAAAAAACAAAAAAACAAAAACAAGAGTGGATGAAGCACATCGTCATCCAAAATGTAACTATTTTAGTAATATACTGCAATAATTGAGTAATAACACGTAATTAACCAGGTAGTTTTACTTGACAGGTGAGTAATGGTTTGATGGCCAAAATGTGGTAACTGGTAAAATTATGTTTGCTAAACTACAACATTTATGACTATGTAATAGATAATAGGAAAACTACTAGGTAATTACATAGTAACAAATTATATAATTACATGATATTATCAAATTACAAAAATCTTGTATTAAAAAATACTCTAGCTTTCTTATAATTTTACAGTCTGGTACAAATTGGAACTAATATTGATAACTGCAGGATAATATGATTACATTTTAAGTGCTAAGAGGTGTCATTATAATTTCTGAGCTGCATTAGAAAGTGCTTACAGATTTGGGTTTCCATTAATTCAATTCAATTCAATTCAATTAACAGATACGATATTAGTGAAGTAAGGATAAACCTTTCAAATCTCCATGGCAACCACCATTCATTTAAACTCATTTTAACTTGTAATAAGCCAAGACATTAATTCACAGTACTTCCCCCCACCCAAAAAAACGTATTGTCTTTAATTGTTGTTTTTCTATCCCTGAGCTACAACCTTCATATTTAAATTAAAAGTGGCATTTTATTTCATTTTTTTCCCCTTTAGTTTTGTTTACCATAGAGAACATATAGGCACTGTGAAAAATCATACCTCGAAAGCAAATTTATTTTTCCTTCGTTTTATGGGTTATTTAAATGATAGATGAGGAATCTTTGTTTAAGATAAATCAACATAGAAAATTAAATGCTCAGCCCTGATGGAAACTCATAATTACAGAAAATATATACACACTTTTTATTGGTCCTGACTTACTTTGGGGGACATCTGATCACCGTTCTGAAATGAAAGGTTTTGAGGAAAGCAATCCCCTAACACTTCTCTAACGTGAGGCTGGGTCTTAAGCCTTAATCCCCTCCTTGGTGGAGCAGGGCTCCTGCAAGCAGCCACACTTAATTCACACACTTGACTCCCAATTACATGTTTTCAGATGCTCAACAGAGGATAAAAGTGGAATGACTGATTTTGTGTTGCCATGTGAAAACAACAATTGGTAGCTTGCAGGCTAGAATCGCCGGATAAAAACGCCTTTCACTAAATTTACACAAGTCGTTTTGGGCATTTCGTCTCCTTGGAAAACACATTACCATGTATGAAGGGGGGGGGGTAATATTGTAGCTATGCTCTTTTTATTACCTTCCTGCACTATAAAAAGTAATTCTGAAGAGAATTAAAAATATAGAAATTAAAATCAAATACATATTAATCAAGCATATCAATATGTACATTTTATGTTTAAGAATGACTTGTTTTTTGTTAATGAAATCCTACCTAAACATTTTGATTCAAATGTATCTAAAGACGTAGGTTCAGTTAGCTGTTAGCTATTCTCATTCCTTGTGTGGTGTCCGGGAAAGAACAATAATATACTCATATGGTTTGTATCAAGATTACTTTTTTCAGTAGCCTATAAATTAAGACAGTTTTACAAGATTTGTGCTGAGAAAGTTTCTGCTTGAAGGAAAAATGTAGGTTTGTTTCTAGCTTTAACAAAAGGCCTAATGCTAAATTGAAGCTTGCTACACTACAAAAAAAGGAATGTTGAATATATTAAATATAAGCAATTTAAAATATTGAAATTTAATCAAGTATAGTTGTTTGCAAACTCAGTTTTGAAAATTGTCCAGGTTTAACAATGTTAGCTCCTTTATTTAACAAATATACATTTGATTAGAATTTAGCTAAAGATTTTGGTTTAGTTAGTTGTTAGCTATTGTCATTTATCATGTATGTTGTTCAGCAAAGAACCATGACTGATAGGTTATATGCGTTGAATTAAGAATACTCACATCAACTCAGTAAAAGTTCAGGACCTTCTATAATACTTGTATAAAGAACGTTTCTGCGTTGAAGCAATAATTTAAATGTGTTTCTAACTTTAGCAAGAGAGTCAGTGCTAAGATAAAGCTTTATATATATTAAAAGGGATTTTTAAAAGATATTAAACGTAAGCAAATAAAATAATTGAACTTTAAATAAAATGTTTAAAAATTTATCTGATTTATGTAACAAATGGGCCTATACATTTGAGTCGAATTAAGCCAAAGATGTTGGTTTAGCTAGCTGTTGCCTGTTCTCATTCATCATGTGTTGTGTCCAGCAGAAAAGGGATAGGCTGATATGTTAATGTGGGTCATATAATTGATGTTTCTATCTCTTCTGTAAGAGATCAGAGATGTTATAACACTTGTGAATGATATAGTGTCTGTGTTGAAGCAGACATTTAAATTGTTAGCGTTTAGCAACAATGCTAAGGCTAAAGTCATTAACAATGAAAGACACATTTTAGCTGTGGTTGTCCAGGAAAATGCAGTCTCCATGCTGGAATAGATTTAAAACATGTTACCATGTCAATGAAATTTTACGGTTTGATATTTATTTTATGTCTCCTTTTAACAGTTAGATAAACCAAAAAGCTGTAGCTAAAATTAGTCAAAATGTTACTGATTACATTAGATTTTAAGCCATTCAAAAACTGAAATTGAACTGTTTCATGTATCCTTCAGTTGTTACATGAATTCCTGCAATAAATATTGATTAAAATGTACCCAAATACAATGCATGAAAGTTTTTCAATGAATTTAATTCCTTAAATTCAGGCGGTGTGTTTTAGCAGTGTAGATTTCTATGATTGTGATGCGTCTCTCCTTCTCGCGTGCGTTTGGCACTGACACACTGGTGATGAGATGGTGAGTGCGCACGGCTGGAACAGACCCTTATCCTTCTGCTCTTCTTTTCATTGGTCAGAATCCGCTCACTTGTGACATCACATCTAGCCGATCCGCTGCGAAGCATGCAGATGATGCTGGACACCTCCAAGGACGCACACGCTTTTGCGCTTTACGCACGACCGCTCGCGGAGTGCTGTCTGTACACAAATTCATCGAAATAAGGCAGACCGGATCCCGATGCCTTGGGATCGGCCAAGTGTGCATATTGAGACGCGGGACTGAAGCCGGTCGAAGAATTGTGCTTTAATGGGACTGGAAATGGACCGTGTGTAAAGCTGTGTGCGTTTCGGAGAGGAGCTCTCCCTCACCCACCTGTTGCCAGGTGGTCTTGGACTTAACTTCTGAACATCTACTATGACATTAGGTTTGGAAGGTATTGTCATGGAGGATATTGTTATCGACGTGGTGGGGGAAGGACTGAGGGACAGTGGGGAAGAGCAGCTCTCACTTTCAGAGGAGTCTCGGAGCGAGCCGGAGCGCAGCGCGAAGACGTCCAGCAGCCAGACCGAAGATCCGGCGTGTCCTCCTGCTAAAACCAAACCCCCCGCGTCCGTAAAGCCCCCGTACTCGTACATTGCTCTGATAACCATGGCTATACTGCAGAGCCCAAAGAAACGTCTAACCCTCAGCGAGATATGTGACTTCATCAGCCACCGCTTCGCCTATTACCGGGAAAAATTCCCAGCCTGGCAGAACTCTATTAGACACAATCTGTCGCTGAATGACTGTTTTGTAAAGATGCCCAGAGAGCCAGGAAACCCGGGCAAAGGGAACTACTGGACGCTGGATCCCAACTCCTCCGATATGTTTGAGAACGGAAGCTTCCTGCGGCGGAGGAAGCGCTTTAAACGGCAGCATTTTCGCTTCGATCCGCTAAAGGAGCAGCACTTGGAGCCGAGCGGGCTTCACTGCTTTACGCACGGGGCTTACGGACTCGGTGCGGCGGCTCTGCAGCTTCCCGGTCTGGAGATCTACCCCTTTCTCCACCACCACCACCATCATACCCCGTCTCCCTGCGGCCCCGCCACCATCCCACCTGTCAGCAGCATCTTGCCGGCTTTGTCCACCTTCTTCTCCCGCAGCGCCCTCACAGCCAAGGCCTTCCTGCAGGCCCAGCCGGGACTGGACTCCTTCTCCCCGGCCCAGTGCGCCGCGTATTCGCCTCCTCTGACCTCCAGCGCTCCGTACGCGCACCCCGGTCTCTTCCACCCGGCAGCTTCTCCTCAGCTCCTCGGTTTGCACCAGGAGTACCAGAAACTACAGACTCAGCGGAGCAGCGCGGAGCTAGCCAAACACATCAACACTAATAACGAATGATACAAAACCTGGACGTTGATAATGTGTTTTCTCAGGTAACAGAAACCTTTAAAGAACAATTGCTGCACCGCGAAATGGATGAAACGTCCTCAGCTTTCTGGCAAATCTTTCAGCAGGCGTTTCTTTTATTTGACCGTGACTTATTATCTTTTGTTTTGATATTTAAATGGAAAATTTCCTAATCTTTTTCTCTGGAAAAAATAAAGATGAAGATTTAAACCTCGCCTTAACTCGTATTTATGTTCAAATTTACTTAAATCTAAAGTAAAAAAAAACAAAAAACAAAAACTAAATAAAACCTCTCACTATATTTTAATTTGTAAGAATAGCATGTCCTTTATTAATCATTATTTTTATGACATCGAAATAATTTTTTGGCTATTATAATAGTAATAATAGAGAGGTTTGATGACGTGTTGAGGAGGTGTTGAAAATGCATAAATGAAAGTCGGAAAATGGATAAATATAAAATCGGCTGGTCATCCCAGGCCTCAGATACGTTTTAACTTTGCGTATTGAAACTGTATGTAAGTAGGTATTTCTAAATGCTGTTATATTTTTAGCATAAACTTCATTACATGACTGTAAATAATGAAAAAAAAAACAGATAAACAAACGGTAAAATAATATGTAATTCTTGTAGAAAGCCAGTAGCTACAGCCTGCCACTAAAAGCACATACAGAGCTTGATCAGGCTAAAATGTAAAATAAGACAAGATTATTGATCCAAGTATGTAGAAAAGTATAGGAAAATGTGAACACAAAATATCAATTTAAGAAAACTGAAGCTAAAAAAATGTTTAAAAACTAAATGGATAATACAAAAACGTAAATGTATACAAACAATACATATTCTATTACATATTATAGGCTATATATATACACACACACACACAGTGCAGACCAAAAGTTTGGACACACCTGTAGTTTGGACTACATTGTAGATTCTCAATTAAGGGCATAAAAACTATGAATGAAGACATGATGTATGGAATTACTGTATGTACTTAAACAAAAAGGGTGAAATAAATGAATATATGGGTTATATTAGTATTAGTATTAGATTCCTCAAAGTAGCCACCCTTTGCTCTGATTACTGCTTTACATTCTCTCGAGCTTGAAGGAGTTCCCAGAGATGCTTAGTACTTGTTGCCTTCACTCTGCGGTTCAGCTCACCCCTAATCATCTCAATTGGGTTCAGGTCCGGTGACTTTGGAGGCCAGGTTATTTCACAATTTTTTGTAAAAGTACCACATAATTCCATATGTGTTCATTGATGCATTCAGTGAGAATCTACAATGTAGTCATGAAAATAAAGAAAACGCACTTGATGAGAAGGGGTGTTTGGAGCATAAATATCTATATATATCCACATGTAATTTTATAAGCGTATTTCACATGACTATTTAAACATATATACCTTCAAACGATCAAGTTTGACGTACTGTTGAAAAAAATACTGCAGTCAAATTTAAAAAAGCAAGAATAAGTTACAAATAAATGAACAAAATCCTGCAATGGACAGGAGACCTGTCCAAGGTGCAATCTGCCTCTCGCCTGATGCTGGCACCAGTATCCCCACAACTCTGCATATGACACAGGGTATAGATGTTGGATGGATGAACTAAATCCCAAGCCAACTGTTTCTATTGCAAAACTTTCTTGTGTTTCCTACTTTTATTATAAATCATCCCTCTGATTTCATTTCAACCTAATTTAATTTTGTTTGTTTATTTTGTAAAATAATCTAAAGATGTTGAATGGTAAAGCAGAGCCTGAACCTCAATGCAACAGTTCAGACCTGCTGTGATTTAAACAGAGTGAATGAATCAGAGTGTGCATGATTGAGTCTTCCGCTCATTCCTCCACCTGAGCTCATTTCAACCATCTGATTGATTTATTTTTCTTTTCAGTTTCGTTTAATTCCACACAGTGCTGGCTTACAGGGAGACAGAAAGCAGGGAAACGATTTGGGGATTTAGAGCAGAGCTGTATTTATTTTCATTTTATCCAGACTCTGCTTGAGAGATGGATCGTCATGTTGAATCTTTAGGATGGGGATGATGAATCTTTGCAGCTTTAGCAGCATTCAGTCAATGAGGTGTCTGAAACAAATAAGACAGACTATTACTTGCTATAGAGATTGATGAGCTTTTATTTCCAATCTAGTCTAATTAGTTTTTGTAATATTCATATTACTTATCTTTTGTTAAACAGCAGAGTCATGAGCATCAGTATTTCACCAATCAAATATTAGCTGACTGCATTCATCTGCTCTCGTTTTTCATCTCTAATGCAGAAACTGTAGGATTCGTGCAAGGTGGAAACAACCTTAAGTCTTCCGTTTGACTCTCAAACTTGAAAAAGAACATCAGGGTCAGACGTGGCACAAATGTGAGAATAACCGACCAAGAGGAAAAATCTTTTTCTATTCCAATGAACCGGCATGATTTGATACTGAGTTTTTAAAAAGGCTACAGTTTCAAAAACCTTCAAAGTTTCTTCAGTTTTTTTTTTTTAGTTTAAAGTTCTTTTGAGAAGATATCAGAAAGCTCACCAGACTGACTAGAAGTTTTTTTTCTCCCACATTATAAAGCACGGAGTAGTAGTGAGCACTTGTTGCTGTACACTATCGTTCAGCTGTCTGAAAGATGGCCGCTGGACTTTCCCATTGCTTGGAAGAAAGACAAACTCATTTTTCAACAGACACAGTGGTTCGGAAACTAATGCAGTCACATTTATTAAGAGCAGAAGTTTGTGCAACTACAGAAAGCAAAATGATAAAAAAAGAAGAAGAATATTTTGCACCATAATAAATAAAAACTACCCAATTAAAGGTTGTGGGGTTATTAGGGTTAATATTACTGTTATCTTTTGTTGCGTAAGTCTTTATCTAACCATCAAAACAGCAAAAATGACCACTCTGACTAACATGAACTGCTATGATAAAATTTTTTGTAGCCTAATATATTTGGAGCACTGTGAATATCTCTGTATTGAACATAAAGTAACATACACCCCTCCCCCACATGTTGCTTTGCACTGCTGATCAGCAGTGTGCAGCGATTGCTCTCATCAAAACGCCGCCGTTTTAAAACCACACCCTGCATGTCTCCCAACCAGCTGACTATCCCTCAGCAGATAGCCTGACTAAGTAATCATGGGAGTAGGGCAACAAAGGAATAGCCTAGTACTGAAGAAAGTGTTACATTTAGATTCTCATGTTGTTGAAATACAATCGTTACCATATGAGAATCTAATACATGCTCGTAGTTATGAGTATTTTCTTCTGGGCAGAAAAAAAACCCTTCTGTTTGAGAAATGTTGTGTAGATCCGCTTATTGGTAGCTCGGAATGGGAGATGGTGTCATTTTTTCCTGTAGGGGGTTGGAAGGAGGCTAGTCAGTGCACCTGATAAAATAAGCAAATTTGATTCTTTAGGCTTTTGTGTGTGTGTGTAAGTGTGTGTGTGAAGCTGCAGACTCCACATCAGTTTTCCATCCTGAGCAGCTCGCTCCTTTTTCCTTCCTCTGTGTGTCATTACATGTTTAAAGGCTTTATTAAGTCTTTTCCTCTTGTAGAAGTCAAATGAAATCTCCTTTTTTAGTAATCAGCGACATATTTTTCCTTTGGTCTCCTGTGGGGTCTTTGCCCTCAGAGTCAGATTTAACGCTGTCTGCAAAACCACTCGGACTGGCTACAAAGCGCTGAAGTTTCACACTCCATATTCAGAGATTCTGAATCACGGTCATACCGAGATGGTTGATGAAACGTACTCCTCGTTCTCACGTTGCAACACCCTGCAGATTTTTTTTAAGCTCGGTTCCACTTGGATGACGTTGATCTGCGTTATCGCACAGCTCATAGTTCTGCATGTGGAGGTCGGCAACTAGGGCAGAAAGCGAGTCGATGCAGTCAGAAGTCCATTCATGCCTGACAGTGCTGCTCTACCCGTACTGACAACCGCCAAGCCAAACAGGCTAGATAAACGTTTTGGTGGAACGCCCCGCCTCGCTGCCTTCAATCTTTCTGCCTCCCGACGCCAAGCCGGGAGAAAGGTTCATTCTGGGACAAAAGCTGCAAGTTCAGAGCATGTGCTGCTGCAAATGCATCTGAAGTTAATTCATCTAATGCAACTATTTAGTCGGATTTTTTAAACATACATATAAGAGTTTCAGTGTGTTGAGACATGTTTTTTTTCCTACACATAATTGCATAACTGGACCAAAAGGACACCTTGTCTCATGTGGTTTGTTACTTGTGGCTGTTGGACCCGCTTCATTAATTTAATGTATATTCCAAAATAGACACTGTTTGGGCCAGTCTATGCATAGCAATGTGTTCAAAACTTCCTGAGAAGATTTTTGTTTTAAAGGAAAACTCATGGGGTAATAGCTTTAAGTAAAAGTAAAAAGCATGACGTGTACAAACGTTTCCCTTAAAAATGTCTAATAGTCAACACATTTATTCATTATTTTTTATTTTAAAGCACAGTAATAGATGTGTAATAAACTCACAAGGTTTCGCTACTGTTTTCGGATATTAACGTTTTATAGAGTAACACAAGCACAACAAGCTAATTTTGGCTGTTGAGGCGAGCTGTCAAACATCCTGTACATGTGTTGCCAACTGCCGTTTTAAAACAGCTTTACTCTGTTAAGAAAGAGAAGTGAGTAACGGAAATCACAGCAATCTGCTTTCAGCCATTTTTCTGGCAGTGTGCAGCAACCTGTGGGGGAGGGGAAAGCTGGGTCTTGCTCTTTGCTCAACTGAAAAACACCTGTCAACTCTGTCATCTAATTAAAAGGACTTGAAACAGTATAGAGGAATATTTTTGAATATTTCAGAAGAGTCACTTTTAAAAACCTTGATCTACTCTACTGTGACAGCGGAAATCATCCAATGCCAAGTTAGAGCTAAATAATGAGACAGTCAGTGCGTTTATGTGCAGCGACCAAAATTCAAATTTTTGCCCTAGTCAAACTGAAATCTGACTTTTGAAATACGTATAAAGATACATATTCGACTTAAGTTGAATCAAACTACTTGGTAAGTTGGACTAAAGTGCCCAGATAATACGAGAATAACATTTCTCTGCATGTATACCCCCGTCAATGCTAGCCAAGCATTTAGAAGTCAGCACGAAAGGGCGCATGTCGCCATCTAGTGTTGCGGAGTTGAATGCACTTCATTTAATAATTAAATTTTTGAGTGACATGTAAACTAGGACTCAAACCTCAATTCTGTTAATCCATTAGTCCAATTTCTGCTAAAAGCTCGATTTCGTTGTGCTTGTAAATGTTTTGACTGATGGCATGACAACCCTTAAGTAAAAATAATACGATTTCACTGTGGTTACAGAACTAAACAAGAGGACAAGCTGATGTTATCTGGTTATCAGTCAGGTAGTATCTGTTGTAATAACTGCTGCTTATAGCCTGTGAACTGTAGCTTTAAAACAGTGATGCTGGTGTTCCAACGATATGATTGTGCATTACTTTAGTGACCCGAAATATTTGCAAACAGCTAAATTTAGCTTTCTTCTAAGTGAAATTCCCCAATCCCCCCACCGCCCCACCCCCAATAATGAACAACAAAATGGACAATGGGCCAAATAAAGATGAGTTCGGTCAGGTAAGGAACCATCAAGGGAGCCATCTGCAACAGGCAAGGCACTGACCCAGGGGGCCCAGAGGAGGGGAGGCTGAGACCCCCACCTCCACCCGAGCACTACCTAGACAGCACCCAGACAGCCACAGATGACCAGCCCTGTGGAGGCAGAGGGCTCCCTCAGAGGAAACACTGGAAATAATAAAATAACAAGTTAAAATATAAAAAATAACATGGGATAAATATGATAAGACTAAACAATAAAACACTGAATATAAATATGTAAAACATGCAGAGCAATTAAACAGACCATAGTAAATAATAATTAGCTAGGCTAAAAAGATGAGTCTTGTGCCTGCTCTTAAAAAACCTGAACGTTCTCTGAGAACTTCCTGAGGTCCTCCGGCAGCCTGTTCCAGAGGCGAGGGCCATAATACTGGAAAGACGCCTCACCTTGGGTGTGTCCTGACTTTTGGGATGACCAGTAGATGGCTGCCAGAGGAGCGCAATGGTCCATATGGTAAAAGCAGTACAGAAAGTTAAGAAAGGCCCAAGACAATTAAGACACTTAAAAATCATTAAAAGAGCCTAAAATCGATCGTAAAACAAACGGGGAGCCAATGCAGTGATTGTAAGACTGGTGTAATGTGTTCCCACCTCCTGGTATTCGTCAGGACACGTGCTGCTGAATTTTGTAGAAGCTGTAAACTCGACATACGCTTTTGGGAAGACCAGAAAGCAGGGCATTACAGTAATCAATTCTGCTGGTGAGAAAAGCATGCGTCATTGTCTCCATATTGGCCCAAGAGGGAATGGGGCGGACTCTGGCAATGCTCTTTAGGTGATAAAAACCTATATTAGTAATGTTTTTAACGTGTGGGATAAAAGTCAGCAAAAAGAAAAATCACACTGAGGTTCTTCATTTGTAAAGAAGGATTAAAAGACCGTGATCGTAGTTTTTGATAAGTTCTGAGCCTCAGGAACAATGACTAAAACTTCTGTTTGTCCTGGTTGAGCTGGAGAAGTTTTTCTGCCATCTAGGATTCAATCTCTTAAATGCAGTTAAAAAGTTTATCCGTTGGCCATGTGTCATCCGGAGACACAGAGCTGTAACTGTGAAAGTTAACTCCATGTCTTGTGATTACACTATATAAAGGTCGTTTCGTCACATTTTTTTGTGCGGCAGAAGCATCGCTATATTGGTACGTGTATCGGCAAGTACTCACATACAAGTATTGGTACCGTACCGGTTTCAAAGAAGTGGTATCGTTGCATCCCTAGGCAATATAAAGTCACCTGACCTAATAGTAATGTATTGTGGAAGGAAGTCAGAGTAGATCCACACATGCTCAGTTAGTTTCTAATTCAGTTTCTAAACCCGGCACCTTGATATACCTTGATGCTGGTCACCAGTGTTATGCCTTGTTAACAATAAAGTTAGGCTGGTTTGTATTGATCTGGGTTTTCAGCTCCCATGGGTAAATCTCACACCTTTTCTCGTGAAATGTATCCAAGCTGGTGTTTTCTCTCCTCTTTAATGGCTGACTTCCACAGGCCCCACTTGCCTGTTGGCGTTTGCTTTTCCTGGCAGAACCAGCTCCACGCTGCCCTGCTTTGGGGAGTTATTCAATTATAAATCTTCCACCCTTCTCTTTGCAGCCCCCCCCCCCCTTGATCTTTATTCTCACAGGTCTACGCATTCCCCTGCCAAGCCCAGTAAAACATGCCGCTCCACTGGTACGCCTCTCTTCGGTCTCGTGCCCAGGATTTTATTATGCTCAGGGTGGTGAAGCGGAGGGCGGCATGTTTTTTTTTTTTTCGAAAAAAGGGACCCCCTCTCGAGCTTCAGTGCCAACAGATGACAGTGACATATAGCAGGAAAGCCACCCAGAAGGAGAGTGATCTCACACCTCAGCCACGCGCTTGCTTGGAGTGGGAGAAAGTAGAGGCGGGGGACGGGGAGTACAGCTGGGGGTAAAGGGAACAATAAAAAAGATTAAGAGAAGTGAGGATTACTGAAGTGAATATAAAAAAAAATACTGAAAGTTTAAAAAACATAAAACAACATAAAATTTGATTTTCTTTATTATTTTGAATATGCTTAATACTTTTTTTAATTAGCTAACTTTACTGCCTTTTTAAAACTGAAAAACAACAAAACTGCTTTCACATTGCCTCTATTGTGGGCACATTTAATTTAATTATTAAATTAATTGCTTATTTTAATTAATTAATTTAATGTATTTTTTGTTGTTGTTTTGAAGTAATAAAATACAATTTCATTACAGAGGAATTTTTTTTTTTAGAAATAGAAGCAGCCATTCAGAAACTCAGAAATACCATTGTGAGAGAAAAAACGGCTAGGCTATTTAAAGGTATTTCTAGTGCTGTACTATTGAAACGGTTATTTAATAAATAATAAAAAAAGGCTTTTTTTGAGTGATGTGATCATGTTGACATTCATTTTTGTTTTTTTACATTACATAAGCACATCTCTGGTAGAGTAAAACACAGAGGAGGTTCTAGGTTATTCCCCGAGGCATTAACTGTGAGAAAACCAGATTATGGGTATTTAGGGAGCAATAGGGCTAAGCTACCTTTGTAGTTATTTTAGTGAAGTAATAAGCTAAGTGACCACATGATTACAGTGAAATTTCAAAAAACTCTGAGACAATCGGCTAAACAGATGCTTGGTGGTTCGGCTCCGGCAGGGTGCTGTGGTATGAATCCCACCTATCTTACACCATGAAGTTTACAAACACCCATGAGCGTGAAGTTGATTCAAAGTTGTTGGTTTACTTGCATGGAAGCGGCTTTTCAGCAGAACTACAGTTTCAAACATTCACTGCTGGCTGCATTATTCATCCGAAAGGAAACATAAAAAAATACCTTTTACGGGGGTTTAAGATTATTATCCTGCTCAAACACCTCACTATGTACAACATTAACCTTATGAGACAAAACTATCCCCATCAGATGAAAGGTAAAATCTTTAAAACAAATTATGACCAAGAACAGTTCCAGGGTCTTACAGTAAAGACAGTTTCACAATTTTAAGGGCTAAGCAAGAATAAAGCTAAAGTCACGCTTTCTATCTTAAGAACACAACATAAACTTTCCAGCATGGTGGCGGCAGCATCATGCAAAGGGGCTGCCATTGATACATTGCAAGGGGGAAGTTTCGATAAAGAAGAATGTCCATCTCAAAATGTTTCAACTTTGCCTATAATCTACAGTTTGATGACGAGAACCTGGACGCACGTCAAAACTGTATTTAGACTGAAGAAAGCCGGTTATGAAAATCTCCGAAGTCAGCTATTCTGAACATTTGTGGATTTGTGCTTGCTAGTCATGTCTGTGGCCGGAAACCAACCAGATTAAATGAGATCAACCAATTCTGCCACGAAGAGCTGAAAAAGAAATATCCGTCCGTAATTATACGAAAATCGTGTTGACGGCTACAAAAGCAGCTGTTCATGGTGCAACGTCCTAAGAGACATTAAGCCAAATATGAGTGGGAGTATGTGTATATATTTCATCTTGCATGTATAATTTGGACCTTGTGTGGATTAGAGAAAATCCGTCATAATTTTAAACCTGTGCACCTAATTCTTGTTTTTAAACAGCACTGAAGATACCTGTTGTATTACCATTTAACCCTGAATCAGGGAAGTGAAAATGTAAACTTTTGATTTTAAAACTAACCGATTTTCTCTTAAAAAGCTATTCAAATGAGATATTTCTCTAAGGATGGGGTGGAGTGGGTAATAATGCACAGGAACTATGGGTTTTTTTTGTCTTCGTATTTATAAGCAGGTCTTTGTAAAGCTCAAGGAATCCTGGTGTTAAACCCTCGTCGCTAAATATTTTGAAGATGGAATATCATGGCAAAAACTGCGAGTGTGGAAGTTTTATTCATAGGAAATCTCAAGCTCCTCACAGAGGCAGAGAAAATTAATGAGAAAAACAGGAATGCATCTGGAATATCGCGACTAAGGAATTATATGTCTAACAGAGACATGGGTGAAGGGTTCTACTGCCAAATTAGCATCAAATATTAATGAAAAATTGGTAAGTCATTGCACATTATGTTCTAAAAAAAAAAAAAATCTGCTGCTCAGCTTTTCGACTTGCCAGCTGTTCTCCTGCAAGAGAGATGATGGCTTTCCTTAAGGAGTTTTTGAGTGGAAGCACGGGCCCGTATAACTGTCAGTGTTCGCTATGCGCTGCAGGTAGAAGTTCTCCAACCACCAGGAAGAAAGAAAAAAGCTCTCATTTTACAGACCAGAGATCAAACACAGTGAGTGCGTGATGTCACCCAGAGCAGCCCCTGAACCGCTTATTGCACTAAATGAGAACCATTAGCCACACAAACAAAGGCTTCAAATTCGATGCTGCTTAATGAGAAAGTTCAAGCAGGAAACACAATTAAGTTCTGGGCAAAATGTGTCAGAAGAGGGGGCAGACTCTTGTTACAGCTGCACAGTCCGGGGTCGGGTGATTGGTGCATGGGACTAATGAAAGTTGGTAACCCCAACCCGGCTTTGGCCCGAATGCCTCGTCTGATCTCCGAGGAAGACAAAGTGGTCTGCCTTTCCACTGCGGAGCAGCCTCCACCTCTCCGCCTCTGTCTGCACTTTCTCCACTTACTTCTTTTCCCCCCACAGCAACGTCTGCAGTGGCATATTACAACTTGGAAACGGATTTTAAATGGGAGTAGAAAGAGGGTGCCAGAATGGGAAAAACATGGATTGGCTCATGGGAGGCAGATTAAGCGGGGGCGTGCCAAACCTCACGCTTCGCAAGAAACTAGAAAATGACCCCTGTTTTATATTAATGCTCTAAGTTAAAGACCAACCGCATTGTGGACAGAAAAAAAAAAAAAAGAATCTTCAAGGAAAAATTCCAGGATTGTCACCTCATGTGTGTCTTTTCTTTCTTCATTGTCACCAGAGGGACTAAAGCTGCAAGGTGCTGAAGATCTGTCAGCATCCTGGCTGCAGGTCTGTGTTAGCTCAACCCACAGGCCTGCAAACATCCTGCAACAGCAACACAAATCCGCTAATTCGGGCCTTTGTGTCTGCTAATGGATGTTATGCTGCTCCTTGTAGATGTGATATAATAGGATTGATTGCTCCGAAGATCACTCGAGCTTTTGCTTTTTAGCACCGCCCTGCCACCCAAACTGTCGACCGGCGAGCCCGCTCATCCCATGCCGCCTCTGTTGGTGGTCTCTGGTGTAAGCTATATTTTCCCCCCTTTGCTTCTCCTCCTCGCTTTTTTATAGAGCTAACACAAAATTGTTCCTAATTCGCTGCTGCTAGAGGGGGGTAATTTGCGGCTTTTGGCTGAGTGTTGCAAGCCCCAAATTTGAAAAAGCTGCCGAGCTAAAGGCGCTCTGGGAGCAGCAGCAGGAAGAGGAGAGGAGAGGAGAGAGAGGGCCTGAATTCATTCATCTGACGAGGAAAAAACACAAAAACATGATAAGCCTCTAAAGGCTGAGGACTGCAATGCAATAATAACTGGTGGGTAGATGGAGCCAAAGCCACCAATAATTATGGCTCTTTTAATGAAATGATGGAGATAATGCGTGCTCTCTTGAAGTCAATACGATCCCAGTTCAGCCCATAAAGACACCATATTGGATCAAATAGTGGAGCTCTTTTTTCCTCATATTTCTCAGTTAGTCTGTGAATTTGCTTGGAGAATAAATGCCACTGAATCCTCTGCTACAGAGCATCAAATACATACAGAATAGATGGATATTCTGAAATTGGTATTTACCTGACTCATCTAGCCACTGTGAGTCCTCCCTTCTCCTCCCAGTCAACATAATCATTTGTGGAACCACGTTTTGCGGCAGATGTAGCTACATGTGTTCAAGAAAAATAAATTCCCACACCATGATGCTGCCCCCACTTTGTTTCACATTGTAGATGGTGCATTCTGTGCAGTGTGAGCTGTTGTGATGGACTAACATAAAGTTGCGCTTAATAGTAAAGCGAAAGCAAAATGACGCACGGTCCCTACGTGTTTTGCACATCTACAGGACGAGTTTCAGATTCTTCTTTATAGAATAGCTGAAGCTGAGTGAAGAGCATCTGTGGATTAAAATCCATCCATCTTCACGTCAACTCTGACCACCTTTCCTCACGCGTGACTGTAATGCAGCCACCATCACAGTTCAAAGCAATCATTAATCAATGCAGTTTAATGGACCCCCAAGTATCGGTGAGGTTTTGGGACCACTACCCCACATGAATAGCATAAATCAGCTATCCCTTGTAACTCCCCCTCTAAGAATGCGTATACCTGCCTATTTTAATAGTTCAAACAACAAATGTATAATGATATGCATCGTTGTGCACAGTGGAAACTATTTTGGCACTAATTCTACATGAGGAAATATCTACAGTCTTCCTTATTGGCACTGTTGGAGTAACACTCAGTCAGTGTCAAGGAAAATAAATGGACATCCTGGATTTGCTGCTTTGCAATCACCAGCCAATAGAGTGTCAAGTACCACTTGAGGTATTTTCCTTGCAAATATATTATATATGCTCTATGAAAAAATCCACTAATAAGTATTATTTTCTGCAAATAATTTGCAGTTATGTTACATATGAAAATCTGCAAATTGGAGATTCTGCAAATAGTTACTGAACAAAATAGAAGCAGGGGTCCACTTTAGTCTCACAGAATTACCGTTTTGTTTAAGAAAATAAGTAAAAAGAAAAAATTACATTTTGTTGACTTGCTTTTATTTACAACAAAAAAGTAGAACCTGTTTCTATTCAATTCAGTTTATTTATATAGCGCTGTTTCACAACAGATGTCATCTCAAGGCACTTTACAAGAAGAGTTATTACAATACAATGTTTAATCTAGGAATTAGAGAACCACAGAAGATTGTGTCGTAACTTCTCAGCAATCCCTCACACTGAGCAAGCATGAGGGGTCGTAGGTTTGATTCCAGCTTCCTCCAGTCACATGTCGATGTGCCCCTGGGCAAGGCACTTAACCCCCAAATTCTACATTGTCCTACCGAGCCATGTTGGGTGTCGGTGTATGAATGCGAGTGTGAATGGGTGAATGCAGCTTCAATGTAAAGCGCTTTGAGTGGTCAGTAAGACTAGAAAAGCGCTATATAAGTTCAGTCCATTTACCATTTATAGTCACAGTGTGTACAAATAACAAGGTCATATAAGACACAGACATTTTTTAAACGTTTAAATACTGGGAACTATTTTCTCAGAAGGTGAAGCACTGCTGCTCGGGCGGAGTGATTAGCACAGCACCCGAGTAAATGCTGACTGTTACCCCGAACTCTCTGCTCCTATACCACGGCGCTTCTCAATGGCCTTACTAATCACATCTGCTCCTCAATGCTGCTCTAAACTATTGTCTGCTTTGTAATATAGTTTTAGGCTGACATAATCACTGAAATAAAGAGGTGAAAACCGAATCTGTCGCCTCCCAAGTATGCAAGGCGTGTGTGTTGTAAATTACACCATGTAGACCATTTTCAAGGGTTCCAGCATTCTCCGTGGGTCTGATAAAGGATAAGCAGGGTCCTACAGTCATGTATTAAACTAGTGTGAATGTGGGTACTTAATGAAACCTGAGAACTTTCTTCAATCCCAATGAAAAGTAAAGAGTATGTAATAAATGTAAAAGTGTAGTAGGACCAGATCCATCGGTTAGAATCGTAAAGAGTCAGGTCTAAGACTATATTTTCACTATTATTATTATTATTATTATTATTAGAAGTAGTAGGCTAGTATTAGTAGTAGCAGTAGTAGTAGTACTAGTAGTAGTAGTAGTAGTAGTAGTAGTAGGGGTAGTAGTAGTAAACAAGGCAGCACAATATTTGTAATCCCCAGATTATAACTCAAGATGGAATTCTAGGGGAACCACAGAAATCAGAAAAATGAATGCAACACTGGGTGTTGTGTAATTTTTTATATATATAAATGATAAATGTATTTACTGTAGTAAAAACAATGTGTGTTTTGTTTTCAGACACATTGCCTTGCAAAAATATTATTTGCCATGAACCATTTTAGACATTTTGAGATTTTATGAAGATCTTAGGGGGAAATACATAATTTAATGTTTTGTGGGGGTGGTTTTGGTGGTGGGGGGTCACTCTCTCCTTGGAGGTGGAAGCCCATATTGATGTTTTCCCCCTTTTTATCCCACATGCTTTTTCATTTCCACAACAGGGCGTCATTACCCGAGTGTTTAAACACTTAAGAACCGTTTAAAAGTAGGACGAGGAGGAGTGAAAAAACACTCACGAGCAATGAACAGCTTTACATTAACTGTGTGTCACTCGGGGGAGCTGTAAAAGCTGCCCTGAGAGTGAAATGAAGTCAATAAATAACCGTGGCTGTTGTCAGACGTCTGGAACAGCTTGAGAAGCCTTCAGCAACAAGGCAGCCATTGCATTGAATCTAGGGGGCGATAAGTTTGGGTGCCCCCCCCCCATTCCCCTCGGAATTAGCTGCTAAAACTCACTGATGGGCTTTGACTAATGAGGGTGTTTGCACAGTTATAAAATGAAGAGGAATGTTTGATCTGCACTGAAACACAGTTTGTTGAAAGTCGCAGCGCTTGTTTGGCTCCCCTCAAAACAGATTAAGTTTATTATTTTACGCAGATCCCGTATGAGCTGTGTCTGATAAAGATGCTACTCCCACACACGTCTGCTTTCACAGCAGTCCATCAGACCGGCATGGCCACAGAGCTAATGCTACAGTAAAAAACGCTAACAACGCGTCAAACAATGGGCCCATCTTAGCCCTGGTTGTCAGGGAAATATGCATTCCAACTTTTATAGACTTGAAACACAATATAAGTATTTATCAACAATGCACATTCCAAAAAACATTTTTTTTTCTAGGATAAGAGAAAAAAATAAAAGTAAAAAAAATGCAGTGTGTCAAATTATTAGCTATTGCCATTTTCTAGGCTAAATTTGTCATCAAATATTTTAGTTTGTAAATGTTATGTTGATACAAGTTTGATTCAAACCACATTTGTTGCTTTTTTTTTTCCAATAAACATTTTGGTCAGAATGATAGTGAAAGTTTTGTCCTTTTAGTTAGCCATTAGCTGTTCTCAATCGTCCTGGCTGGTCTCCAGCAGTTCCTATGAAACTATCAACTCAGTAAATTTATAAAGTTGCTTACTTGAAGAAGACTTCCTGATGAAATTTCTCAGTTTAAGACAGAGTTTTTCAAGCTTTAGTTAGGTGACTGGCCGCGTTAACGCTAAGCTGGCTAGCATTAACCTAGTGATTTTGTTATTGACGAAGACCCGATCTTGGTTTTGGTTGTCAATGATACAGCTTGCGTCCTACCTTTTAAGAGTATAGAGATTTAAAATGAATTACTATTTGAGTCAGGTTTCCTCATTTAATCACAAAGCATTAGGCTAATGCTTTATGATTAAATAAGTATTCACTGGGCACTGAAGGCTGCACCAGGGATCTTTCAGTTATTAATTGTTTGGTATTGCCCAATCTAATCTACTATGTTTAAAATTTTAATTTAAGCACACGATTCTGGTCTGAAAATGAAATTATATATATTCTTGGAGCCTATTTATACGTTGCTGATTTTGCAACATATTCAGTTCAAATTTAAATCAACATAAAGCACAGCAATTAGGACCAGACTAATTTGTCACAATGATTTAAGGTTCAAATTACCTGTAATTCAATTTTGTTGAAAAAAATTCTAACTCTTTAATCATTGCATAAAAAGTATATGTAACTGGACTGCTGGGTTAATTTCATGTGTGCTAAGGATTAACGTTATTTGAGATTGGACATCTGCTTAGAGGGAGAAATATCATAAACCAGGAAAAAGTAGTAGTTAGTCCAAGGTAAAGCAATTGACTAGAGAGAGCCCAGAGGACTGGGTAGGTATGAGAGCACAGGTCAGAGGAAGCTGCAGGTGTGAGGGAGGGAAAACACAATCACATCTCAAGTCAAACAAATGTGGCTCCACTGATAGAGATGGATGGGGGAAGGGGGATGGTGGGAGTCAGCATTCCGATCCAGGCTGGATGTTCCCATCGCTCCATGATCCTCACTCTTAGGAGCAGAGTGCCTGCTGCTGTTGCTGCTGTTGCTCTGAGGCCAAACATCTGGACGGCGAGAATGAAAAGAAATAACAAAAAGGAACAGGGGAGAGAGTTTCGAGGCAGTGACCAGAGTGGGTGAAAAACGACGGATGAAGTAAGGTCAGGAGAAGAGTTGAAAGATGTTAGGCAGTGGAGGAGGGAGCTCACACCAGTGAGCCAGTGTCGGTGGACGAGAATTTACACTCTCCTCTTTGTCTTCATCTGCCTCACCTCTTTCTGATATGTTTCTTCCCCAGCATCTTTCACGCAGCATTCTATTTAATCCTAAGAATTAAAACCTCCAACACCTCCCGACCATTCTCAGAGCAGAGGTCCCTAACTGACAGCTACAATTTATTTTGCTCTCTTGTTTTTTCTCACTCTTGTTGTTTTCCCCAGGAGTCCCGTAAAAACGTGACCAACTCCTGTTTGCTCTGCAATTCATGGGATAAGCTGGAGCTCGTAAAGAAAGAGCTGAGAGGGCACACAGAGGTCCAGCGCTCTGTAAAAAGACTTGGTAGCAGCACAGGGCTGGAGTGAAGGACATACACACACACACACGCACCACACACGTGTGGACTCTACACCTTAGGAGCATTTGATCCCTATGTGAACGCTGCACATCCTGTAGCGGACATGCTCTGTATGTTTCCCTCCCTCACTTGTTCTCTGTGATTGCAGTTTGAGCTTGTAAAAAAGAGGAGAATAAAACCTACACATGACAGGTGCCAAAATCAGGAATGTAAAAAAGTTAATAAGGTGATATTTTTTTATACTGCCTACTTTTAGTTTTTGGGGGGGGGGGGGGGGGGTTCGTGCCTTTTTTTTGTGTGAAAGGAAATGGAAGAATGGCACCTTTTGTCTATCTTTGATTAATCTAATAAAAAGGAATTGAACTAATTTACTCTTATCTAGCAGATTCTTAAACAGCCCTTGAACAAATGCTGTGTTCACTTGGAAGAAGTTTCAATCCAGATTTCATTGATATTATACAAAATAAAAGTGAAAAAAATTGTTCCCTGTATGATTTTCTTGGGATTATTACTTTATATTCAAATCCTTCAAGCAGCTTTCCTAACACTACTGAAAAAAGCAATCCCATAGCATGATTCTACTACCTCATGTGCACAAAAATTAATTTTCTTTCTTTCTTTCTTTCTTTCTTTCTCTCTCTCTCTCTCTCTCTCTCTCTCTCTCTCTCTCTCTCTATATATATATATATATATATATATATATATATATATATATATATATATAAATAATTTCAAAACCATTTCCCAGTGTAACGGGACTTTTATGTGAAATTCAATGACAAAACCACAAATGTTTTTTGCATAAAAAAACATTTAATAATAAAAAGCCGCAATAATTTTGTTCCATAAATAGGGGCACCTTTAAATGTATAAATTTCAAAGCATGTTCAAATTTCATTTTATGTTGTTGTTTTTTTTACATTTGGTACACATATAACACCAGGTACGGCAAATCTGATTAACTGTAAGTAAAGTTCAGCCATCCTTGTACTATTTTCCTGATATTTGCTAATTGGTATTCTTTAGCTAAACTTACACTTTGCTGGAAGGTTAAAAGGAATCATATCACATCGTAGAAAGGTACAACAAATGTTAACAGTTATATACATACAAAAACACAATGAAAAAAAAAAGATCAAGAACTGGGGAAAATTATGAGACCGCCGGGACATGACTAAAACTGATTTTACTTTTGAACATACATATCACTTAGGTTTTATCTGCATCGCTGACTGTAAAATGTGCTATGCATAGAACTTGAGCAAGTTTTTTTGGCAGGTGGAAGACCAAGAGATGGCTCAACAGCAGACACACTTCTCTTTTTAGTTCGCTAAATCCATGCTGGGAGTCTCAGCTAAGTTAACAAATGATGGGGTCATTTGTGCTCCACTCCCAAATACAAATATTTCTTCAAGTATTTGTTTGAAATAAGTATTCTTTAAAAAAAAACATGTTATTTATGCCTTTCCAAATGCCGTATTCGGGTTCAGTTCCACCCCTATCGGGATGCAATGATACCACTTTTGTCGAACCGTTACGATATCTAAACCGGGATCTGAGTACTTGCCGATACTGAGTACCAATGCCAATAGCTCTACCACACACAAAAAATGCAATGAATTGGAAGACAGGTCTCATTTTATTCTCTCTTTGTTACAATGAATGATTGTGAATTGGATAAAAAAAATACTGTATATCAGTGAAAATGACCTTAAAACTAAAATTTCAAGTGAAAAATGACATTTTCTGCGAAATTATTGCAGAGTTTTGACGTTTTAAGTATTGGTTCATGGTATCAGTTAACTAATCGATACCGATAGGAGTACATTAGAGCAGTACCGACCAAGATACCTAATACCAGTATCGGTATCAGTGCATCCCTAGTAAAACATTTTTAAAAACTAAAAAAAGTAATTCTCAATCCATTAATGATATTTGAGCTTCAGACAGCATTTTATGCATTGTTTATGCATAGTCCCTCGAAAGAACCCCCAAAAAATTTCTAAAAGCACAGCTGAACAAATTTCAGGAAACATTTGTGAACATGAAAACATTTTTCCTACAAAATCAGTGTACAACAGACTGTGTTGCATTCTGTCAGGGCAGGGATTCCTTGTGAGGAGCGAATGTATGTATGTGTGTGTGTGTTTTTATTACTGATGGCACAGCGGAGAATTTATTTGAACAGATGTGAACTCTGTGCCACGTTGACCTCAGGGCCGACTCGCAGCTGATCTCTCCGTCCTGGAAAAAATAACACCGGCTTTAACAGACTGACCTGTGGAGGAGACGGTTCGCAAATACACCGTGCAGTAAGTTGAGGACCACGGTTATATGGCTAACTGCCTCTGGAGCAGCCTAATTGAATCTCTGTGTAACGTTATCAGAGAACGCCTCTCTGCGCCCTGCGGCGGACGTGTCGGGTTGTGTCCTTGTCTCCTCTGAAATATCACGCCTAACCAGACTGTACTGTAAAACCAGAAGTTATTTTCCCTTCAAGTTTTGATATATAAGGAGCAGGATTTATGCTCTCATTCACTGAAAATGGAGGGTGTTTGCACCAAATGCACTGCACATGAACAGCACACAGCGTGAGTTAGTGGGGTGCAAGAGGTTGAAGACAAGAGCCATAAAGGAGGGGAAATTTATGTCCGAGCGAAACAGGCGGGAGGTCAGAGGCAGAGTGAAGTGTGCGGGGTCGACAGGGATGAAGAGACGGCAATGTTTGGATAGAGGACAAGGCAGAGCGATGCTAATTTATACCCTGCTAATTGGAAACAGCAGAGTCCTGCACCTGAGGCACCATTGCAGCAGGGACGGAACGACGTGGGAGGGTGAAGAGACGCGATGAAGGCCAGGGTGGTGTTGGTGTCAATGGCTGCCTTGTTTTGGCTTGGTTCCTGCATATGGGACAAGGGATGTGTGTGTGGACCTGCAGGATGTCTCAGCAGAATTAGTGCGCATGTTAAAGATTTTCTCCGGGTCATGCAACAAAACACACACACACACACACACACACACACTCTCATACATAAACACATACAAGGAAGGCTGGATACAGAGTGAAGACCACCCGGCTCCGATGGGGAGAATCAGCTCACTGTGTCGTGGTTTCAATCTGACACCATCTAACACACGACCTGGCTAGACTTCAGCTGTCTTAGCTTCCTAGTTAAATAAATATGACAACCTCCTCGGATAATTACAGCGGTGTGACCGAGTTGAGTCATAGCGTCCGTTAATTATTAGGTGGGCCGATGCAGGCTCGCTTGTATACGGGTCGGCTGCTTGTCCGTGTCTTCAGTCAGCCGTACTGCAGTGAGTGATGGTGTATTCAGATGTTGGCTGTGAGTGGGGTCTGGCATTGTGCTAAAAAAATGAAGTAATCCTGGAATTTAGATTGGAAAAACATTGATGTGGCTCCATATCTGCGTGATCTGTTTGCACTGACAGAGCTGTGAGTTTTTGCACCCATTCAAGCCAAAGGTGACAAAATCTTTCCTTTGGATGGATGGATGGATGGATCTCCAAAGGCAACATTGCTTAAAATCAGTTTGAATAAAACAAACCAATACATTTAGCCAAAGTTAAAAATGTCTGCTCATAATTCTAACGTTGTTCATAAATTCCAGGTTAAAAAAGCAATAGATTCAGTTATTAGCGAGGAATGACGTCCACCCAAATAAAGACGTTTCAAACATGACAGGTGGTGATGCAGCAGGGTGCGAGGGTGAATCAGGGAACACGGGTTAGGAATCACTGATTTATGCCGATTTTCCTAAAACAGCTGTGCGTTCTTTTGATGGAGCAAGTCATCATTACAGCGCTAAGTGACGGGCTGTCAGCACTCACCCGGAGACAGCCTTCTCCTAATATCCAGTGCACACTCAGCCAACCTCTGCCAAAAAACCGTAAGCAAGGACTTGGACATGTGGGGAGCAGACTGGTGTTGGAGTTTCTCCCCTGGGAATAAGAGAAACACAGCAAGGTTTAGATGTGGTATGGGCTGGTTTGTATCCCTTTAAAGGCGTGTCAGTTGTCTCCTCTGCCTCAGGGTTATTTCAGAGAGGGGGCTAAAAAAATCTTTCTGCTTCATCATTCCACAGGGATGCCTTTATGATTGACATCCTGATAGTCTGCGCACAGGCACAGATGTGTGCAAGCCATTTTCCTGCAATGGCACGCTCCGACACATTCCCACACACTCTTCTACTGTAGTGGTTTATGCTGGGACTGAGGGTTATTTCCCCCCCAGCCCCCCCACCCCCCAACACTATCCCTGTATCTTTTCTGAGGATGGAGCTGTGAGGGAACATCAAAGCCACCGCAATCCCTCGCTCCGGCCCATGCCTGTGCACAAACCTAAACATAATAATGCAAGAGCATTCTATGGAAAAGCAGTCAGCATGTTCTTTGATCAGGGTAAACAAATCCATCTAAAGAGAGGAGCAAATACTGTTGTATTATTTTTTACACAAAGGTCTTTACATACTGTGCCAATTGGAAAAGTATTCCTACCTTTTGAAGGTTTTAGCATTTTGTCAAGTTAAAACCACAAACGTCCATTTGCATTTTGAAGTTATAACACAAAGTAGAAAGCAAAAAACAAAACGTTTTTTCTGTGTTATTTTTCAATAAAAAACTCTGAAAAGTGTGGTGTGCATTTCTGTTCAGCCCCTCTTCCAACATTCTGATACATCCATCCATCCATTTTCTTAACTGCTTAATCATTAATGGGTCCATTAAGGATTAAAGGCGTGTCAGTTGGGGATAGGGGGTGCTGGTGCCTATCTCCAGCTGTCAACGGGCAAGAGGCAGGGTACACCCTGGACAGGTTGCCAGTCCATCACAGGGCCACATAGAGACAGACAGGACATACAAGCACGCACACACCCACACCTAAGGACAATTTAGAGTGATCAATTAACCTGACATCAATTAATCTGACTGTGGGAGGAAGCCAGGGTACCCGGAGGGAACCCATGCATGCACGGGGGAGAACATGCAAACTCCATGCAGAAAGGCCCTGGGCTGGGATATGAACCCACAACCTTCTTACTGCAAGGCAACAGTGCTAACCACTGCACCAGTTTCCTTCAGAGGTAAGGTAACCTAATGAGGGAATTAGAGTTCACGTGTGTAAGGTATAATCATAAACTATATATAAAGATGGATGCAGCCTCGGTGACGTCACCCATAGGTTTCCGAAGAGCTGATTGAAGCCGACTGGGCGGTTCCCACCACAGCCATCTTGACTCCGTCACATGTCTCGTCACACCCAGAAAATACAAAAACATGGGCCGAGAGGTTTGACACTGTGAGCAGATCTACCTACAACCTAACTAAACTAACCCAGCGCTAACCGAAGCTAACAGAGGTTAGCGGGCACTTTTAACCAAAAAAACGTGGTTGAGCGACTCTGCTATCTCTCCGCCTTCTGGGCAGATTAGATCATTCTTTAAAATCAGATCATGAAGACTTGCTGGTCCAGAACCGTCACTAAAATAATGTAAATTTGAACTAAAACTAGTTTTAATAATCAATATGTAAAGAAGAAATGTGATAATCTCAACCTATTTTCAATCAGGCAGCGTAATCTTAAATGCACAGAAGAAATATACACTGAACAAAAATATAGACGCAGCACTTTTGTTTTTGCTCCCATTTTTTATGTGATGAACTCAATGATCTAAAACATTTTCTACATACACAAAATGATAATTTCTCCCAAATATTGTTCACAATTATGTCTAAATCTGTGACAGTGAGCCTTCTCTGTTGAGATAATCCACACCACCTCACAGATGTGCCATATCAAGATGCTGATTAGACAGCGTGATTATTGCATAGGTGTGCCCTATACTGGCCACAGTAAAAGGCCACTCTGAAATGTTCGGTTTTGTTTTATTTTGGGGGTCTGGGGACTTAGAAAACCACACACCCACACGTCACCACACATGCTGACCTGCCATCTGCCCTTAAACAACGTAAACCCGGATTCATCCGTGAAGAGAAATTATTAGGTTATGCAAACCGATTATTTCAGAAGCTGTCCGAGTGGCTGGTCTCAGACAATCTTCGAGGTGAACATACTTGACTGTTGTGGTTACACATGGTCTGCTGTTGTGAGGCTGGTTGGATGTACTGCGAAATTCTCAGAAACGCCTTTTGAGATGACTAATGGTAGAGAAATGAACATTCAATTCACGAGCAACAGCTCTGGTGGACATTCCTGCTGTCAGCATGCCAATTGCACGCTCCCTCAAAACTTGCAACATCTGTGGCATTGTGCTGTGCAGTGTTGGGCATCTTACATACAAAAGTAATTAGTTATAGTTACAAATTAGTTTTTCCAAAAAGTAATTGAGTTAGTAACTCAGTTACTACACTGTAAAAGTAATAAGTTACTCACCAAAGTAACTGTGGCGTAATTTTTTTGTTCAATAACGCAGTTACGTTCTATAATATCTGTAACATCCAATATTTTTATTACTGAATGAATGAATGAAAACTAAAAAAATACACAAAAAGTAAATATTGGTCATATATTCACACACTTTTTATTAAATTGCAAACCTAAGGCACACAATTTTATGTTAAATAAAACAAAGGAAAATCTGTCTATACATTTTTCAAATCTATGCATCTGTAATATTTAACATTAAATAGAGCACTATGTAATTTGCTGTAGACATTTTAAGACTGATTTGGTGTGATTCTGGTTAGCTAATGTTACAGTCACATGTTAATAAGAAATATTGCAAACAGTACTTTTTAAATAAATAAATTGTTGCGTTACTTTGTTAGCATAACTCACAGGTATTTTCTGGGATGCATGAGGCTTTATCGAAAGCCAAATCTCCTTTAGAGGTGATGTATCCTCCATCAGTGCAGTTCTGGAGCAAACAGCTGTGGAGTGCGCAGTGCCGCGAGCCAGGCAGTGGAAATTAGGGTTCAAATGTTGGAGCAGGTCTCTGCTTTAAGGAAACTAATGTCCATTGAATATTCAACTTAAAACTAATTTCACCGTGGTCTTTGCAGCACACATTGAGAAAGCGAGAGCACTAAGGGTATCCGCCCACCCCGCAATTATTACCAACAGCTCATCTCTTTCCCCGCCGCTGAAATCCATCTGTCTGAAAGCCTGATGCTGCTGCGCTTCATTCAGCACGTTGTAGTAACGTGCCACTACATCCCCAGTAACCGTAACGGCGTTGTAATGGTCGGAAAAGTAATTAATTAGATTACTCCGTTACCTTAAAAAGAACGCAGTTAATAACGCCGTTATACTTAAACGCTGTTACTCCCAACACTGTTGCTGTGTGATACAAACGAACATTTGAGAGTGGCCTTTTATTATCCCCAGTCTAAGGCACACTTGTGCAATAATAATTCTGTCTAATCAGTATCATGATATTATACATCTGTGAGATGGGATGGATTATCTCAGCAAAGTAGAAGTTCTCATTATCACAGATTTAGACAGATTAAGGAACAATGTTTGAAGGGAAATGGTTATTTTGTGTATATAAAAAAATTTTTCAAACTAGGGCTGGGCAATATGGACCAAAAGCCCAATGTATTTGGGCTAAATATCGATATACAATATATATCCCAATTTATTTTATCAAAATGAGAGCAAATGTTTAGTCACAGTGAAACCCAAAATTTGGGGTAAATAACTTGTTTGGAGACACACTAATTTTATCTCCCTATCTTGAATCAAAATGAACTGTTAGGCTCATATAAGCCTCACACGTCCTGCTTGACCACATGTCACCGGTCGACGTGAAATGTTGCACGTTAGCGAGCTGGTCAGCAATACGCTGCGCGACTTCAGTGTACATTTCTGGCAGTGCTTCCCATGCAAAGTAGTTGCGACTGGGGAGCTCATATCTTGAGTCCATGGTTTTCAGTAGCTTTTTAAATCTGACTTGTTCCACAGTTGCAGCAGGTACTGTATCTTTAGCCATGTGATAAGTGACCGCTTTAGTTATAGTACACCACTTTTCAGTTTTCACAAGGTACGTGTGGGAATATGAAGCTTGCAGTGAGCTTTGCTTCGGTGCTTGAGTTTTTGCGGGTTGCGGATGGCTTGCAGCTGGGGCTTCTGCAGTGCAAAGTTTCACACTTCGTCCTGCAGTTTGTGCCACTGTTTTAGGCGGTGAAAAAAATTTGTAGTGCTTCCACCCCCCCGCTGTAACTTTTTTATGGCACTCCCTACATCTAACATGATCTTGTTGCTCATCTGATACTTTGAATCTGAACCATCTCCATTTTACTGAGCTACTACTTTTTCTATTACCAACCAATCCCTCCTCCGCATGCTCTGTAGACATTTGTTGCTTCCTCCATGTTTTTTGATGAGTGCCGGAGTGTCTGATCCAGCCCCTTCCCGCTCTGTGCGTGAAAGAGGAGTGGGGGCGCGAGATGCAGTGCTGTGAGCACCTGGTCAGCAGCTTGCTTGGAGCAAGGATCACAGCGCAGTTTCAACTACGTATAGCGATATATGGTCAAATTTCATATCTTGTTTAAAAATATATCAACATATTTTAAAAATCCATATATCGCCCAGCCCTGTTTCAGATCTTTGAGTTCATCTAATAAAAAATGGGAGAAGAAACAAACGTGTTGCGTTTATATTTTTGTTGAGTGTAATTCTAACTCCCATAAAAATGCAGCCGAGACTTCTTCGACCTTCTGTTAGTGAAATCAATACCACAGCAAGCCATGTTTGCTCCATATGTGCACGATTAACATCCAAATATGACTAAACATTGTGGACGCGACTTATGGTCAAGTTCAGAGAAAAAAATATGCCTTAGACTAGGGATAAAAGGGATTAAATAAAAATCTCAAAGGGCCACAAAACAGAACTTCAGCCAGTTAAAGGTCCTTTCATTGTCTTTTTTCAATCATTTCAATTTCAAATCACTTATAATTCTGTTCACTGACACAGTGTCAATTGACAAGACATGTCATCTTAAGGCATTTTACAAGTCATTTCAATCAAATCATACATACGTTCTCATTAGTTCAAAAGTCTTAATTTAAAAAAACATGCCTTAATAAAATATGCTTAAAAAAACTTGTCTGTATCAATTGTAACAGTAATGAGAAAGTAATAAAATTTCAATGTAATAATAAATTAAACTGAATATTTAAATAAACACTTTCATTATTTTTGCATCAGAGAAATGCTTCTTTTGCTACCCTGAAATCCATGAAATTTTTAGGGAGCATTCTGTTGCTTTTTGTAGTTGAGTCATAGATGTGTTATATTGGTAGGTGTTCCCCCATCGATATATATATGTATGTGTTTTGGCTCCACCTACAGTACTAGAATTTTATCTGTTGTGGGCCAAGGTCCCACCTTTGTCGTTTCTTATTGGCTGACCGGCTGATTTGGTACTAATCTTAACATTCGAGAACAATTGCTAAGTCATTTTCTACTCCTAACATTTGAGGACCATTACCTAACTATAACTTGACTATTTTTCTAATCCTACTATTCGGTAACGAGTTCCTAAACCTAATGTGATCCATCTGTGTAACATTTATGAGCAGCAGCTTCAACGTGTGTGGCTGGAGCCGTAACACATATCGAAGGGGGAACTCTTACTGACGTAACAGATGTAACTAAAATCCTGCGTACAGCTTCATAGTATGATTTCACTGCATGTATGTTGCTCTTCCTACCCCAAATGTTTGAGAAAATGTACCATTAAAATTCTTGTGCTTGGTCTCATTATCCTGTTTCAAATTGAAACCCTTTATCCTTACAACGGTCTTTTGGCAAATTAAGCACTTGGCTCTGGTGCTTGATGGAGGGAGAATAAATGCAAATTGTTGTGTCAATTCATCTTTAAACTGTCTTTTTTCATTGTACATTTTCTTTTAGCACTGAACTTAGAACTTTTTTTTCATATCTTAATAACTGCAGTGGAACATACAATGAACAAGCAGCTCAGGAAGGGAAAGTAAACGTGGCACTCGTGCAGCTTTGAGGTGGTAATGTGCAGGCAGCGTCTCGATAGCACAGATAAGACAGTACCATTGTTCTTTCAGGGAGCTGACACACTGGCATTCCATAGTCTTTGCCATTATTTGAATAGAGTGCATACAATACCGTGGCTTCAGGCCAGAAATAGGTAGTATTGAGGGACACTCCATTAGACTGTTAACGTGATGCCCAGGCTGAGGCTGTGGGTCAAGGGCGTAACTTTGATGTTCACATTGGTGGGGACACAATTTGGCGTAACACCCCGGCCCCACCATCCAACCGGATACGTTCACTTTTCACCAATTCACCAATTAACCAAATAAAGAATAGGTTTAATTTTTGTTCTAAATCAAACTTTGTATTGCGTTTTTATGATCTAAAATGCACTGTAGTTAGCCTATTATAACCTATGCTGACATATGTCTCACCTGTGATTCCACCTGCTCTCTCCCTGAACAGGGGCAGCACTCTCTTTAAAACCATTCATTCAGGCGTTTCTACGAGTTGCTGCAACTACGTTTGGCACAATATGCGACAGATGAACACTTTTTGAGTTTCAAAATATCAATTTTCCATCTTCAAGTTCGGGAAGCGGGAGCTCTTCATATAGGAGATTGTGAGTTGTTCATTTGCGTATGTCCTCAGTCTAAAACACACAGTAACTGTGCTAACTGGAAGTTAGCAAAAGCAAACAGACTGGCCCCCTTGTTCTGGTCGTGAAACGTGTATATTCTAGGCTATATAATAGGCTAATGTCTGGCTGTTGACATCGGATATAATGTATGTCCCTTCAGGACGAATTAAATCAAGACTCATCTGCTTCTCGTCCCCGGTGTCCTGTGTGTCATGTCAGATCTTCCCAAGACAAAACATTATCCCTTAACATAGGTGTAGCGTATATCATCGTTAGTGTTACAATGAATTGGCATATGTTGTTTGACTGACTTACAATTTTGTGAAAATTAAAACAGCTCAGAGTTTCCTCTCGCTTCCTTTGTTTGCTTGACATGCTTAGTTGATATTAAACTTCGGTCCCAAACACCACGACAACATACAGGAAACAAAGCCAATCACAAAATACATTGGGCGGGACTAAAGAGAGCAGGGTCAACGTCAATGTATCATTTTCATTTTGGTGTGGACAATTCAGCACATTGGAATATTGGTATGGACACGTCCAAACCATCCATACGCAATTTTACGCCCATGCTGTGGGTAGCAAGCCACTAGCCATCAGCATTAGCACTGATAGCACTTTAGAGACCTACCTTTCAAAAGGACACTCCCTTATGTATTTATAATTTCAAACTTAAATTACGTCTAAACAGATGAGTTGTTTAAAAAAAAGTAACCTTCCTCTGTGTATTTATAATGGTAAACCTGACCAGGTCAGCGGAGTAGATTGGACAAAATGTAGCTTCTGGTTTTTTTTTGACCAAAAGAAAAAAAACAACATTTACAAAAGGACATTTGAAGGTCACGGTAAAAAGTGATTTCTCCAAATATTTAACATAAAATAAGTGTCTGCACTAATATTCATCCCTCTTAAAAAGACACTCCATGCAGACATTTGCCCTGTGTCACCCTCTCAAGGCTTGCTATTTAAAATCACTGTCGTAAAAAGAAATCTCTGAAGAAGTGTAGTGACGGTTTTACAAGCTCACAGGCCAAAACAACAAAACACGAAACTAACGGCGTGTCAGCTGGTAAACCGTCAGGTTTCCCACCCCTGTATTACATCATCATGCCAGACCAAACACAATAACCCCGAAACAAGCATTTATTAATTACCAATCCAGGCTAGTTCAGTATCCATATCACGGTGTATTTCTGATACCTCACTCACACAAAACTGAAAGTTGTAACATCAGGTTTTAGAAGCTAATCCTACTTTTCTAAGTAACTTTGACCTAAACATAGCAACAGTTTGACAGAAAAGATATTTCACAACAGTGAGAGGAGGGAAGTGTCTGACCTGTGTCATCTTGTCTCTTGCTGCTTCCTGATATACCAGGAGGTGCACTGTGAGCTTTAGGCTTTAACGAGGGGAGGAACCTGGTCATTAGTTGAGAAAATGGCTCAGTTCAGCATCCAGCTCCATGGCTCTGCTTGCTTCAACTTCTCTTAACAGCTTTCACTGGTGGAAAAGCTCCCGCAGCTTTCATCTTGGGAACTGAGCTGCTCTTGCTCTGTTACTTCCTGTTTTTCTATTAATCGCTTTGTCTGGAACCATCTTCTTTGGTTTCTTTGGTGGATCTGCCATGGCTCAAGTCTCAAAACTGCGGGTTTGCTTATATCATACTGGCAGCGTGTGACCTAATGCCCTAAAGTGAAACTCAGTCAGTACATTAGGGAGACAACCGTGCAAGAAAAGTTGTGTAAAGCGGTTTTCAGCAAGGGGACCCTCCCATGCAGAGACAGGTCCAAAAATTAATATATTAAATACTGGTGTGCTGCCGAAACGTTTTGAAAGCACATGTTTTTACAGTGTAAAAGTTTTGGAGTGTGTATTTAAAGTGGCTGACAAAATTCAATAGAGGTCTAGCTAATTGGTTCTAGTAGTTTTAAAATGAGTGGATGAAGATTTATTGGTAGATTGGTGTGGTGTCTGCTTTAATGTGAGCACTGCACCTGGACGCCTCCCTGGTGAGGTGTTCTGGGCACGGTCTGTCGTGGTGAGAGATTTACCGTTCAATCTACATTCCTATCCTCATCTATGGTCATGAGCTCTGAATGGTGACTGAAAGAGTGAGATCACAGACACAAGCGGCTGAAATTAGTTTCCTCCGCAGGGTGTCTGGGCTCTCCCTTAGAAATAGGGTGAGAAGCTAAGTAATTTGGGAAGATCTCATAGTACAGCAGCTGTTCTTCTACATTGAGAGGAGCGAGTAGAGGTGGCTCGGGGATCATGTTCAGGATGTGTACCGGTGGCCTCCATGGTGAGGTGTTCCGGGCACCAGGAGAAGTCCCAGAGGAAGAACCCAGACACACTGAAGAAACTATGTGTCTTGGTTGGCCTGGGAATGCCTTGGGTTTCCCCTAAAGGAGCTGGGGAGAGGGAAGTCTGGATCCTTTGCTCAAGCTGCTGCCCCCAGCAACCCGACTCTAGATAAGCAGAAGATGGATGGATGGATGGATGGATGGATGGATGGATGGATGGACGGATGGCCTGTGGTGAGTGTGTCTCAACTGATTGTGGTATAAAGTCAACTTTATCCTGAAGGTCCGTTCACTGGTGCACATGTTCCAGTAATTACAGCATGAAGACCATAGAACACTTTCGAGTCGGGGGATGAATGCAAAAAATCTCAAATCGCTGAACATCGCATGGAGTTCAGCTAATTCCATCAAGAAATTGAAGAAATATGACCCATGTATAAATCTGCCTATCTCAGGCCATCCTCAGACACTGAGTGACCATGCAAGACTGAGAATAATGAGAGAAACCACAACAACGATGACAAGCTTTAGCAGCCAAAGTTCTTCACCAGTCAAAGCTTAAAAGGGAGAGGGGGCGATGACAAAGCCTCGGTTGAAAATAACTTCCATCAAGGCTGGACTAAAGTTTTCCAAAAAGCCCATGGGAGACTCAATGGTCAAGTGGAAGTAGGTTATTTGGTCTGATGAGACAAAGACATTGCTTTTTGGCCAATAAACAAGACACTATGTTTTGGGGAACACCAAACACTGCACATCATTACAAACATACCATCTGGCAGCATGCTCAAGAAGGCCTGTGAAGGTAAAAGGAAAAATAAATGCAGCAATATTTAGGGAAAACTCAGAATAATATGTTTCCATCTGCAGGAGAAATACAGCTTTGTTGAACATATACTGTATGTTCCAGTAAGATGATGACCTCAACATCCATCTAAAAAATGGTAAACAACGAGGTGGATGTTCTGGTTCGGTTCAGTCAAAGCAGAGACCTCAGTCCCGGAGAGAATTTGTGGCAGGACTTGAAAACCTGACAGACTTTTCACAACTTTGGCGGAAGAATGAAAGAAAACTACAGTGTCCAGATGTGCAGCCTGATTGAGACCTGTCACACATCAGCAGATCTTCAGGCAAGAACGGCCCTAAGATCTTTATTTTTGCCTTCATCCTGCAAGTAAAGGCTTCTGGATGTTTTCTCCGCCTTTCTGCAAGATGCATTCTTTCAAAGAGACCATGGAACAAATCAGAGGCCCATCCCTGTGCATCCATAGGCTTATTCCCATTTAAAATGTGGCTTGAAGAGGGGTGTCTACTCGTGGGGCCTCACTGAAGGATCAACTGGGCCTGGTAGCACCCAGAATTCCTGCGTTTCCACTGCGTGGGAGCTGGACCTTGAGGCAGGCCAAACACTGAACCCACTGTGACTTCCTTTCCCTCGCGATCTGCTGCTTGGTGGGCGCAGTCTTTGGAAAGAATTGCCTGCATCCTCTGTTTGCTCAAGGTTTTGTGTGAGTGGAGAGAGTGTTTTGGGTTTGGCGCTGCTTAAAAAGATACTACAATAACAGGCTCTTGAGCAGGAGTTATTATGTGCTTGGGTGAGAGTGGAAGCTCGTGTTGCAGAGACGGAGGTTGGATGCATCCCAGCGTTGTTTTGGGTTTGTTAGTCACAGCTTACTGTAAAGAGTTTCCTAAGTCGCTCCTATTTAGAAACTGCTTTGTGCGCCTCCACTCAGAAGTGGTGTCATGGGTCAGCTCTGCCAGATATCCTGGCAGAAGATGTGTCGACATTGTGGATCTGCGAAAACATGCGAGTATAAGAAGATCAGTTCCAGGTTGACTGCGCACAAGCCCGCTGTATCTGTGCAAGATGTGGCTCCAATCTCCCTGCATGTCTGTCTCCGCCTCTGGTCTGTACAGGCCTCTATTATAAGCTCCTTCGGCTTTCATAAGACGCGCCGATCCCCATCAGAAGCTGCGTGACAGCGTATGGACCTGAGTGACATCTGATGTATGTGGCAGCAGCGAGTGGAGCTCCACTTTGTGTCTCTCATTCATGTGGTGAGGGCAGGATTAAGACTTGATCCAGCCAAGCAGGAGCGGAGGAGCAGGACCCGGTCAGATCTGACTTGAATTAAGCCCGTGTTGCAGCAGGAATAATACAGTCACCTCCCCCAAAAACCCCTATAAAAGTACAGAGGGCAGTGCGTCTGCATGTGCGTGTGTGTTTGTTTGTGTGGAGGCTGAAACCATACCACCGTCTGGTGTCCTTTACAGAGATGCTGGGTCTCTGCTGATGGTTGGAACACAGCTCAAGGCCCCAGCTTCAAAAGGCCCCCCAATCATCGCACCCACTTACAGCCAACGGCGCATGTCACTTAATGTGGACCACGCTATTCATCAATTATGGTGAGCTCAGGGGGAGTCCAGCACTCACACCGCAGCTCCACAAGGAGAGAGTTGTCTCCTACTCTGACTGAAGCTCCCTCCCAGAGACCTCAAAGCCCATCTGTTGCAGGAGGTGCGCCGTGAGGCAGCTAACTCCGCCGAGCTGTCACACTAATAGAACCCCAGCTCTCCCTGCTTCTTTCATGCTGCGTAATCTCACCGCAACTCAGAAAAAGGCCTCTTTTTAAATGTAGCCTCCTGCAGAGAGCATTGAGCAGCATGATAGTACACTTTATGCCCTTCCAATATGATTGTCATCCCTTATACACATCATCCACATCCACTCGGCTTTTTCCAGGCCGTTGCTTTGAAGCACGCCTCCGCAGAGGCATTTTTACCCCTTGAATGTATTTTTCTCACATCACAAACACAAACTTAAATGTGTTTGATTGTGAGTTCATGTGACATTACAACACAAAGTTGTGCCTAACTATGAAGTAGAAGGAAACCAAAACACGGTTTGTAAAATGTCTTACAAAAACATGGTGATGGCAGCCATACAAACTCAGCAAAAAAAAAAAAAGTAATACCTGGAAAACATATAAACACCAGTAAGAAGTTAAACATTTAAAAGAGAAATTAAATGCGTCCAAAAAATTTTAACATAGCTAACAAACTCAAAATGCCGTGGTTAAGGTGAAAAAGTTACCCAGAGCAACACAACCTTATGGGAAAAATCGCCCCACTGCCTTTGTCCTGAAATCCTAAATGAACAGAGCTTACCCAGAATACTATTTGACCTGTAGAATCACGAAATCACTTCAGTACAACCTTTCTGACAACATGAAGTTGGCTAAAAGGTATCAGAAGCAACACGTCATGTCTCGACCTGAATAATTTGTGAATGAGATGAGAAACTCAGAAAGTCGACAAATGCAGTGCATGTCTCATGACGTTTTTCTGTCCAGCAATTTATGGCCTATGCTTTGTGATGCAAGAAGCTCTGTACTGTAGCATTGTCCTATGGATCTACAACTGAAGGGGGCCCAGGAATGGTGCGGTATGGGTTAGTTGCAGGGTCTACTTTTTGAATAGAAACAGTAAGGGCCTGATTTATCAATGATTTTCGCTAGTTAAAACCGGCGCAAACTTCAAAGCGTTGCAAAAGCAGTTTCAAACTCAACTTTATTTACATGGCATAGAGAGCATTGCGCCTGTTATATCTGGAACAAGATGCACACAGTCCATTTAGCGCTTTTCCTCATGCTGAGTATGCAATATGGGTGTTTTTGTCAGAAGACGCAAAATATTGGGAGGAGAAGAGGCAAATAAGTAGGTGTTCCAGGCGCAGTGTGATCAAATCAGGATTCATAATTTAACAATAAGAAAGAGACTGGGTAAAAAATGACCTCCATTGCAGAGTTTCAAGGGCATAAAATACAACATATCAGAAAAATAACATCATGTACTAACATTGTGTCATAATCTGGGACTGCTTAGTCCATACGTATCGAGATGCAACTTTGTTAACCAACGGAACGATTGGAAATTCTGCTCTCCATCTCTAATTACACATATTGTACCTTTAAATCTAATTCAGGACCTGTGGCGTGACCTTTAACATGCTGAATGAAAAAAATTCTGCAAAGAGGAGTGGGGCCAAGTTCCTGCACAGTGATGTAAAGGACTCATTGCCAGATAACACAAATCATTGACGGTAGTTCTTTTCACCAAGCGTGGTACAGAACCTGGCTTAGGTGGCAACTACTTTTTCCCATCTGGTCAGGTTTCTTTCTCAACTAAAAAAATATTTTTTCAAACATCTTTTTATGTTTAGTGTAGTTTTCGTAGGCTGATAATTAAGACATGTTTGCAACATTTAAGTGTGACCAAAAAAAGTAGAAAAAAAATCTATTCAGGGGCGAATAAGGTTTCACAGCACTGTATAATTTAGAGGCGGAATCCTCTTCCTCCTTGTTTATCAGAATTGAAATAATTTAGCGATAAATGTTGCTGCACTAAATAATGGCTTTGTGGTATATTAAAATCTATTACATTAATTAATATAATTTATACATTGTTAAATCATGTTGAAGTTGGATCTACAATACAATTAGTAAAATGTACACAATGTATTTATGTAATAAACTTAACTGAGAATAATCAATTTTATCAGATATTTACAACTACTAACATCAGGTTTACCTAAGGTGAATTTAAATCTTAAAAGCAAAGTGCATTTCAATCTGGGCACAATCTTTGTTATTTTTACAATAAGAGCTTGTTCAGGCAGAGAAGGTCATTTTGGATGTATTTTGCTGGTATAAGATCAAAACGACACTATGGAATAAGAATTGTGTCAGTGGGAATATATATATACAATAAAACTTGTACACACATATGTAAGTCACATGATAAAAAAAGGAAAAAGTAATTGACTTTAGTGATTTTTTGTCCTGCTCACACTCCTGTCGAGAAATGTGAAGAATTAGCACCTGATCTTTCCGCTAATGTTTTTTAGAGGAAATGGCAAAACGATAAACTATCTCAAACTGTTAACTACTTTTAACTGTTGAAATGTTTCAGTGTGTTATGCTCTAAAGAGCTTTAATTCCCATTTAGAATGCTTTTATTGCACTGTTTCAGAGACTTGTAAGATTCTAACTGGGTATTAGAAAAATTTTCCAAATCTGGGTTGCAAAAAGTACTAGCTAATTAAAAAAATTATTTTGAGTGGCTGTAGTTCAGTAGTTGAGCACTGGCCTATGGTTCCAGAAATTGTGGGTTCAAGTCTAACCTCCTCCTGCCACATATTGTTGTGCTTTGAGCAATTACATTTACTTAATTGCTTTTAATAAATACGACCTACTAAATTGAATATAATTCACATTTACTTAATTTCTTCACAAATGTTACATCTAGAGTTAAGTGCATTTTACTTAATAGTTACAAGTAAGTGGTTTTTGATATCACAGCAGTTCAATTTACTTGGAAAAATTGAGCGCAAATACAATGCTTTTTTAAAGTAAATCCCACAATTTGTTTTTCTCAGTGTGTGAGGTATTACTGTAGCTCTTTGTATCCAAGTGACAGAATGTGTGGTCCAGCAGTTCAAGGGAAGATAAATGACAAAGATGTGGCAGCCATTTTATTTTCCTCTTCTTTTTTTTGCAGACAAATGAAACGCTTGACATCATCCAAGTCTATTCTCTCTGCCAGTCTCCGTTCAGAAGAAGATGTGTTCACTAACATCTGGACCTGCCTCAGCGCACACGTAACAGAGGGCGGCGGTCAGCGCTTGAGCCAAGCCTCTCCCATCCCTTAAAGCTCTTCAGCTGCAGCTACAGAAAACATTGTTCTTATGCCTTTGTCCAAGATAGCTCTAACCTCCGCAGCTGTGTTTGATTTCATATCCACATCGTCTGGATTTTTTTTTTTATGTCTCCTTCCTGTTTATGTTAACACCTTGCACCAGTCAGTTAAGAATAGTCATCTACCAGCCCCAAGTCCCAGCTTGATACTTCATAAAGATCTATTTTCTTACAGAATGAGCTTTAAAAGTCTGTATCTTTAAAGGGGGCATATCATAACTTTTAAAACAAGTTATAATAGTTATTTTGGCTGTACAAAACACACTAATGAAGTTCTTTACACAAAATCCGTCTCACATAAAGCAATCTCACCCACTTAATTCTCGACAATTTCCGTCCCTTTCAGAATAAGCCGATAGAGGGCTCTGCCACACTTATGCAAATTAGACCACGCCCACACCTCATGTTAAAAGGCTGCAGGTTTTCCACACATAGGAATGGCATGGAATTAAAATTGGTGCGCGGGCTTTGACAGGTGAGGGACAGTTATATGCAAATTCTGATTATTGTGTCATCACAATATCTCATAGCTTTTAAAATGACATGATTTCTAAGGGAAAATATTTGCAAAAGAAATGGACTGATGCTTTTTATTCATCGTTGCTGTGTTTATAGAGGCAGCAGAGACTCAAATGGCAAAAGGGAAAAGGATGAAAGAAGGGACATTTGTATAATATGTCCCCTTTAAAATACAGTAAATAAAACATATAATTTAGTCTTTATTAGTAAATTGATTCTGCCCAACTTAACTCGTTGAAACAAGTCGTACACTGACAGGACTGGGCAGAGAGGTCGGTCAGTGTGGAAGAAGCCAATGCTCAAAAGGCAAAAGATTGAACTTCTAAACAAACACACGGACAAGGATTTTTAGAGTCGTGTCCTCAGGTCTAACGATACTTAAATTTAACTGTTTGTCCATAATTCCTACTTTTGGAAATGGGAAAAGGAGGAATCTTACAAGTTCCAGAACACCATCTGGCTGTGAAATATGAGGTGGGAACATCATGATGTAGATTTTTTGCTATGGGATGGATTGGTGCCATTCATAGAGTAGATGTCATTATAGGTAATGTAAAAGTTACATTTCAAGCCATGTTTTTGGATGATGGAAAATGACCCAAAGCTTACAGCCAAATCAGCTAAAGAGTGGCGTAAGGACAAAATCAACCAACAATTTTTTGGAGTGGCCATCACAAACCCCTACAGAAGACTTGTTAACAGAGCTTAAAAAGGTGTGAACATGGCATGCTACAAAGCAGACTCAGTTACTTTGGTTCTGTCCAGACGAATGGGAAAAAAGGCAAACCATAATGAGAAAACGGAAAGATGGAAAGATGTGCAAAACATTTGACCAAAGTTCGACAGTTTAAAGGCGATTCTACCAAATATTAAAAACTGTATGTAAACTCTTGAATGTGAGGAAAGTTCAAAAGAAAACCTCTCTCTTAATATTCTGACATTTAGCAAACAGAAAAATATATATTTTATTGCAATTTAGTGTCAGTTACAGTCTTCAATAAGCTTCCATCTTCAACAGCACAGTTGGCTAACATGGTAATGCAAATCATCACTTTCAGCAGACAAAACTAACACAAAAAGTAGCTCTCCTTTTTTATGAACATAAAACTTTGCCTTGAAGGTTGTAGATTGTAAGGATTAGTGTTTCAGCTGTACTCTACGCAATTTTCTCTATTAAAGACATTTGTGGGGCAGATCACATGAAAAGAGCTGCAGCAGCCAGTACCAGTCTCGCTTTCGCTAAAAAATTTGGAAGAACTGAATTGTGTGGGAATACCCAGATTTTTTTCATCAGAAAGATATGCGCACAACCTGATAGCCATGAAAGATGAAAAATTATGTGTTTTGGAAAAAAAATGTCGGCACAAATCATACATCTTAGCAGGGGACCAACTCAGAAAGATAAAAGAGAGAGTAGATCAAAAACAGGTATCGGATGTTTATTCTGGGACCGATCATTTAAAAATGGCATCTCAGTCCAGTTCTTGGGATATGATCATGACCTCCTATCATTCTTCTCTCTGGGTGCTTTCACACCTGTTAGCCCGCTGGAGTTGGTACGATTGGGGACCAGTTTTGCAACACTGTTGCAACTTTAACCTGGTGGGATTCGTGTTCACATTGCAGTTTTGACAAGAAGAACTAAACCTTTTAAATGTAGTATATCCCCATTGTGTGTGGTGGCGATGTAGCAAGAATTGCAGAAAGAAGGTCCAAGAGAAACAGAAACAGATCCATTATGACGGTCATTCTGTATTGGCCCAGCAGCAGACGTGGTGAAACTCACGGAAATGAACGAACTTCGCTCTGCATACACAGATGGATTGCGCTTGTAGAAGTGGCCGAGATTCCGGCTGCAGCTTCGGCAATTGGGACGTTAGGAAACTGATTTTTATCAGACTGCGAAGATGGAGCCAGACGGCTTTATCAGCTGGAAGGGTGCACACTCAGGGTCTCAGCAGACTGGATGATCGCTGGTTAGATCAGTTCTGGCGTGGGGAATATAGACCAGGACCTTTTGTTAAGCTAAGCCTGCCCATGTCCTCGCCCTTTACGCTTCTTCTAAGATGGTAATGGAAACACAACCATCCCATTTTAGGCCTCGCTGTGCCGACCGTTTGGGGTTAACACCACCCTAGTGAAAAAACGGCCCTATGTGCTCATTATGTATGCTAATGCTAACAAGTTACAACACAGTAACTGTGCCTCTGACAACGCAAAGCTCAGCGCGCTACGGATGCCTACATAGTACAAAAAGGGCTTTTATCAGGAAGTTAGACCGAACCGAGAACCGCAGCAGAGTCCGTTTGGAAATGGAACGACACCACCTCAAAATGTTGGTCTCGGTCCGGTTCATTAGTCGGGACCAAATCTCACTGGTCCGCATTCACACCAGCTCAAACGAACCATACTTGAGTTTGTTTTAATCAAACCAAATGCTGTAGGTGTGATTTATTTTCTTTTTATTTTCTTTACCTTTCCTTTTTTTTTTTTTTTTTTTTTGCTAAATTTTGATCCGTGTTAGCTTTGCTGGGGTTGTTTTTTTGTTGTTGAAAATTTGAAGATGACGATTCTTATATGGTTTCATCTTCATTGAAAGCATACTGAAAATGTTTGTAGACCTACACAGTGAAAAGTACCTGCCTATAGAGTACTCCATTTAAACTATACAACAAACACAAAGCGTACCACGAGATTCCGATATATACAAAACTGCTGAGCAAAACAAATAGTGAAAAATAAAATGGCATACATCTGTAAAAAGGATTCATCTTCTGCAGTCAGGTAAAATATGCAGCATTTATGAAGCCATCAGCATCAAAATGTGACATAAATATGGCTGCAGCTGGACCAAATTTTAGCACAATATATTTAGACACTTTCAGATTCACTTTGCACCCCTTTCTGGCCAAAGGGATGTTCAAATGAAAGCAGAATTGAAAGGAAACTCTTAGATGTTGAACTTTATCTTATGTCATATCCTGTGTAAATCTGTCCCAAAGTATGTGCTGGATACACACAGGATGGAGGGGAGAAGCCGCTTCATAAACAACTGTGTCCACACACACACACACACACACACCGCGGGGTGCTCATACTGGGAGGGCGCTTAAAAACAGCACTAATAGGAAAAAGATGAGAGGGATCGTAGCGAATACTCAGGAGGAGGAGGAGGAGGAGGAAGAAGAAGCTGCCGGCAAACACCGACAGCTCTGGGATCAGAAAAAGAAAAACGATTTCCCAAAGAGTGTAAAGTATGTTGGGTTTGCTTATTTTTCTTTTATATTTGGGTAGCTTTTTAAAAAATGCTTTCATTTAGGCTACAGTGCAGTCCAGGGTATTAATACTCCATTCATCTTTTTTTTCTGTTTCAATGGCACATTATTGGATAGGGACAAAAAGCAGTTCAGAAGTGTTAATTGAGGACAAAGGGGTATTTGGTTTTATAAACTAGTTCACAAATGATATGAAAAGTGTGGCATGCATTTTTAATCTGTCTCGAACATTAATATAAGCCCAAATATTCTTAATGCACAAGATATTTTGTGTTTCTCCAGATTCGGTTCGTTCAGAACCTTCTTCCTCATGTTTGCTGTGTCCCTTACAGTTACTGTGGCACACTGCACATTTACCTTTTAGGAATTTTTTTCAGCAATAATTGTTTTCTTTCCTCTTTTCTACGAAGACCAGATTTGGGAAGTGCTCATCCAAAAGTTGTCCTTTTAAATGGTTCTTCCACCTGAGCTGTGGATCTCAGCAGATCCTCAAGAGGTACTTTGGAACGTCAAGCTGCTTCTTTGATTAAAGGGGGACTTTGTCCTTTAATGTGGCTCTTCATAACTTTGGTCCAAACTGATAAGAGAATGAGGTGTTGTTTTTTTGGATATAAAGTAATAAACTGTCTAATTTCAGCAGCTTTATGATCTGTTTTTTGTTTTTATTCAAGCACAATCTACATGTTATTCCCATAGTATGTTCCTATAATGTTATAATGTTATAAAAATAGCCCTAAACCCTAAACATAGTTATATATATGTTTTATTTAACTTTAAACAGACACTAGTGCTGCGCTGAAAAAAATCAAAAAATTGATTCTGAATCAATTCTTATAAAAATGTTGCTGTAATGTATTACTTATTTGATTCGCAAGTCCAAAAACTGATTTAACACTGAACACTGTTTGCCCTTTATAAAGCTGAAATTGAAAGGAAAATACCAAAATAGCCATTTTAAGGCCTGTGTCTCAAAGGGTTAATACAGTTTACCCCGGTGAACTGTAACTCACTCATTGTTGCATCATAGAATTACAGCCATATAATTAAGGTACCAGCTCAAAAGAAATTAACAGCTCAGACCCATGTCAATATTAATTAGGAAAAGGTTGAATTGAATCAGAATACATTGGATTCTGACCATCAATTGAAACTCTTGAGAATTGGAATTTAATCGTTTATGGCGATTTGAATCGATACACCGCTCTAATTAATAGACTTGATCAGCTTAAAAAAAAATCAATCGGACTGTTTGCTGATTAAATTCATGAGACAACTGGTGGTACTGGATTTTATTCAAGGATATACAGGAAGGGGGGATGAATACAGACGCATGCCTTCATTATGAGGCTCTACTTTCTGTCGCTCTATCACAAAATCCCTTTAAAATATTCATAATTCATACAGTTGGATATGTGTTCATATTTTCACTGCATTTTCTTGGCCTTATTATTTAGTTATGTTTTCAGTTGCTCCTCTTTGCAAACAACATTTCAGCCAAATAGAAGAAAAAGTGCTCCTCCAACTCTTTCCGTCTCCCCCCGCCGTTGCAGTGATACAGTAACATTTCTGTGGAAACCTCCTGGTGCGCCACAGGAAGAAAAAAAATACAACTGTGTCATCTTGTTTATTTTCCTTTCGTGTTCTGTCTTCTTCCAGCCCATAGGCTGCGATTATAATTGTGATTTAAAAGAAATCATAATAATAAAATACTGCGGCGTCCAACGTCTCCCCGCAGGATGAACCCGCACAAAATCCGCCTATGGGGGAGAACCACAAGGCCCAAATACAGCAAGGATTCTACTGTGAGGGAGAGGAGGAGGAGGAAGTTCTATGGTGTGAGTTAATGCTTGCTCCCTCGTGTGTTTGTGCAGTTTTTGGATCATATCATGTACACAAACACAGATTAAGTCATACCCTAATCCCTGGTGGGGTTTTCTGTGTCCCAGAGGTCCCACTGGCAGCCGGCCTTCATTTCTGCTACCCCCCTTTTTTTTTATTTTTCTCCACGGTCCCAGTTCCATTCCCGCTCTTCCTCTCTTTCTCTAGTCTCTCCATCTTCTGCCCGATGTGCATCTACTAAGACAGAATAATATTTGGACAGGTGTTCTCTCATACACACTAACTTCAAGGGGCTCTGGTTTGCCATTTCACGGGCATTCCTCGCAGAGAGAAAACAAAGCAGCAGATCCTGATTCCTGACGGGCTGGACTCCACACTGGATGCGTAATTCCCCCCCCCCCCCCCCCCCCCCAACAATAAAAAACTGTTTAGCACCAATTTTCCTTTGCTTTTTAAGACCTTCTCTTCTCCCTCCCCTCTGTTTCAGACACGAGGAGGCCACATCTGGAAGACAGATGTATTCCCGTTCACTCACTCTCTCTTTCTCCCATCCATCCCTTCCACTCTCTTTCTGGGGAAACATGAGAGCTGAGCTAATTCTCTCCCTCCCGCCCGGGCTGGACCACCCACATTCGGAAACGCCTAGCTGTTCCAGAGGCGGAGGCCGAGAAAGAGATGTAAGGACGGGCCGTGACGGACGGGTTCGGCAGAGTTATCGTTTACGTCAGCGTCAGAGCTCTAAGTCATCCTAGCGGAGGCAGCAGAGATCCTTTGGTTCAGGACAAACCATATCTGCTCCCTTTATTCTCTGGCGTGATTGATTTCTCCCCATAAATATCAATTATATGCTGGATATTCATGCTCTATAATCACACGCAGTCAAGAGTTGTTTAAACAGCAGCTTTTATTTGCTTCGTAAGCAGTAAACAATCGCCACAGTGAGCTTCGACATAAAGATCAACACCGCCACCTTGTGGGTTTTCTTTGGTATTACCACCTAACGTAAAGTGTTAACAAAAAAAAAAAAAAGTAGTGATTCACTTTGGACTTGGTTCACATTTCCACCAGAACCTCACCAAAGCAGAGGGGTTGTGCGCAATTATGACGGGGAAAGGAGAGGCCAGTTTTTTTATTGTAAGCGTGGAAGGAAGTCGTCGCACCGTGCGAACACATTTACAGAGAACTTCCTTTAGTTGATGCCGGTGTAATCCAGAAATGATGGTTCCATAAGAACTGGAGTCCAGCAGTTTCTCATCCAAACCATGACACTTCTACCGCCATGCTTCACAGGAGGCCAGTAGTGGGTCAGATGGAGCAGGCTACAGCAGCAATGTCCAGATTGTGGCCCACGGGGGCCATTTACGGCCCTTGGACTGATTTTGCACGGCCCTTGACCACCATTTAAGATGTGGTACCTTCTGCAATTGGCACCACAACATAAATGATTAATGCAGATTAAGACTTTCTTTTATGAGGGCATCACTTTTTGTTGACAAATGAAAAGGATTAGAAAATTATCCATGGTACGAAACTAATTATTCATCTTTTAATAATCATATTTCTTTGCTTTCTTTTTAACTGCCTAAACAACTAACGCAAAGCAGATATAGAAAACCAAACATAGCTAAAAATAACACATATTATCAAAGATTCACCCAAACCCTGTTCTTTCTGCTGAGAAAAAGCAGCTTTTTGAAAACTATTTGAAAATGATTTATTTTAAGGAAAAACTTAAAAGCCTTGTGTTTTGTATCTACAATCGTTTAAAAAAAAATTCTACAAGAATTCATACTTTTGTGTTTGCTGAAAAAAGAACTATTTTTTTACGTAAAAAAAAAAAAATCCTATTTTTGTGGCCCGTGGCCATTGTACCAAAAAGTTTGGAGATCTCCGCCCTACAGTTTTCTTATTAGAACTTCCTTACCTGTGTTCAACACAAGCCTCCTATATGCATAAACACATAAAAAAAAGTGATTGAAAAAATGCATTTGCAAAAAATAAAAAGCAGTTGTAGGTCTTCTTTTTCCTTATTATTCATGTTTTCCACTGTAGGCTATAGAGACAATTTCCTTTTGGTATTTTAGATGTGATAAATATAAATATAATTTCAGTAACCTCACAATATTTGCAATCTGTAGATCATGTGAATATCGGAAAATTATATCGAGGGTCGTTATGCAGGAACCTTTACGGCACTATTGTAAAACTTTTTAGTTTTTTTAACAAGTAAGCTCATAGCTATGAGCAACAGTAATGCACGGTGGCTGCAGAATAATGCGGTGGGATTACGTTTCTAAGCGCACAGCCAGAGCTGGAGTGGAATGGTTTGGATCAGAAGTCTTTTCCATGTGTTTAGGCTGGCCTAGTCAAAGTCCAGCCCTAAAACCAATCGAGAGCTGAACACAAACGCATGGAAAACGTTTAGCACGTATGACATTCCTTCAACTGCGCAGACGTCTATTGAATAAAATCCCTTAAAAAAGATTTAGGGTTGAGGTGGTAATGTTAAAGAAAAATATCGAGGGGTGTTTAAGGCACAGGGTTGTGTAGTGGTGGCGCTCCCAGAGGAAGATTAGTGAACTGCATTAAGAGATATTTAGTAAAAAGCACAATGAACAGAAAATGATGGACTTATGGTGATTTTTTTTCTTCATTCAACTGAGTTTAATTAACCTCTAAAATTCCATCACTGCAGTGGTATATGTGGACTATTATTTCCAAGTTAATGGCAAGTGGCATTATTTTGCCATCCGTGCAAGCAGAAAGAAAGCAAGAACCTGCTGCCATATTTTCTTGGCTGAGTAATAGGAATGCATGAGGAATATCTGCTTTTTACATTTTGATATACAATAGTCAGTAATTAGAGAAATAAAGTCAGAATGCACATGTTGAAGGATCTGAAACTCCTCAGAGGAATGCAGCTTTCCACAAAGAAATGAGCTTCTCTCCGAACTGCCCAGAAAGTGAATTACACCAACAAATTACCCAAACTGCATTAGCAAACTGTCAAACAGGGAAGTTATTTCAAACCAAGTTGAGCCAATAAGATTTTGTATTCAAAAGCTGACAAACCCCAAAGTGTTCACAATATCAGCACTGCAGAAGGAAGAACGAGACTAACTTTTTGGTAGGTTAGCATTGATCAGGGAAGATTTAATGTTGGAAATGGTCCATAGGCTTCCAAATCATTAGATAGCTCTTAAATAGGACCTAAACTGTTATCAATGCTACACAAAAGCAGCTTAAGTGTGAAGAAAATAAGAGAAAATGATTTGCTTGACCTATGTATTGAGGATATTGATCCACTGTTACAGTGGCTCAGAGAGAGTATTCAGATCACTGCAACCTTTCCATGGCTTTTATTGGGATTGTAGGATGGCCCAACACAATGTGGAAGAAAAGTTAGAGTTTTACTAACATAAATCTGAAAAGTGTGGCATGTATCCAACCCCTTTACGCTTTCATCGCTAAATCAAATCGAGTGCCACTGGCGGCTCCAAGACCTTAGCTCATTTGGGAATTCAGACCGTGTCTGTGTAATGCTAAGGAAGTACAGACACAGCCGGTTTGTGAAGGCTTCAGAGGATTGTAAAAGACTGCAAATAGTGTGACACGAACACCCTGAACACACCACGCCAACACAGCAGCCCCCCCAAAGCATGGTGGGGGCAGCATCATGCTGTGGGAATGCTTTTCCTCAGCAGAACAAAGAATACACAGCATAGATAGACTGGGGATGGTCAATTATTGCATTATTATTGCATTATTTATCTTTACAGTTTATATTTGCAGAAATCAGACTGTGTTTGGGTCGTTTCTTTTGCTGCTTGGACCAGGGCTGGGTATCGCTTCAAATTTCAAGAATCAATTCGAATTCCAATTCTCAAGAGTTAGAGGTGATCGAATTTGATTCAATCTGATCCAGTTTGATATTGATATGGGTCAGTGCTATTAAACTGTTTTGTTTTTTTTACCGTTATCAAAATGATATGCCTAAAATGCAATGACTTAACACTGTGTGGGTAACAGTTCACCATGGTAAACTGTATTTACCTAGCCTGGAAAAATCCAGACCTAATAGCAACGAGTATTGATAAGGGAATAACTCGCGGGGCGGAGTTATTAGAGAAAAAGCCAAGTCTAACTCGTTCATTGTAGCGGCCAAAGCCGCTTAAAACCACTGGTGTTCATCTGTAGCCACTGTTTACTAAATGATTCCGGACGTCGCAGCGCTGACGTCATCAGCTTAGCTCGCCTCTGGTCTGCCTACAAGAGTTCCCCGAACTGCTTACGTAAAGCAGTAACAGTAGCATTGCTCGATGCATGAGCGTCTTGCAGAGGCAATTCAAACGGTGCCCTCGCGAGACCTCTGTCATTGAGTCACTGAAAGGAGAACACAAAGGTGGGGGGAAAGGAAGTGATAAATGTTTAGTCCACCACACTTTTCAGATTCTTTTGTGAAAATCATGTTTTTAATCTACTTAACCAAGTTATACCACTTTTTGTTGGTGTATCAAAACTAGGGCAGAAAAAACTGTAAAATTGGTGTATTTTGTTGTAATCTAACAATCTGCGGAAAAGGTGAAGGGGTTTGAGTACTTTTCAAGGCTCTGTATGTCTGGTAAACGCTTCCCTTTCTGCTGATCTGTCACCAACTTGGAGAATTGGTTCTTCCACTTAGGGAAAGTTTGTGGTTTTCCTTTTTAAACATGAACCATTTGTCCTCCTATCATTCCCTGTTTGTTTATATTTTTTCGGAATAATTTGGAGATGTAATTCAGAAATCCGTGTTCGCGCCAACTACCAAACCATCCTGGTTCAGAAACGACGGATTCAACAGTTTTTTTCTTGGTTCGACCCCCGGCCCCAGACCATTTACTGCAGGTCTTCCCCTTCTCCGCCAGTAAAGCTACTCATTAATAAAGGCCACTAGTACCACGAAAATATTTTTAAAAAAAAGAATCAACCCAAACCATGACACATCCTTCACCGTGTTTTACCTCTGGACAAAAAGGTATTAAATTGTGTTATTAAATCAAATGAGATTTCTCCAGCCATAATCAGATGTGAAATCTATTTTACATCATATGTATGGAGAAATGCTTTCAATCTGCACTGAAAAACTAAATCTTTTCACACGTGTTGCCCAGTATTGTTTAGAAACTCCAAACAGCTGAAGGTGCAACTATTTGCTTGTTTGTATTTTAATATCAGGCGTCATTTATTTTTTTCCGTCTTCCTTCGGCTCACTTCTGTAGCCACGGACCCCACGGTGGCACCAACCGTGCCCCCCATCTGCCCTCCTAAAAACAGGCCCACCAGGGACCCAAGCAGAGCCTCCCCTCTTACGACAGAGGGCAGCCACCTGATCCAGCCCATCAGCTTCTCCCATAAGCCCCACAGAAGCGAGGGAGCGGCGGAGGAAGGCGAGACCGTCGCAGCAGGGGGGAAAACACCATCTAGATCCAGATCCAGATCACCAGCGCTCCTCTCTGCCTCTCCTCTGACCACGTCCAGCTCTTCCTCCGTCACCTCTGGCTGCGAGTTTGAAGACGATGAGGTGTCGCTCTGCTCCTCCCCCCTCCTCAGCCTAACTATCTCCATCTGCCGCCGCCTCACCCTGTCCTCTGCCTCCTGGTAGAGAGGACAGCTGAAGTGCTCGGTTCCGCTCTCCTTCACCGCCTGCTCCACCTTCTCCAGCAGCTCCTCCACAGCTTTCCCTTCCTCCGCTCCTTTCTCCAGCGTGTGGTAACGTTCGCCGCACCTCCCCACCAGCTCCTGGAGGTCTCTGCGCCACGTGACGATGTACTGCTCCAGCGGCTCCTCCTCCCCCAGCTCCTCGGTTTGGGTGAAGAGGACAACGGTGTTTCCGCTGACGACGGCGGGGCCGAACAGCTCCTCGAGGGCGTCGAGTGCCTTGGATTTGTCGTGAGCGGGCTCGTTCACGGGGACACAGAGCAGGAAGGCATGTGGTCCGGGGCTGGATAAGGCGACAAAGGAGGAAATATGGCTCCGCCTTTCCTCTGGGCTGCAGGTCGAGCTGTACCAGGCTGGAGTGGAGACCACCACGACCTAAAGGGGGCGGAGTAAAACTTTTACAGCAAAATAATTCTGAACCCACACATTAGCCAGTTATCCTCAATTTACACTTTAAGATAAATGCGCACCATATTTAATAGGTTTTAGGAGGTGGACATCGTATAAACAAATAAAAATCTGAAAAATCGCGTCACACGTTTATATTTAGCTCTGTAGAACCACCTTTTATTAAAAAACATTACCCATCTCTGTGTTGAAGAGAAGGATGCCCGCAGCATGATGCTTCCACCACCATGTTGTTCAGAAGTCCTCCACGTCACAAATATGCACCACTTTGTGTATGTTTTTTCAACAGTGTGTAACAAATTGGGCTTTTTATTAATAAAAATCCAGTACTGCTTTCATAAAATGTAGTTAACAAAGTTAACTTAAGTTCAGGAGCAAGGCCACGCTTCAAACTCGCTTTGTTCGTCCTAATCATCCCTAAACTTGCCGCACCTGGCATCACCGGCCTCCCTTGCGCTTCTAATCACACCGCGATACGCATATAAACCCTGCCTACCTCTCATTTCTCTTCTCTCGTTCGTTTTTGCCCCTCCCTTCCCATCCCTATAGGTCGCCTGGTCCCGCCGACCTGCCTCCTCTTCTCCTTCCCTGGGACCTGCCGACCCGCCTTCTCTTTCTCTCCCTGGGTCCTGCCGACCCGCCCTCTCTTTCTCTCCCTGGTCCTGCTGACCCGCCCTCTCTTTTTCTCTCTCTCTGGGTCCTGCCGACCCGCCCTCTCTCTCTCTCTCTCTCTCTCTCCCTGGGTCCTGGCGACCAGCCCTCTCTTTCTCTCTCTCTCTCTCTTTCTGGGTCCTGCCGACCCGCCCTCTCTTTCTCTCTCTCTCTCTCTCTCCCTGGGTCCTGCCGACCCGCCTTCTTTGTCTCTCTGGGTCCTGCCGACCCGCCCTCTCTTTCTCTCTTGGTCCTGCCGACCCGCCCTCTCTTTTTCTCTCTCTCTGGGTCCTGCCGACCCGCCCTCTCTCTCTCTCTCTCTCTCTCTCCCTGGGTCCTGGCGACCCGCCCTCTCTTTCTCTCTCTCTCTCTCTCTCTGGGTCCTGCCGACCCGCCCTCTCTTTCTCTCTCTCTCTGGGCCCTGCCGACCCGCCCTCTCTTTCTCTCTCTGGGTCCTGCCGATCCGCCTTCTCTTTCGCTCTCTCTCTCTCTCTGGGTCCTGGCGACCCGCCCTATCTTTCTCTCTCTCTCTGGGTCCTGCCGACCCGCCTTCTCTTTCTTTCTCTCTCTCTCTGGGTCCTGCCGACCCGCCCTCTCTTTCTCTCTCTCTCTGGGCCCTGCCGACCCGCCCTCTCTTTCTCTCTCTGGGTCCTGCCGATCCGCCTTCTCTTTCGCTCTCTCTCTCTCTCTGGGTCCTGGCGACCCGCCCTATCTTTCTCTCTCTCTCTGGGTCCTGCCGACCCGCCTTCTCTTTCTTTCTCTCTCTCTCTGGGTCCTGCCGACCCGCCCTCTCTTTCTCTCTCTCTCTGGGCCCTGCCGACCCGCCCTCTCTTTCTCTCTCTGTCCGGGACCTGCCGACCCGCCCTCTTTCCCTCTCTCCGGGTCTGGCCAACCCGCCCCTATTAACCCCTCCCCCTTTCTTTTGCAGCATCCACTGTTCACAGCGTCCCTGTTACACGCTTTTGTTCACTCCTGTACAACCCTTCTAACATCTCTATCTTCTAGGTCCTGTCTGGGGGGTTCTGAGCAGGCTCGGAAAGACGATTTTCCTGAAGACTGCCCCCCCATACTGAGTCTTCCTCCGGGTCTCCGATGCTATGTCTTCCCAGACCTTTTTATCCTCCACGCCTTCAATAAACTGTTCAAATTCAGAATCTGTGGCATTGTTCTTTTCAAGTGAATAGTTAATTCCATCTGTAGCGTGGTCCTGGCTAGTGAATACGTATATTACCGAGGTCTCATCATAATCGCATTATCATGAAAGCATTCTCGGGTCTTAGAATACGTTGCTTTTAGATACAGAGGGGGGGGGTGAAGAGAAGGAACAAGCAATGTGCATAAATACAGCAGAATTATGTATGGTCCTGTATCTGTACCTCATCACCTGACGAGACAATCGACCTTGTGCCAGACATTGGCATGATCACAATTTTGACACTCTGCGGCTTCCGTAGTAGTAATGACGTGTTATAACGGCGAGTAGCCAGAGAACACTGCTCAGTTTCTTGCATTCACTTAGCGCACCACTAGTTACACACAGGGGTTTTAAATATATTGGAATTTTGAGTTATTGTGTAGCTAAGTGGTTAGTGCAGATGCTTAAGGACTTAGATCTTGTCCTGGGCTCGAGGCCCATTCCCTGCTATCATACATGTTAGACCAACCTTACAATTTTACTTTAAACTAATTCAATTTCATGGAACCAGTTGACAAAATCGATTTAATCTAGGTCATCTTTTTTTCCCGTTTTGTTTTGGAGTGTATGAAATGTCCTCTTGCTTTCAGTGATCCTACCTTCCTGCCAGCAACTTCTCCCTGGTGTTTGGTACACTCCTGAAGGCCCTGAGCATCGGCCCCCTGCTGGCTGTCCTCCACGCCCAGGATGGAGCAGGCTGCACTTCCATTCCCTGCCCCGATCGGGCCCAGAACCACCAGCCTCAGTTCTGCAACAAAACAAAAAAAACAAAAAAAAAGGCGATACTGAGCTGTTGTCTTGAACTTCTGCAAAGTTGATCTCACTTTTATCTGCATTTCTACATGCAGGCAGATTATAACACAAGATAATCTGTTGTTTATTTTGCGTTCGGTGTCTTCTAATATTCCGTGTGGGTGTGTGTGCGTCAACAACTCGCTTGCTCAGAATCATTGTGAATATTCCGAGAAGTGGGAGCGCCCATTGCGGCTGCTGCTGCAGTCTTCTATCAAACGATACCGCAAAGATACCGAAAACACGCAGCAGAGTGAGCCGGACCCACCTCCTCTTCTTCTTATTATTATTATTAGCACCGATATATAGGCTACTATACATCACTGCTGCTGCTATGCTGTCTAAAACAACAGGGCGCTCTGGCTTACCGGACTGGGATGCGGATGCTGCCATCTCTGCTCGTTGCTCACTTGTTGTTACAAATCAGACTTCCTAATTCCTGCAGGCTGAGTCAGGCAGGCAGAGCTGGCAACTCTGGACTCCGGAGGTGAACACAGCTCCATCTATTGAAGACGCCAGAGCTCTGCTCAAGATATCAAGAGGCATAAGCAGAAAATCTGAAAAGTTTACTTTAGTAATTCCGTAAAAAAAATAAAAAACATATGCTGATATATATAAAAAAAATTGTTAAAGCAATATATTTTTCACGTTCGTACAATATACGTATACAAGGTAGGTATCGTACGTGAAAAGTATGGGGAGCCTAAGTCTCCTCCCCTTCCGGTCGGTCCATGGGTCCCCAAACCAAAAATATAATGAATGGAAGTCAATGGAGCGATAAAAGTTATTTTCTGGTCCACTTTGTCTTTCGTCCTGAATCACAGATATTTTGTACTTCAATCTAAATGATAACTAATGATGTACATTTCGAACGTGTTTGTCCAGTGATTTGGGATTTATTTGATTGTAAAAATTCGCATTTAAAATGCCTACAAATCAGAAGTCGCATATATGACGCCATTTGGCTAACGGGAGCTAGCACTAGCTATAGCACGTAAAACACTCACCTACAGCTTGTAGAGCTTCTCTTCCATGCTGGCTCTCACTCCACCGATTGCTTTACCCCCAACATAGCTGATACTTTCCACATGGTCAGGTTTATAGTGGTTTTCTCCATATTTAGTACTCCTTTCTTTGTCCTGGAGGTTACGACCCTCGCTCTCCTTCTTCTGCAGTTGTAGTCCGCTATATTGTACAAACATGATGTTATCAGTGGCGTGTCCACCCTTTTTTGTTATCAAGGGTGGCACAGGATGGGCAGCTAGTTCTGCTGGGGTGGTACCCGTAAATCAAGGATCCTCAGTAAAAAAATAAAAATATGTCCCACGCCTTTTTTCTGATAAAATTTTTAAAATAACAGACAATTTTCCTCTTGTAAAACAATTGCTGAAACTACATGTATTCTGAAGCATTGAGCTACAACATGTGACAAGTTGCAATGGTCACCATAAAGCACACATGTATATGACGAATTTCCTCTTTAATAATGTCAAAATTGTAACATTTAATAACCTTCATATGAAAAAACAAGCTTATGAGGGTGTGCCCCTGGCGTGGCCACCCCCCTAGACACGCCACTGGATATCATATTGTACAAATGCGAAAAGTATATTGTGCAAACATTATAGCATATTGTACAAACGTGAAAAGTAGGCTATATTATTTGAACAATAAAATGTTCACGTAAAAATGTGATATAGCTCTGTTTTTCTTTTGCCCCTGTGGCAGCTCTATGCTTCTGTATCCGTTGAAAATGTGAATCATATACAGTGAGGAAAGGTCTGTTAGATTCATGTGGACCTTATTGCGTGAAATAAGTATTCCATATAATAGAAGTTAAAATTTGGTACAGAAATCTTTTACAATTACAGAGGTCGGGTGTTTTCTATAGTTCTTGACCAGGATTAACCTGCAAAGGTCCACTCCTCCATATTCAATTTAAAAGTACTTAATTGATCCCAGAGAGTTGTCACTCGCCTCATGCTATCCAGTTCTTTAAGGAGTTGAAGTCCCTGTTACAGTGAAACCGAAATAGCCTCTCAATCAATCAATCAATCAATTAAACTTTATTTATAAAGCGCTTTTCGTACAAAAAAAATGCAGCTCAAAGTGCTTTACAGTTTAAAATGATCCCACATCTGACTGAAGATGTTCTGTTACTGTATAACAGTCTGATGAAGAGGATGCTCAGGGTTGTCCATAATGAAGACTCCAGCTTTGCATCATCATCACCAGAGGTTCCCCAAAATAGAATCCGCCTTCTCTATCAGCCTTTTGTTTTTAATTCCCTGGCTCTGATGCTGCCACCCCCCAACAGTTGGGGTCCATCCCTTCTCTGTACTCAGGTTCTCGTTAATCTCTGAGCCACCCGACAAAAGTGGAGTCATCGGAGTATTTCTGCAGACGACAGGTCTCTGGCTTGTACTGGAAGTCCAAAGTGTACAAAGTGAAAAGGAATTGTAGGATAACTCCCCTGTGGTGCTGCTGACCTTCTGATTTAACAATTATTCGGTTTCACAAGCAATATAAGGATGTAGGTCTTCTTCAGCTCTTTCAGTTTTCAGAGGTGCCTTTATTAGCAACATCGAGGTTCAGCTCTCTTCAAAGATGTTCTGCATGCTGTCTACCCCTACATGGCTTGTGGCAAATTGCAAACAGGACTTGTTGAGGTTTTCTTCTTTCCTCTTTTCTGTTAAGTCTGGATATATTTAAATCATGACCGAGCTCCCTTTAACTCAGACAACAGACTTTGAAATACTTTAAATCATTGAAGGCCTGTGGTCACTGTACCAATCCCCCAGATCACTCAGCTCTTCCAGCTTCAGTCTCCTAATCACCCAAAGCACCTTGAATTGCCTTGTTTAAAGTGTGCTATACAATACAAATACAATTGCCCTGCCTTAATGTTTTCGCCCCCATGCTTCACAGTCATTTGTCCTCCGAGTACAGAGAGTTGAGTTTATATGAAAAAGTTCTCCCTCAACATTTCTCAGGATCATTGATACTCCACAAGGAGCAGACCTCACATGTTGCCGCAGTCCAAAGCTTTTCACCAAGTTATGTGCCTATTTTCCTCTCTTCCATCTCAGCCTTGTGGAGGTCGACAATTTAGTTCCCAGTGTCCTTGGACACCTTTTTGGTCCTGCTCATGGTGGAGAGGTTGGAATCTGATTGTGTGGACAGGTGTCTTTCTGACAGGTTCAAACAGGTGAAATCAATACAGGTTATCCGGGGTGGATAGGTCTGTGAGGGCCAGAATTCCTATTGGTTGGTAGAAGAGGTGTGGACCGTTAACACGACTTGGACTCGAGTTAGTCTTTAGGGCTCAGTGGTAAAGTTGTTGGCCTACGACCCAGAAATCGTGGGTTTGATCCCCGCTTCTGCCTGCTACATTCCATCGTGTCCTTGGGCAAGACACTTCACCTACCTTGCCTACTGGTGTTGGCCAAAGAGGCCGATGGCACGATGTGGCAGTGTGGCTGCAAATGTAGCTTGCTTCGAACCAGTGTTTGAATGTGAGAGTGAATAGAACTGTAAAGTGCTTTGATGGTCTCGAAAAGCGCTATATAAATGCAATCCATTGTTCTTCTTTCATTTTGTGACTTGAACCCACTGAAAAGACTTGCTATTTTACCCAATACGTTAAAGCACCTATTGTTTCAAAACTTTGAAGTAATTTCACTCGTCCCAACGTAACAAGTGGAAGCTGCCTACGTATCTGTGTAATGGTACGTTCAGACCACCCTTTGCTGCCAGGCAGCAGGGCAGCTAGATTACATGCAAAGTCTATAGTATCTATGCAGCAAGTGAGCGTCAAGCTGCCATGCAGCTAGCCGCATGTGTCGGCGCAGCTGGCATCAGCACGTCAATGTGGCTGCAAACGTGGGGCAGCAACCAATCAGCGACGGGATGCCAACATTAAGGGCGGAGAAGACGTAGGACGAGCTGACCTTATTTGGTGTAAGATATCGGAGTGCCAGGTAAGCAGTTAAATATGTTCTTTTAACTTTCTTGTTGTGTTAGGTAGCAGTAGAACAAACCCGGTTAGGGCAACTACGGTTACTAAATATACACTAGTTTCCCGGTGGAAGAGAAACCCCCGCCCGCTCAGTGATGTACTGACCTGATGTGCCGCCACCGATGCATAGTACAAATGTGCAAGCAGCGGGGTTTGAATTTTAAAAGCAGCGACTTTCGTCCATTTGAGCTGGTTGACGCCTGGCAGCAAAGGGCGATGTCAACGTGCCAGAGCTGCAGCACAGCCGGCCAAAGTATTAAGATTTGAAAGAAAATATAGATTTTAAAAGGAACACATGGTCTATGTTTACACAGAACAAATAATTACAATGTTTTTTAAAAAATGAATCACTTGAAATTTAAATTTTCTTGGTACTCAGACTTGTTTGTATTTAGTTGAGACTTGCCAAACAACGGCTTGGTCCCACCTCTGGTTGTAATGTGATCAAATACTTATTTCATGCAATAGAATGCCAACTGATTTTTTAATAATCATAGCGTGTTTTTCTTTAGATCTTTGTCTTTCACAGTTGTGCTGTACCCATGTGTCACATCTGCAGCGCATCAAAAACATATTTTCCCCGCTGTTTGCATGAGTTCCATCCATCTGTTTTAATACTGCTCATTCTAATAGGGGTCAAGGTGCCCGTCTCCAGCAGTGGAAGGACAAGAGGCAGTGTCCACCCTGGACAGTTTTACATTCCTGCTGCTTTTGCTATTGGGACCGTTTTATTTGAACTCATATTTCATTTGCAGCTTTTTATTTGCTTTCAACTATGTAAATAGTCTGTTGTTCCTTAGGCACGGCTTCACTCACGCGATGAGATGCTTTAAGATTCCCTTGTTCAGTTGCACCGTTAACAATTTGAGTAGGCTGCTGTAAGTACTTCCTACACAGTATATTTCCAAAGTTTTAATTATCTTTTTTTGTACTTTTATTCACTGGCGACTCTTATTGTTCTTTTGTAAATCTACTTTTATGATGTTAAAATTACATTTCCTCTTTGAGAGACATCAAATGATATTTCTGTTCTACTAATTTTCTAAGAAAATGTGTTTTCTGAGAATGTAGAAAACTAGAGAATTAAAAGAATTAGAAAACTTATAATTTTTCTAAGAATTTTCTAAGAAAATTTGTTTCACTTTTTAATAGCTGGAGGTCAATAATCATCAGAATTAACTAAAATAAACACCATATTTCACTCAGTGCATGTTTTTTTGTTGTTGAAAAAAACCACAAAAAAAAACCAAGCATATATATTTAAATTAATTCTTTGGCTGGTGTTAGGGGGAAACATTGATTGCATCGATGTTTGAAAACATAAAAACACACCCATGTCACTGAAACTGTTTAATGTTGCCTTTTACTCAGTTATGAACTGAGTTTACTGGAAGAGCTATTTTTGATTAAATTGTTTTGTGTTCGTCCAACATTTCCTAAATGTCTAAATACAGTAAAAACCTAGACGCTTTCAAATGGCATCAGTATAAAAGAAGTACTTTAAACATGATAGATATTTCCTATTTAAATGAGCACATAAAACATTTAAAATTTTCACACGAATGATTCAAATCAAATCAAATTAAGATGACCACAATCATACAATTCAAATCCTATCAGGACGAGAAGATGCTCACTCATAAAACAGACAGCTGTACAGTAACGTGGAAACAAAACATGTACAATAAAACAGCTTGGGTTTAAAAACAGAGATTACCAAATTTGGAGACATTATCTAAAAAAATACACTTTAAAAAACATGTTGAAACTATAAACATCTAGATAATCAGACGCCAAGTGATGGCTTCGGTTAGAGTGTCTCTCCAGGATCGGACCCTTTCGGTCAGCTTGGTCGTTCTGATTAGTCCGATTCAGGATTCTCACAGTCCAGGCATGATGTAGGCGATGTTGTCCAACGTGTTTGACTGACAAGTGGGGAAAAAAAACAAAGCCTTTAGGAAGCAGCAGGTGTAGGCGAACTTTAACCTTTTTAACATTACGTCACATTACAACCACTAACCTGTTGCTTTTACAGAGAAAATAATTCAAGATTGTGGAGATGCAAAATTCAAACCTTTATATAAAAAAAGCTAAAAAGTGTGCCACCAACTTTTAACCCGTGTCCCCTAAGTAAAACAAAGTCCAACCTACTGTCTTAAGAAATGATCTAATTATTAAACATATGTGTAAAATGTATACTCAGTTTAAATAAGAGCAAGCCTGTGAAGACCTCAAACCTACGAAAACGTGGCCATCCACCTGAACAGACTCTCCAGCCAATGAGAGGATTGATCAAAGCAGCAGTCAGGAAGCTCATGCTTTCTCTGGAGGAAGCTATTTGAGGGATCAGAAGAAAGATGCTACAAGCCATGCAAAACTCATACAAGTAGGTTCTCCTGTCAGATGAGACCAAATCTGAATTTATATGTTTGGAGGAAAACTAAACCTGACCACAGGTGAAACATGAATGGGTGCCATAGTGCTCCGGCAGGTACAGGGAAGCTGGTCAGAGCTAAATATAAGGTAGAGACTGGACACTTGAGCGACTAGTGCCATCGTCCAACCTAAACATGCAGATAGAGTTGCAATGAAACTAATGTACTGTAGATTACAGCTGGGTATTGATTCAAATACTAAGAATCGACTCAGATTCTGAAGATTTATTATCGGTTATCGCCGGTGCATGTTTGCGAGACACAGTGACGTAGTAATGTTCCGCTCCTTTCATTAGCCGACTGAAGCCCTCGTTTTTAACCACAGAACACAGGCGCATGTCTTTGCAATATAAAGTCGTAATAGTCTACGTTATTTGGAGAGAAAGTGTGGAATTGGATGGTAGTTGTGGTGTTTGCTTCGGTTTCCCCTTGTTGCGCCCCGGTGGACAAATCGGACTACTTCAGCTCCATTTGGTACGCCTTGAAAATCACTTTGCTCAAGTCAAGCTCATCTTTCTGTTTATCCGCTTTGAACCGAAATAGTGCCAGACCGCAGCAGTTTTATGTTTCCGGCGTTATCAAAACTGGAGCTAGGGTAACGATACCGCTAGTGTCTGACGCCATGTCGTTTAATCATCTTCACAACGAGCGTTAATATGTGAATTCAATGAACCAGCAGCATTAAAGTTCACTGCAGTGAACTGTACTGACCTTTTCAATCACCGATATTAACTAGAAAACCGACAATGTTTAAGTAGGGCATGGCGATGTGGCTTAAAAATTTAATCTCCAATTTTCTTCATACCAAATCCAATTTCCGCCCAGATGAGCTTGACAGTCAGAAAGCTTAGCAAATTACCCAGAAAATCATCGAGTTTATCGGACTAGACGACCAACCTTTTTCAGTGGTGGAAGAAACCAGATTCCGCCGACTACTGGCGCATGCTTTTTCTAAATCTTAAGTGATTTTTATTGTTCCCTTTTCCGACTCATGTAACATACAGTAGCACTCACCATAACCAAATGAAACATTTACAGCCAAACTATGTGATTGGTATCGATGATCGGCAGTGATTGGCATCTTGGCTGATCGGTATGCCTAAAACCTGATCGGAGCATCCCTATCAAAAAGGTTTAGAATATAACTAAAAGAACATTTATTGTAAATTCAAAACATTCAATTATTTTTCAAAAATTATGCAACACAAATTTCTAACGACATAAATTAAGATGAAGATTTTTATAAAAATAAAATAAAAGCAAAATATTTCCTGGTTACTTATACATTTAATATCTTACGAAAAGAAACTTAGGTACGTATGAATTAAAAATCTTTCAAGTTCAACAGATTTCCTTTCTGTTAAATGATAAACAACAAACATTAAACTTTGAGTATCTAGTGCAATAAACAATGAACCTCAGTATCGTTGCGTACCAGATATGTAGGTACAGCTTGATGACATCATCAAAATGCAGAACTGCGATATGGCCGTATAAACAAAATTTCAACCTTTGGCTAAAATTATATCTGTTGTACCTTATACTTTAAAAAAAGCCTACTACTACAGTGGTTCTTCAATGAATTGATAAAAAGAGAGAGTGAAAACTTTTATTGTTAAACGATTTTATGCAAACTGATCACATGGATTCCCCCTCAATACATTGGTGTAAACGTCTTATGCTGCTTTCACACCGCACATTATGTCTGCGTCATGCAACGCTCCCAACGCATGTAGTTTGATGCATGTACGTTGAAGCTTCCAAAGCTTGCTTCTGAGCAAAAAAGAGCGCGTGAGCGATGCTTCTCTTGTCAGACGTTCTGAACAATGGCGGATTGTATCGAGAGAGTGGCTTTGCTTTATTTGCTAGATAAAGCTAGACAACGTCGACATCGGGTACATCAGCGCTAATTCTTCAGATGCGTTCCGAGTTTGGGGAGTTTAACCATTTGCTCCAGGAGCTGCTTATGGATGAGGTTCGCTTTCAGCGCTACTTCCGTCTGTCCCGCGCCCAATTTTACAACCTCCTCGGCAGCATCGGAGCTCGAATCTCCTACCAGGACACCAACTACAGGTTTTCTGTTCCTCTTTAGGAGCGCCTGTCCATCTATCTTCGGTAAGTGTTATTTCTGATTTTTGAAATCTGCGTTTGTTGAAAATGTTTTTACTCCTCCCGCTTCATTCAAGATACATGTAGTGACATCAATACGGTGAGACGCTCCGATTGGATGACGCACTGCGTCAAGTCCGTCAAAAGTTCAGCTAGCTGACCTTCTGCGTTCTGCTTGCGTTTGCTACGTTGCCCCTTGAAACGCAAGCAGAGCTTGAAAAGTTGACAGACCAAACGCACATAACGAACCGCAGAGACTCTGACGGACGCGAACGTAGACTTTACATGTAATCATGTCGCAACTGATCCTGGCGTTTGGGGCGGTGCGAACGCAGCATAAGAGGACTGAAGACTTCACCAATGCACTGCCTATTGCCCAGTTGGCATAAACACTGAGGATCAATGTGAGCTGAAGCAGGCGATCAGACGGAATATTTGTTGCTTAGAAGAGAATTCCTCCTTACCAGGACGTTTCGAGGACATCCGTTTAACTGCGGGATCTGTGCTGTGAGGCACGTCAACGGGCCGAGAGCACACAGGATGGAGTCCAGAAGAACGGACAGACTCCCAGACACCGCCACCATCCCCTAAAACAAGAAAGCAGCATCTCAACATCTACAGTCTTTCTTGTTTTTGTGGCATACTAAACCTAGAACCTAATTCTGTTCCATCATCACTAATCTGGAGACTCACTTCTGTTTCTTGAAGCCGATGGCCAATGAGGGACAGGGACTCCCCCAGCAGCTGCAGGTGAGCTGCAGCGTCAATGGGGTCCACATCTGGCACTCGGGCTGGAGACAGCGATATGGTGCCAGGCGTTCTGGTTGGAGACACCAGCCCTGCCGCTACAACTGATGATGAAACACAATTTAGCCTCAAAAAGCTAACAGCTCATGTACAGATGTAATTGAAAAACAAGCAGGGCCGGCCCAAGGTCATATAGGGCCTTAAAGGACAACTAAGCACCAAATCAACTTTTTGTAGCTTATAAACTGCATAAATATGCATCTTATAGTGCTCTCTACATGTCCTGGTCCCTTTTTTGACATTTGAGTGCAAATTAGATCAAATCTGACTTTTGAGCCTAAAACCGTCTGTGTGGCGCCATCTGTGCATTTTCGGTTGCACTACATTTGAATTTCATTCCTGTCCTCCCCATTTGCTCAGCAGTTTGTGTGACGTGATTTGGTGGTGTGTGACGTCCGTCGCTCTGCCGCTTGGGGTATAAAAGCAGTCAAGGCTCGCACGGCTCACACACGCCTTGTAGCGAGTTGGAGTTGGAATAGTGAGCGAGCGTTTTACATCGATTTTCAGGTTAGCAAGTTATCATTAGCATCGTATTTAGTTAGTTCTTTAGCGTAGCGTTTCTAGTGTAGTTACTTTTCTTTTTACTACGGCTCTGTATAAGAGAGGGGAACTCAGCCACACCTCCGTAGCGGGGCACTATGAACTGTTATGCAGATGGTTACCCCTACTTACTGACATTTTCTCATTACCTATGATAAAGGTAATGATAAAGGATAACTAACATCAGTGAATGGAAAATAAAATCTGGGCTAAAAGTTTCTTTCTTTTTTTTTTTTTTTGCACATTCCTGAATGATTTCCTCGTCATGCTTAGATACTTTATACCGGGCATCTCTCTGCAACACATTTTCTGCTGCAGACAATGACGTACAGTGGCTGCGCCTGTCGAGGCAGAATCACACGAAATTACTCGAGCTAATCGATATTTAGCATTAGATTTGGTAACAACAATGTACCACTCCGAGATGGCGCTCATTCTATGCTGTGATGCCGCTACAGGTTCGGCACCTGCTGCGAGAACGAGACATCGGCCCGAAATGATATGACTCGGAGCCACTCAATTACTCCACAGAACTGGAGAAAAACTCAACCTACAGATTATTTCCCTTTGATGCAAAGGAGTCCGCGTTGCTGTGGCTCTCTCCGCCTTTCTGGCCGTCTGTGACTCTGCGCTGCTGCCTGCCAGTCAGTCACAGCCCAGACCACACCCAGCCAGTATTCGCCCTCGCGTTTTTCCTGGTCCGCCAGGCAACGCCTTCTTTTGAGCCGTTTTTCAAAAATAAATATGGGCGGGGTGATACTCTGGTAGGGTGTTGAGCTACTCTTTAAGCAGAATTCGATTTGGGGCCCTTCCTCCTGCTGAGAACATCAGCATCACTAACAGCCTATAAATCCAGATGTGGTGGAAACTGGGAGAGGGGGTAGGGCTTAAAGCAATCAGGGATTACCATTTATTTGCCGAGAGGATTTCATTTATTTTAACTGATTCTCAAAGAAAAAGAGATTCAACCCGTCGCATCAGACTGTAACCTTGGTAACAACAATCAGAGAATAAAAGACTCAAAAACATCATACGGCGCATATTTTCCTAACACGTAAGAAAGTAAGAGTATCCCCTGTGAATAGAGCAGACATCTACAGAGCACATCAGCTGACGCAAGCTAGTAGCTATTAGCTAAGCTACAGTTAAACCGTGGCGAGTGCAGCTGTAGAAGAAGAAGGGACCGGAGCTAAGCCTCCTGTCACTCTCAAGTCAATCTGTATGACACCCTTCTTTTTCTATATGGAGACAAGAATTAAAATATATATATTATGAAGGGGTTAAACTATTGAGAGAGGAAAGCTCTTAATTGTTTTGTGGGCGGTTCTTAAAGGAGCCGTTGTGGTGGCAATGACTGCTCCCTCTGCCAAGAAGTGAGCCGGATACGGATAGCCTCTCTGGAGGAGTTGTTGGCCCGGCAATGGCTTCACAACACGCCCTGTGCCGCTTTGGTGTAAGAGTTGTGCAGTTACTAAAAGGAGTCACTAGATAGCAGGCACGCTCTGTCACTCATTTTTGTTATTCTGTTTGTTTTCCACTTGACCGAACGAGATTGAAAATAATTATTTAGGGTTGAAAATAAATGATTTTAATTTGACCATAAGTGCCTAATGTGACATTACACAAGAATAATTGAAAATGCACCACTTAGATGTAATCCATTGTTAGAAATAAGATTTACTGTACAAAATTTAGTGAATTAAACCAATTATTTTAGAATAGACTACTGTAAAAATGTGTCTGTGTTGTAAGAAAAAGAAAAATTTGAAAATCAATTTGAATCGAGGATTGGGGGAATCGGGACACTCCTAATGTTCAGTAAAAATGAGCAGAAATATTAGAATACGTTTGCTGAAGATAAACAGGACCACAGTACCGAACAGCACAGCCTGAACTAATAAGATGTAGTTAAAAAGTTAAATCTCACCAGTTTTTAGAAGCATAACTGTGTGATAGAATTAAGAGAACTTTAATACACATTTTAGAGGTTTTAATATCAATGTGCAAAACAACCAGGTAAACTCTAATATAAAGTAGCTAAAAGGCCAAGCGCGTTTATTTTTTTTAAAGAAAATTAAATATAATAATATATTTACTTAAAAGGAGGAAGAAAGGAAGCTCAAGTATTCAGTTATTACAGTTATTATGAAGGAGTATAAGAGTCACTTGGGAAGAAAAATGTTTTGGGATTTTTTCTCCCGTTTACAGTAACATATTCAAAAGAACCAAGTAAAAAAACAACAACATTTGAAATACAGTTTTGCGATTCAGTCAAAACTTTGGGAATAAATGTGAAATGATATCTGAAATAAAAGGCGGAATCCTGAAATTGCTGTTTTTTCCAGTCGGCCCTTTAAGCCAGTGTTTTCCAACCTTCTTGCCTTTATTTACTGACGGATAAATGTTTTTATTAATTATTCCCGCTTTAAAGTACCAGCTCATTCATAAAAGGCTAGATTGTTACAAGTATTTGCATCTATGTCATTTTGATTTCTTAGTTCCTACTCCATGATCATAAAACTAAACTAAAACTTAACTATAACCAAATGTTTTGTCACACTTTTTGTGTTTTAATCATGTTTCTAGCTGAAAGAAGGGGAAATAATAAGCCTTCAAAAATCATGAGATGTTTCACCAATTTATAACCCTTCCCCCATTTTTTCCTGTGGGAAATATTAACTAGCTGAAGGTAAATATTAAAAAAGCAAAAACGTTAGGACTAGCAGAAAAGAAAGCTGACATGTACCGAAACTGTACAGAATCTGTTATTAGAGTGGTTGAAGAAGCACAAAGACTTCACAAGTAATTACAGAGCAAAACATTGTGGATACCTTTTGATTTGGCATCAGCGGAGGACTTCTGCTTCACAGTGGTGGCCTCAGCTTTGTTCTGTTTGTGCTGCAGATACTGGGCCTTCTGCCTCCAAACCTGAGAGGAAGGCAGTCCACTCAGTTTCATGTCAATATTCTGAAACGTTCTTCTTCCACGTTTCATTTACGCAATGGCTAAAAAGGATTAAGTACCAACTAATATCTTCTTAAATATAGATATAATAACGAAAGCAGATTTTCCCAGCGTTTTTGATGGCAGAACCATGTTAAATTTCCCCAACAGAATAGAGCTAAACATAGCGGCTTAACCAATACCAGTGTGATGCCGATAAACTGTGTGTGTTATATGTGTATATAAACACATCTGTCTTATCTGGTTGAAAGCTATGAGGCTTTTTTTATATGTAATTTTGCACAAATATCAACATCCCATTGAAAAAAAAAATTCTGTAGTCTTTTTTAATTTTTTGGCAAAATTCTTGTGTTTTTCTTTATTTCAAATCTTATAAATTGAATTAAAATAGATGCTATTTTTCAAATAACAAATTAGCTATTGTAAATCTTTATTTTAGAAAATTATAAGATTATTATAAGACTATTATAAAATTATATAATCCTTAAATATGTTTTGAGATGCAAGAAAACGTACTAGCTTGTCTTTCTCAGGCATTGCCTTCCACACCTCTGCCAGCTTCTTGCTTAGCTCCCCAAAGTCTGCAAATTACAAACATAGTGTTGCTATGGGAGCTTTGAGATAAATCTGAAGAAAATGTGTGAGAATGCTTCACCCACCTAGACCCGGCTGCTCAGCATTTATGTTGACCCTGTACTCTTTACAGAACACCTGATATGCTGTTGTTGTCTTCTTCTTGGTCTAGATGAGAAGCAAACAAAAAAAAATGAAATAACTCAATATAACTCACTAATTAAGCAGGAAAAGTAATAAGATGAAAAAAGTTTAACCTTTTCTTTATCCTTGTCGTGCTTCTCTCTGTCTTTCTCCTCTTTCTTCTTTTTCTTCTCTGTCGTTCCATCGTGTCCTTGGTGGTGAGGAGTGATGGGTTTGCTCATAGCGTACATCGGGCCGACAGCGCTATGGCTGACCGTAGGGTGGGAGTGGCTGTGGCTTCTGGAAGATTCTGGTGAAAAGGACACAAAGATGACGGCGTCTGATCAGGGGTAGCGTTAATCAAACAGGTTCCGTCTTTGAATGTTTAAAAAAATAAAATAAAAATGATGGAAAAGTCTGACGTTATGACAGATGATAATTCACACCCCTTACCACTTGGTGCACAGATAACTGAATCAATAAAACAAATTTAAAAAAGCATCATCCCAGACCCAATGCATCTCGCTATTCGGGAGTTATGGAGGCTTTTGAGCACCTCTGTGGTCGCTACGGGTCCGAAGGAGCCTGAAGGAGCGGATTTTCCCCCGCAGAAGCAAGTGATTGCAGGATCAGGAAACGCGTCATTCGGAGAGCATTGCCGACTTCTGATCGCTAAAATCGGAGAAACGTTCCCTGAAAACTTTTGGCTGTAGCAGAGCTTGTAATTCCAGTATCCAGTGTAGCAGCGGAGAGCGGATTCAACAACACAGAAACCCAAACCAGAAGTCGTCTGTCCAACACCTCGTGACTACAGCCTCTGCAGGAATCCCACATGAGACAGTCGATTAAGGTGCAGGCGGAGCAGCAGGAAGTTCAAACATTGATGGGTGAAAACAGTTAAAGGGTTTTGTTTTTTCCGACCCCGTCAGTCAAAATTATGAACATAGAAGAATTCACGCCCCACCCCTAGTGCTGAGGTACAGCACATTCTTAGGCCGTGTCGACACGTAGACGGGTTTTCTACGCTCCTTTAGAAAAAAAAAATCTCCATCCACACATAACCGGATAAATGCATTATTAAGCACATTCATAGACATCGCAAACCAGTAGTTCTCCCAAATCCTATCCGTTCAGAGTAACTTTCTATCCTCTTTCTTCAGCACGCAGCAGTAATAGAGCTGTGAAAGCAACGCGCTTTGACAATTAATGATGCTATCACAGCTCTGAGGGCATTAATGCTGTTTCTGAGACTAAACACGGGTCCCACAAGTGATGCTGGGGCATATTTTTTGTCACGGATAGTGACGTTACTACACTTAAAACTCAGTCTTCGTCCGTCCACACGCAGATACTGAAAACGGAGAAAACGCAGATCTCCACTTGGGCCAGTTTTGAGTTTTTAAAAAGATTCGTTTTTGGTGCCGAAAAACTCAGTTTACATGTGGATGACAGACTAAAACGTAGAAAAATATCTCAGTTTTGTGAGATATCCGGCTATGTGTGGACAGGGCATTAATGCTCTTGGTCACCCGTGAAATATTACTGCTTTTAATGCACTTCCATATCAAACAGTAACAAGGACAGTCCAAGTTAGATAGGAAACCGTTCAGGTTTTCTGCTCTGCTGCATCCATTTACATTATAACCAGATATCAGATACCAGATACCAGATGGAAATTGCTTCAGGTGATTCATACATTTTAGTGCATTTTGCACCTTAATGCTATTGAAAGACGCGTTGGATGAGTACTTTCTGGTTCGCACCATCTTTCTTTTTCTAGTGTAGCTGCATGAGAAATCAATTTTCCCAAATAGCAAAATACCAAAATCTATGAATATGAATACACGTACCGTTATACCCCTGGTATACATGCCGTTTCATAAACATAGTTCTTCGTGTATGAACTGGTATTGACGATAACTGAAACTTTTAGGTCAATAAAACCTGTGCAAATGAGCCATAACTAATCCTAGAAACACAAATGGAGGATTAAAGGTTGTCTTAACATACAGTGAACTCACCTCCAAAGCTTTTGCTGTGCTTCTTGTCCTTCCCACTTTTGTCCTTGTCTCTGTCTCTTTCTTTGTCCTTTTTCTTCTTGCTTTTCTTGCTCTTCTTTTTCTTTTTGGACAAGTGTGTGTATGAATCATCTATGATCAGCTCCCCAGCCTCCAGTTCCCCTCCCGATGAAGAACTATCATCTCCCACGCCACCTCCATAGTGACCTGAAGAGAAGAGTAAACAGCATTTAAAAGAAAACTAAATCTTGATATATATAGAATCCCCGATGTTGCAAACTAGGTGCTGTGGGTTAGATATTAAAGTGTGCATTATATCGTGAAAATTGTTTTGCTTTTACCTTCTACCTCCACCTCCTTCCCCACTACAGGCAGCGGTTCTCTGCTCTGCGGGGGCTTCTTCTTGGGCAATTTTGACGGCTGCATCCTGTCTCTGTCCTTCTCCTTCTTCACAGTAACTTTGGACTGGTGTGGCGTTACTGGGAAGCTCTCCGGCTCCTCCTTCTCCGGCGACATGATGAGCTTCATTTTCAGCCCGTCGGCCTCGCGGAGCGTCAGAGGCTCCTCTCTGGGAGCGCCGCCGTGAAACAGAGACGACTTGGAAGAGGAGGAGGATGAGGAGGAAGAGTGCTTCTTAAAAGATGACGACGATGACAGAGAGATGGGGCGGGAGTGGGATAAGGAGTGGCTCCCTTTGCTTCCACCTCCGCTGCTCTCGCGTTTGCGGTCCTTGGAGGAATGCGACGAGAAGGTCGGGTAGGAGGGTTTCTTGTGTAAGTGCGGGCTGGGGTCTGAGCCAGTGGCCATGGGGGAGGTGATGGCCTGCAGGAGGCCCATTGCCGTGTCCGTCGGGTGCGATGAAGAGGGTGAAGAAAGAGGAGGAGAGCGTTCCACGGACTTATGCTTTTTCTTATGAGGAGGAGGGCCTGAACCATCATGATCTGGCAAAGGAAATACAGCTATTAAGTGGTAATTTGTAAACATGAAATACTGTTAAGGGGATCTTCCAGCCCTAAGAAAAATTTATCTGTTGCCATATTTCCAGAGTTAAATAAGTGAGAAAAAAAAAAAGAGCATTTTGTAACCAACCCAGTAATTCCCCGGATCTGGCAGCATTCTGTGCGCTTTAGCCTTAGCTTAGCATGAACAAATTTAAGTGGCTAGCATATATGTAACTAGCATGCTAGTAGTCAATGGGATCTACAAGCATGCTAGTAGTTTCCATTCACTTAAAAATTTTCTATATCAGCCAATTTAAAAAAAAACAAAAAAAAACAAAAAAAAGATTAGGCCTCTGGGTGGCCAGCTGCAGCCACTACTTGACTGAAAGAAGGACCTCCACACCACCATGAACCAAGCCACTAATATTTTACTCTTAAAATAGGTGTTTAATCTTTGACTGCACTATTTTTATATATATATTAGATTTTATCATTTGCTACTTTGTGGGGATTTTTCTTTGATACTTGAAGTCAAGATTTTACCTTAACCACCTATTTGCACCATTATTCTGGTTACTGTTTAAATGTATTTTATTTTGTATACTTAAAAAACTAGAATTTTTTATTTTTTGTTGCTGTGAAATCATTTCCACTCGGGTTACTCTTTTGAGTATGTTTTCATGTTTTCTTATATTTGAAGTTCAACAAATATTTAAACAGTTTTATTGACTTATTAATTTTTATTGCACACGGTGAGTATTTCACCATAAAAGTGCTACTAAAAAGTATATACATCTGCCTTGGATCTTGGCTTTAATAATCGGCTTCAGATATCGGCCTTCGGTGACCAAATTTTCTGAAAAAATCCAAAATCAGTCGGCCTCTAGTTTCCATTCACCTACATTGGTTTTCATGCGCGCACCCTCATCATGGAAAACATACTTAGAAATGCAGCTTTTGAGTTAAAGGCAATCGAGTTGGCCTTTAAAGCAAGGAAATAGAGCAACTGGAGTTCAGCTTGGGATCAATAAATCGATCGTTGGAGGAGGCGGCGGGAAGAACTGAGTTAGTGTAAAAAGACAACAAACGCTTTAAGAGGACATAAAGACACTGAAAAGGACAACTTCACTGGCTTCAGTGAGGAAGATGAGGACCGCAACCAAAGATGATTCCACCAGGGCAAACCAAGAGTTATTTTCTAACAAGGCACGTTACTGTCGCCTTGTGTTGATGCTGTGCTGCTGATTTTCAGGCAGAGCTTGAAGAAGCAAAGCACGTCTTAAATTAATAACTAAAAACAAAATCTCTTGTATTAATGTGTTCATTAATAGTCCGAAAACTAATCCAATTAAAATCTAGGGAGAGACATGACAGGTGATGTTCAAAGATGCTTTCAATCAAGTTTGTCTGAGCTTGCATGGTTTTGCAAAGTAGAATGGAAATATATAACTCTCCAAATTGCACATTTGTCTGGTAGAGACATTAAAATGTTGAAAATAATGCACAAATTTCCTCGTACCTCGTAGTTTTTGATGGACAAAATTTAAATGTGAACTATGTATACATTTATTCTGTTGTAAGACTGTATATTCTCGTGAGTTCAGTACTATAACCTCTCACCTCTGTAATAGTGGTCGTCGCTGTGTTTCTTTTTCTTCTTGTGCAGGTCCCCTCCCAGCATAAAAAGCTCAGAATCCTTATATAAATAGACACATTTTTGAAAACATCGTAATCAGCATTAACACAAACTTCTGGTGCATAAAAAATAAAGCGCTTACCTTTGGACGTTTTTTAGAGGACTTTCGTACCTCTGCAGCGATCTCTTCTTCCTCCCGTAACAGATCTTTGTAGGACCTCCGCTTCTCCCTCTGACTACGACCAGCAACCAGGCCTCCATCTGCCCCCATCTCTTAAATACGACATGCATTTGTCTGTAAGCGCTGTGCAAGAGTATTGATATTCAAACAAGCCTTTAAATGGAATTGCCTTACACTAATTATTCCAATAAATTCTGACTAATATCCCTGCAAGATAATTGTTGGTTTTAATGATGCTCTTTATTGTTATAACAAACTTTTGAGGGTTTCATTAAACAGCTGTATGTATACTGAGATTAAATTACACTGGAGTTTATTTAAGGTGTCATGGTAAAGAAAACTGAATAGAAACGTATGATACAATGATCACATTTTTATTTGTATAAAGATTTTTTTTTATTAAGTACAATTATGAGGTGCTCAGTGATGGTCTATTACAAAAATGCAATTAAAGTCAGAATTTGTAACTTGAGAAAATGAGGTACAATTTATTGGTTATTGAGAATGCAAAGAAGTGTACATTTTTTTAATTATATATATATATATATATATATATATATATATATATATATATATAAGTCAGTGTGTATTACTCAGACAAACTGTATCCATTCAGCTAAACAATGCCGTCTTTACCCTTTAACTCCTCATATGCCATGGCTTCCTCTTAACCTGTCAAGGAAACACAAAAATATAATAACTAAAGTCATTTGATAGAGGAAAAGAGGTCCGTTCTGATAAGATAAGGTTTTGTTTCTCATTACTTTTGCATGAATTCTACACAGACTCAAAGCAGGAAGATCAAGAAACAGAGTCAAAGGCAGGCAAGTGTCAGAAAGTGTCAAGACGACTCCAAAAAATATGAGCATTAGGATTGTGTATGAAAAGTCCGTTATTTTAGAACCAGTACCAAACTGAGAGCTAAACTAATTCCCGCCTCCTTTCGTTAAGATACACAAACACACCCCCTTCCCTTACACTTGGACACTCAATCTCCACAACATTCACGTCTAGCGTCCCTCTAGGCGAGTGTGCAGTCAGCTGGCCGGTTAGGGCGACTCAGGAAACACTGAGGCTTCGCCTAAAAGCTAGGCCGTGGTCGCTGAAAGTGGACCATACAACGCCGCACACATGCATACGTCTCGCTCATATTTAGATATTATTTTGCTTAGTAACACATGTAATAACGACACATGAAAAGTGAGAAAATTATGAGTTTATTAAATTTTACTACCTCAATGAAGCCCTCCAATTTACGCGGTTCCGTCCGCCATCTTTTTAATCGGCAAACAATTCAGTTACGCGGAGAGGCGTGGCTTTGGTGAAGCAGCCAATCAGCGTGGGGGAAAAGTGAAACGTTTACACATACATCCGCTAACGTTGTTTCGTTCTTGTACAGCTGTTATAATTTATTTAACCAGAGGGTAGAGTTCCTTTAAATATGTTCTCAGGAGAAGCACTACTTTGATAAATATATACTCCGGTAAAAAGGAGCTGTATAGGAAGGTACTCAAGCAAAATGTGAAGCATTTGGTAAAAAGGAAACTTAACCACAGAGTGACTAATTAATAAGTCTGATTTAATATTCAAAAATGATGCAGGCAGAAAAACATAATCAAGCAATGTAATAATTCAAGGATTTTACAGACAATCACGTAATTTTGTAAATAATAAATTTACAAACACATAACTGAGAAATTTAAGATACTGGTACAAACACTTTTCCACTGCCTTTGTTCATTACCCAGGTGAGCAAAATATCCACATATAAATATCACTTTGAATAAAGCTGTCAAGGACACAAATCATAGCAAATGTATTGCTTTATTGATTCATACTGAATTCCAACAGCAAAACATTCTTTACACCAAAGTTTACAAAGTCATTGTGCACAGTTAAAAAAAATAAGGCAAGAAAACAAAGACAATTTGACAAGAAAACAAAAAATACACCAGTTAAACTGTTATACCGTTGTGTCCCGTAATTATCACAGCATATTCAATGAGCAGAAAGCAAAAAGAGAACATGTGAAATCATGGACAGTCTCTGAATCATCGCGTTATTTGCCTGTCCCAAACTTGACCTACTTCTTTTTAGAGATGCGCCAATAAATGGTGACCGGAATTGGGCAGACATGTCCGACCCAAAATCACGACCGACCGCTCCATCGCAGACTAAAAATCTTGCATAGGATAGTATGTGATTGTGTTGTTTTCTTAAATAATGAGGACTAGTTTAACTGCAGAGCTGAGTAACGGTGGCTGCTCTCTCTCTTTTTCTCTCCTTTTCACAAAGACCCCAACGAGCGATCACAGAAAAGCTTCTTGAGACTGCTGTGAATAGTTACAGTAAATGTATAAAAGATTCAACAGTTTGACACATCCGGCAGTAAAATTGAGTTGTTTTTTTCTTTCCAATCAATCAGGGCGTTGGAAACAATTGCTATTTATATTGAAGCTAGCATGTCGGGGGTGGGGGAGCTGTATATTTTTCATGGTGCGCTTCTACATTTTTGCTAAAAGAAAAGTGAGCTTTTATCAGTCTTGCAAAATGAGATTGGTTTATTTCTACAGATGCATGTTTACAGTAAGAACTGAAATGTATTAAGAGATTTTCGCTGATGTAGAAACAGATTTAGAGCAAACATTTTGAGAGGACAGATAGCTTAGTAATTTATTAGATAATATAATAAATATAGTACTATTAGATCATTTGGAATTGTGTTTTTGTTTGTTTTTATTTAAGAGTAGAACAGTTTACCCATAATATCAATGAGACAACCAAATTAAGAAAACTTAATGATGGACGTGTCGGGATTGATATTTTTTTAGGGCTACTTTATATAACAGTCTCGTATTGAATATGTTTATATAATCTTTAGTTAGTATTCAGAAAGTAAAAGTCTGTTTTTATTAGCTTGCATGATAGTAAAGAAATGTTTGTCAAGTATGGTTTATGGGGGAAAGCTTTTAAGTCGTAAAACTCTAGGCTAAGGTTATTGCACGTTGTAAAAGTGGGATGCGGAGATAAGGAACAGAGTAGGGAGTAGACAGTCATAAACAGACCGGATGGTTACAGCGATAACTCAGGAAACCTTGAGAATAAACGTTTGGTGTAATAAAATCTAGGGGGAGGAGAATAGACATGTGACTATGTGCTTTGTTCTTCTTTAATAAAAATGGTACACCCCTGTAGACGACAGTTCAGTTCAGTTCAGATCAACTCAGTTCTGACTGTTCTCCATCTGCAGATGTGTATGAGTGTGAAACAGAAATTCTGTGTCTGTGCATTGTTTCACTCTCTGTCTCTCAGCTCTGATTTTATTTTGGAAAACTTCCCGCCGGGGTAAATGTTGGCGCCCCTACACTCTCCGGAAGCGAGTGCCGATCGCATGGGAACGAGGAGCCAACACATGGTGGAGAATGCGTGCTCCGTAATTCGGTCTTAGGTTGTTTCGGAGCTGGGAGAGATTGAGTGTGAGTAAAGTGTGGTATAACTGGTTGATGCGTGTGTTTGTGACATTGCAGTAATTTTGTGTTTTTTTTCCTTGGAGTTCAACAGAGAATCGGAGAGCGACTGGATTGATCCTTGCTAAATCAGCACCCGGGTGGTTTTGTATCAATCTGGAACAGCGCTAACACCAAATTAATAGGTATTGATTGATCTAACCGTTCTCCGTTTAATGTTGATGTGTTGTTTTTTTTTTTTGGTTAAGGGCCGACCAAAGTGCGGATCGGGCTCGAGGGTGGCCGTCCGGCCCAACCAGGACGCTGGTTGGGCCGGACGAATTTATCGAATCGAATCGAATTTAGCGGCAGGCAGGGCCCGGGAGCCCTCTGACTGCTAACGGATTACTTTGGAGAGGCTGCGTTTTCTTCCAAAATGCGCGACTTTGAGCATCGCAAAAGGTGGAAGTGAGGCTTTAGGGTCCAGTTCTTGGTCGGCCCGGTTTGAGGTTAGTGTTTGATAAATATTGTAAAATTACTGTACTTGTTTTTGGTGTGATTGTGGGTGTGCTTGGACGGAGTGGAGGCTAGGGAAGAAAGCTACTAGGTAGCTTTTTGCACACCGGCCTCATATAAACTCCTCATTTAGGGGACCTAACTGACTGAATCTAAAACCATAATTCCTCTGCGAATTTTAAACGCCTAGTCGATGCCCTCGTTTTCTGTTTGTGCAGATTGCGTAGAAGCTTGGCATTGTAGAGGAATAATGGGAACTATCATTTTCGGTTAAGTTAAAGTACCACCATATGTAGCTTGCAGCTAATATACAGTGTGTGTGAGTCTCGCCTGGAATAAAGGCGTTCAACCTTGTACACTTACGTAAACACGTCTAAAGCATTGTTTAACACATATATACGACTATTGTTATGGATAACTGGTAGTAAACTCTTTAAAATATATATATAAAATAACTTTATTGTAAAGAAGCGGCACCGTTCTGTTCAGATTGAGCTGGGGTGCTCATGCTTACAGCTACACTCTGGTAGCCTAGCTTCCGACCGGTATTTGTTTGACACGGTTAAACAGCTATTAGAGTTTTTTGGAGACGAAGTGTGGTTCTGCTGGAGGCATTTTGTTTTTGTCTTTGGTTGGTTTACTCATGAGTACAGTTTGTTCGGTTTAACATTGTAGTGAAGAATTAGCCGTCTTTGTCCAGGTTGTTGTTTTTTTCCGTTCCGCGTGGTGACCCGGAAGTTCTATTGTGTTTGACTGGGTCCGCTGATTCGGTCGGCTTCTTTTTTGTAAAAACGATCTACGATTGTGTTACAAAGCGAGTTTTTCAGATATTTTTTCGGTTTGTTTTAATGATAAATGAGACTGCTTTTATATTGGGAGAATTCTATTTCTTTGTGTGATTCGTGGAAGTGTCCGTCGCGGGTTTTGCCGCCGGCCGGACTTCATTAAAATTCTTTGTGTTTTAGACAAAACAGCTGATATCTCAGTATATACATAAATTAATGAGAAAATAAAAAGTTCGTTATAAACCTATTTAGATTTCCTTCGTTTCGGCTTTGCATAAATCATTATTAAGGTTAATGTTATATGATTAAAATAATACATAAACCACTTCACTATAAAAAATAAAAATAAATAGGTTAAATAAAATACTGCCTGTCTTTACTATTAACTGCATTAATATTGGGATAAATTTGGCCTACTAATTGATAGTTTTTCAATTAAAATAAATAATTTACAGAGTTATTACAAATTGCCTACTTCAATTTGAATCCATTTTGGATTTTGTTTTAAACTTTCAATGGCAGCCGAATATAAATTGCTTCCTGCTCCACAGGAGTGGCGCACGTTAGGTGCCCAATTGTTAATAGGCATTACAAGGCTATATTCTGTTTTGGTTAGTGGGACCAGTACAAAATGTAAAAAGCAGTTCCAGGCCAGGATGACGCCCAGGTGGGCTCGTGGAGATGAGAAGAGACAGTTGTTAAACTTTGTTAAAAGAAAAACAGAACAGGAGACTGATAAATTGTTTTTGGCATACAATAGTAGATTAATGGAGAAATTAGAGCAGCACGAATACAGGTTAAATAAAGTTCAACAACAGATGGATGAGGTCCTTCAGGAACAGGACAGATTAACATCTTTGGTGCGAGGGCAGACTGCTGACCTTCGGGGGAGTACCAGCCCCACTAAAAGTGATGAATGTGCAACAGTTGGACAGGTTAATGACGTACAGACGTTGACAGTTGACCAGGGCGAGGGGGTTTATCAGAATACCAGAACTCATGGGGGCCCTGATTTAATGCTTCCTGTAGTGGGAGCTTCAGATGGTTCAGGAATTCACAAACCATCGGAGAGACACATAACACATTATTTACAAGAAGCTCAAGATTCTGCTGAGGAGGATGAGAAAATGGAGACTGCTTTGCTGAAGCTCCAATTAAAAGAGGCTCAGAATAAATTGAGTGACTTATATCAGTCAATAAAAGTGAATCGGATGGTGGCTAGAACAGCGCCGACTGTTGGATCAGCTACAGTGTTGCCTTCCTTTCCTGTAATGTATGCTGCAGCCGCACCGAATCAGCCATTTGCTGCTCCTTATCAGACATGGCACTCTCGGGGACGGTCACGTGGAAGGGCCAGGTTTGGTGGTAATAGAGGCCTGGGAAGAGGGCAGCCAGGTGCTGACGGTTGTCGGAGGTGTGGCTCAATTGAGCACTGGGTGAAGGACTGTCCACATCCACGAGGGGGCGCTATTCCTCCCGGTCAGCCACCTTCACATTTTGCTCCGAATCAGCATATGGTTCCTCCCGCCTATCAAGGAGGACAGGGGGGGCCTCAGTTTTGACAGTGCCCGCAGAGTAACTTGGTGAGCAGGACTAAGGGGGATCCAATGCTCACAATGGACATATATGGACATTCATTGCCATTCTTGGTGGACACTGGTGCTACTTTCAGCACGCTGGACAGAGTTTTACCAGACGTCAATTTTTCTGGGAACACAGTGTCTGTGATGGGCATCTCTGGGGCTCCGATGATTCTCCCTGTCACTCAACCATTGCCTGTTGCGGTGGGAGGTCAAGGACTATCACATCCTTTTGTCATTGCTCAAACCACTCCTGTCAACTTGTTAGGCAGAGATCTGCTTATCAAACTGGGTGCTACTATCCTGTGTACCCCTGATGGACTTATGGTGACTTTTCCGAATGGACATACACATTGCTGTGTCACCATGAGTGGTCAATTTTTGCTGAAAGATGACACTTCACAAGTGGCTGATATTTTCTGGGCCAGATTGACTACGATGTCTGCACGTGAATCTTCTGCGGCTGAATTTCTGAGATGCTGGAAGCCGTGGCTGCTTGAACTCCAGCCTTTTGTTTCACCGCCTGACCCATTACATGTTACCTTCCTATATGAGAGGGGCGGTCCTACTTTGTATCAGGAAAAATTTGAAACAGAACTTGAAGGACAAACTTGGTCTGTGGCTTCGGGTCCATGCTTTGTGGGGAAGGAGGGTGTTGCACTGTTTGCTGATCTGACTTCAGAGCAGCATAAATGGTATATGATGGAAGCTGAAGCACTTCCGCACATATCGCTATTGTTGCATCCAAAACATCAAGCTAAAGATTTGGGGGGAATGGTTAAAAGGGGAGTTGCATTAAAGGACTGGATTCCTACCCAGATACCTTCGGTCTCTTTTTCTCCTTCTTCTCGGATGTACAAAATAGACACGCAGCTCTCAGACACTACTTTTTTGGAACATTTGCAGCTTTCTAGAAATCATGGCAGAGAAAAAACAGATCATCCTGATGCAGTGGAGGCATTAAAGGTCGTGCCTGACTCTTTGTGGTCAGATGGTCCCACTGATGTTGGTCTAGTGCATACAACACCCATCACATTTGAGATGAAACATTCTGATCCAATTTGGCGTCCGCAGTATCCACATAAACCTCAGGCAGTATCCACATAAACCTCAGGCTGAAGAAGGTATTGCAGACACTATTGCAGGGTTACTTGAAGTAGGATTTTTAAAACCATCGGATTCTCCATGTAACACCCCTATTCTTCCTGTAGAAAAACAAGGTACTGGTAAATATAGAATGGCACATGTGTCATACACTCAGATGAAACGTAATCTTTGTTTTTGGTGGCATCCTTTCCTGCCACATATGATTGAGCGTTTTTTGAGTGAATGTGTGGTGTGTGGTCAATTTAATCCTAAGCCTACTATCGAGCCAGAAATGGGAGCCTTCCAGGACTTGTGCAGGCCTGGCGAGGAGATCGTGATCGATTATACAGATATAGGGACACCTGTTAGGGGTTTCCGATACCTGTTAGTGATTATTGATTCATTGAACTCGTGCTTTTCTGCTTTTCCTGCTAGACGGGAAACTTCTCAAACGGTGGTGAAATCTTTGATTAACCACTGGATTCCGTGCCATGGCTTTCCGACTAAGGTCAGGTCTGACAATGGCACACATTTTAAAAATAAACATCTCCGGCAGGTTGAGGAACAGATGGGAATAACCCACAAGTTCGGCACTGTTTATCATCCGCAATCGCAAGGTGTTGTCGAGCGTTCTAATTCTACTTTAAAGTTGAGGCTGGCAAAGATTTCAGCTCAGACGGGGCTTAATTGGCTAGATGCTCTCCCTATTGCTCTGATGGCCATCAGATCATCTGTCTGTAGGACGAAAGGTCTTACTCCTTATGAGATGTTTACAGGCAGGATCTTTCCTGGTCCTTGGGCTGGCAGAGAACCACAGGTTTCGCCCCATCCTGATCCAGATCCTCGAGGTGATCATCAGCAGCTGAAGGGCCTGGTCTCCTCCTTCCTTCCGGCTCCCCGTGACGTGCAGGGACCTGCGGCGTCTGCTTCCGAGGCTGGACGAGTTTGGCTGGAGGTGTATAAGAGGAAGTGGCAGGAGCCCCGCTGGTCTGGCCCGTTCCAGGTTGCTGCTCGTACGACTCACGCTGTCCAGCTGCGTGGGAAAGGTTCTATTTGGTTTCACTGGTCCCAGTGTGCTCCGGCCCCTGACCCCCCCTCCTGTCCCTCATCTGCAGCAGCTCTCTGCTGACCTGGGGGAATCTCTCTGCAGTGGGTGGTGTCGGTTCTGACTAGGCAGTATCGACTGCCGAAGCCAGGAGGCAGGGCTTGGCCCACCCAGAAGATTGGTTCGGTTGCTGTGATCATTCAGTGTGATCTTTATGTGCCAAAATTGGGCGAGATAAGCAATTTTGGCTTGCTTTTCTCGAAGAGGGAGTATACAGAAGAGAAAGATCGCAAAACATCTAACACATTACACAGCAGGTTTTGACCACTTCACAATCGGTGAAGGAAGCCAGGAGGCGGGGCCTGTCTGTGTATTTGTGTTATTGGGGGAAATGTTCAGTTAATGAAGTAGCTGGCATTTCATTGAGGGCGATCTGAAAACAATTGGAAGAAATAAAGAGCCCACTCTACTGAATCGTCTCACCACTTGCAGCCGCTTGGTGACGGAGGAATAAACAAGAATAAAGACTAAAAAATATAATAATAAAGACTGAACATTTATTAATCATTTTTCTGTTTTTTTACAGGTTGTTTAACCAATTTTTTATTCTACAGGTGCAGATTGTTAGACACGGCCTAAGAGGGTGTCAAAGACTTTTTAAGTAGTAAATTTGTAGGATTTTGTCATAATACTCAGTTTTTACGGTTTTATAAAAGTTTTTATTAATACGCTAAAACATTTTAAGGGGTGTTTAAATCATAATTAGGTTGACTTGATTACTAAATCTTTGTTTCAATTATCTTTTTTCATGATATGGTTTTCTGTAGATGTTTTTGAGGTTGTGACAATTGCTAGAGTTTTGCCTTGTACTAAAAGAATATTGAATTGGGTTAAAACTATAAAAAATAAATTAATAAAATAAAAATAATTGCTTAAAGGTAAAGATAAAGAAAAACAGACACCCTTCCTTGGTTAAAATAAACATAGGATCACACCACTAACAGAAAGTATGCATCTTTGGGAAAATAAGAAGGTGCTGTCCACCACAGGTATTTGCATAATGTTATTGGTCAATATTATATTTTACTGTTGTGGTGAATGGCCCTATAATCGTTCTGCAAATCAAACACAGGTTGAAGTGCACTCAATTAGACCGAGAAGAAACTTAATGGCTAAATCAACTCCCTATTCACTGTGTGGCTCTTCCGCCGCACATCGTGGATTTTCTCAATTTTGCATACCAAAAGGACGATCTGCAGTGATTACTATTCCCTTAAATACATTAGATTATAAGGGAGAACAAGCAAGTAAATATAAAACCTACCCCTTGTGGTACATAACAAATGATCAAAAAGATACTAGTTGGTCCACTTTAATTGCTGATCCCCGTGGATATGACTGGAGAAGGTACACTACTACAGCTTATGCAAGACATATGCGTCCTTTGGTTAAATTGGATAAGGTTGCAGATAAATTACTTCTTACTGTTAATTTAACTAAAAGTGATCTCCTCCCCTTAAAATATCTCGAGAATGGGCAAGGTTGTACTCTCTTTATAATTTGGGTTTATAAAGGGGGAAAAGATGTTCAATTTCCTATTATAATTTGTCAAGATTCTCGTAATGCTTCCACCTCGGTAAGTCAAAATCAGGCCTCAGCAGCAAGAGGTAGTGTAATTAAAGAAGAACCATCTGTGGACGATTACTTTGAAATGATGACAGGTGTGGGTGGCTCCACTAATAATTGGTTGCTTATGGTAGAACAAGCAGGACCAGAAGCGAGGCGGGATTGTGTTGTGTGCATGGGAGCCAGACCTATTCTCAAGGTGGTCCCTGCACCTGTTGAGCTCAACACAACTTGTCTGGTTTCCCTGCTGTCTAGTGTAAATCCAGTAAAAGATTGTAGTAACTGGGAGAAATTATTCCCTATAGCTGATAACAGAGCTACCCCACCTTTCTTGGATAGTAATGTTGCTCCAAATAATTTTACTTGTTTCAAAAATGATAAGCCTGGAAATAAAGTAGTGGGTTCAGTCAACATCACGTATTGCAATTCAATCCAAAACTCTGGCAATGTCAATAATGGTTTCATTAGCAGTATTTGTGTCGACTATGGTGTTATGTGGATGTTGTTGTATTCCATGTATACGTTCATTATTCATAAAATGCATTGACAAAGCTGTTGGTAATAATATGCAAGGTCAATATCTGTTAATCCCTCACTTGGAGCCTGAAGGAGAAGTACAGAGAAATGGTCAATCTATTTGAAAAAAAGATTGAAAGAGGGAATTGTCGTGATTGATATTTTTTTTAGGGCTACTTTATATAACAGTCTCGTATTGAATATGTTTATATAATCTTTAGTTAGTATTCAGAAAGTAAAAGTCTGTTTTTATTAGCTTGCATGATAGTAAAGAAATGTTTGGTCAAGTATGGTTTATGGGGGAAAGCTTTTAAGTCGTAAAACTCTAGGCTAAAGTTTATTGCACGTTGTAAAAGTGGGATGCGGAGATAAGGAACAGAGTAGAGAGTAGACAGTCATAAACAGACCGGATGGTTACAGCGATAACTCAGGAAACCTTGAGAATAAACGTTTGGTGTAATAAAATCTAGGGGGAGGAGAATAGACATGTGACTATGTGCTTTGTTCTTCTTTAATAAAAATGGTACACCCCTGTAGACGACAGTTCAGTTCAGATCAACTCAGTTCTGACTGTTCTCCATCTGCAGATGTGTATGAGTGTGAAACAGAAATTCTGTGTCTGTGCATTGTTTCACTCTCTGTCTCTCAGCTCTGATTTTATTTTGGAAAACTTCCCGCCGGGGGAAATGTTGGCGCCCCCACACTCTCCGGAAGCGAGTGCCGATCGCATGGGAACGAGGAGCCAACAGACGCTATTAAAGCTTTCTTGCCTCGGTTAAAATGATAAAAAAAAAGGTGTAGATCCGAAGTCCACAGCAGTCCCTTAAATTAATACTGACAGCCAATGATGGTTAGACCTGTGGCCTTATGGCTATACAGACAAGAGGTGCGCAGTTAATCTTCTACCTAGCATCCAGGTTCTGCTTCTGTAGACTAAGGGATGTAAAACTGGCCAGTAAATCAGTCACTTCATCCACCTGAGAGAGAAAAAAAAGACAAGCAACTTATAAAAAAAAAAAGTATCATTAACAGAGTTGAATGAAAACAAACCCACACACACTGCCCTCATACTTGCCAACCTTGAGACCTCAGAATTATTTATTTATTTGAGAAAATAACAGTCCACAGCAATGATATAAGTTAAGAAATTAAACAGTCCCTCCACTTGTTGGTGGAAAGCCTTTTGTGTAAAAAGGTTGCAATGTTTTTTTTATTTTTTATATGCTTTCATTTCACATTGTCACATAGACCTTGGCTAAATAAAATGACCTTAAATTGTAATTTTAATATGAAGACTGTTTGGATTGGGTCCCCACTACAAGAACACCTCTGCTTTTATTTTGGTGCTACAGTCCCATCCTGGGTCCTTTTAGCCCCTCTTTATTAACCTCCTGGATACGCCCCTGCTCAGCAGCACTGAGGAGTTTAGGAGGTTAGGAATAGTCACTATTAATCAGTCCAAAAACTCGTAGGAGTCTCTGTGTCAGGAGAGAGTGAGAAAGTATTTTTATTTAGTTTGGTCAAAGCACAAACTAAGAAAGCAATGAGTCTGTTGATTTTGCCACAAATGTTGGATTTTGCCAGACCAAATGCAAAGACTTCTGAAAACTTGCGGCTCGCTGATGCGCCGTGCGTCACCGATTGTTTTACTCATAGACATAAGATTCACGTAGGTGACCTATTTTTGATTCAAAACGGCACCTTTCGCCGAACGTGATGGATTTTCATGTCCGGAATACGTTCACGTATTTAAAATGTAAGATGTTTTATTCTCGATCCCTCTCACATTAGATACAGGGCGTGTACATGATGTGCGACACCGTCAAATATCGGGAGAAATTCAGGAGCCTCCTGGGAAAATCGGGAGGGTTGGCAAGTATGGCTGGCCCAAGTCTCACCTGCTCTCTGGTGCGCGTGTGCTGCAGCTGCGTTGAAATATGCTCCAGTCTCTCCTTAGCTTCACTTTGGCCCATTAGGTTCAGGTACTCTCTGAGCATCTGGATTATCTGCCGGAGGAAAACGACTTTTCAAAGGGCACCGAGCGATAACGGCAGAAACGTTCCGAGACGCACGAGTGGCCGCAAACGGATTTGCAAAAAGGAAAGTGTTCTTGGTTTTGTGTACCTGCGTGACTTCCCCTCTGAGGGTCTCCAAGCTGCGGGATTCCCCTTCCTGCAAAATGTTCAGTTTGGAGCGCGCTAGATGCAGCGGGGTCCGGCCTGCGCGGTCAAGGGCATCCACCCGAGCTCCTGAAGAGAAAGAAAATTTACAAATAAGATGAAGTAAAAATTCTCTTTCAGGCTTAAAGAGAACCTGATCAATTTAATTTGAAAACCCACCGAAGTTTGGACTGTCGTACGCTTGATACCAGTCACATACTTTTCAGTCTGTATTTGACTTAAAATGACATTTTAGCTGTCGGTGGCAGCAGGATGAGATTTCTTTTGATATTTTGCAACATTGCTACAAGAAGTAAGCAAATTATTTAAACTTTACTATATTGTTCTTATTTGTAGAATTGATTGTGCTGCTGTTATTTAATTTCAATCCCTTTACTCTGGCCATCTTGTTGCACACTTTCTTATTGCTAACTATATTTTTTGTCTTTTACAGTGAAGCACTTTGATGAACATTTGGCTGACTATGGCTCTAGAAACATAAACGAAGAATGACCCATTGAAATTAAAGGTTTTTCCGGGCCCCTGTGTCACACAAAAGCACCTTCATTTCAGTCTCGGTGGAAGTGCGTTTTCTCCGCCTTTCAGTTGCCAAGGTTACCCGTGAATATTCTTTCGGTAATTCAGATTGACAGTTTATGGCAGGAAGTGGATGGGCAAGAGGCAGGATATGAGTCCATTTAAAGTGAACAAAATGTCATTTTGTTAATGCTTTTTTTTGCTTATCAACAGTTTTAGTAAGTAGTCAATGGAAAGTTTGATAAATGGGACCCCAGAAGCACAAAGACCTGAGGGCTGCCCTTCAAGAAAATTGGGATACTGCGCCCGACGTCGTTGTCGAGCTAATTGATGCTCAAGGTCACATGATGCGCTACTAAGACAATTTTTTTCAATACATCAATAAAGATGAGGACATCACTATTGCGTGCTTCTACTTGCATGTCCAAATTTCACTCAAATTTGCCTAACCTTTTTGTGATTAGTGTCGTTAATTAGCTTGTATTGTTAATTCAAAAAAGTAAAAACTCAACGCACTTAACTCCTCTGCAAAGGTCTCACCTGCTCTCAGCAATGTGGTGATTACAGGCACGTGGTTGGTACAGGCCGCTGCGGGGAAACGGGACGAAATGAGCAAAAGTTGCACGTTTCAAAAATACCATTAAGTGCATGAATTTAAAAGAAGATTTTAAAGGTTACCAGGAAGGCCGGCTTACCCAGGTGCAGGGGGGTATTTCCCAGGCTGTCTCTCTGGTTGGGGTCGGCGCCGTGGCTCAACAACAGCTGCACTAAAACCAGAGAAGAACATCTGAAACTGAACCGCATGTTGGCTACCATGTAATTAGCACCAAGTGTTATTTAATGACTAAAGTGGTGTAAAAAAGTGTTAGCCTCCCTTCCTGATCTTTTTTTTTCTTCCATTTTTGTCACACATGTTTCAAGTCATTTCAAATATTAGTCAAAGACTACATAATTAAACAAAAAAATCCCTGTTTTTGAAAGGTTATTATTAAGGGAGAAAAAAATCTGAGTTACATGTCCCTGTGAAACAAAGTGAACTGCGTCCATGTCAGTGAGTCTTTTCCAGCTGTTTCACCTTTGCAGAATTGCTGCAGTTCAGCCGCATCAGAGAGCTGTCCAGCAAGAAGCGCCTATATTAAGGTGATGACACGGCATCTTGATAAGATTTGGGTCAGGACTTTAACTATGCCACTCCAAAGTCCTCATTTAGTTTCTCTTCAGCCAGTCAAAGGTTGTCTGGTTTCAGCCTGAGGTCACAGACAGACGGGCGCTCGTTCTCCTGCAGGATTCTCCGACAGACGGCGGAATTCATGCCCCAGACCATGACACTACCACCACTATGTTTTACTGTTGGTCTGCTGAAATGCCGTGTTGCTTTTACGCCACACGTAACGGGACATGCACCTTCCAGAAAGTTCAGCTGGTCACGTCAGTCCACACAGGATTTTCCCAGAAGTCTTGGGGATCACACAAACGGTTTATGGCTAAATTGAGACGAGCCTTCAAGGTAATTTGGAGGATGTTTTTTCTTCTGGGTGGATCATCTAAACCAGTGGTCCACCTAATTGTGTCTGAGGAATTCCCTGGATGTGTTGTCGCCGAGTTCATGGGGTAAACCTTTATTCAAAAACCTGTTTTGGGTTTCGTTCTACTGTCATTGACTAACATTCAAAACATTAAAGTGTGACAAACGTCCAAAAAAAAGAGAAGAAGAAGAAGAAAACAGGAATAGGGCAAACACTTTTCCAAAGCACTGTAGATGCGGGTATTAGGAATGCAGCCAGCCAGCCACCAGCAACCTACCGATGCCATCGTTGCCGTTGCAGGATGAGAAGTGAAGAGCTGTCCTGCCCTTGTCATCAGCAACACAGGGATCTATTTCATCCTGCAACAGCTTTCGCACTTCAGAAAAATAAAAATACAGGGAAAATAAATAAACTTTCATCAATCCTTTCCACTGCTCCGCTGTATCCCTTTACCACTCGTACCTGTGTCTATGTCATTGCTGTTGGCAGCTTCCCTCAGTCTTTTTGCAGCTGTGGAGAAACATGTCATATTACTCACAGACAAGACGTACCTTAAAATTTAAGTAGATATAAACAGGAACAGGAGTTTTCACCCAACTTTACGTTTCCTGTTTTTTAGGAATGAGTCTTGTAGAGATGTGTGTTGGCAGGAATCCGGTGATACGAAATGCATCACAACACAAACGGGGACCAAACGATATCTTGCAATATTATGACTAAGGCTATTGTGAACTGAATTCAACAAGAGAAACACTCAACACCCTAATCTGTTTCATACTTTCAAATAATAAAACAATCTTAAAAAAATAAAAAATAAAATACAAAAATCGATACATTGCTTTTGAATATCAATACAATATAGTGACATAAATTATCGCAACATATTGGCATATTGATATTTTCTTACATCTCTAGTATCTTGTATGTCTACCTTCACTATAGTACTCAGTTTTATCTTCATTATGATTTTGGTTCACCTTCAAAGTTAGCATGCAGGATAAATGCGTACACTTAAACACAAACATTCTGCAACACGATTTAAGATTAAATAAATCTTTATTCTAACAGGAGCGACACAAAGAAACAGGGCCGCTTTTGTATCTCATCATCGATGCCATTAGTAATCATTATTCTGTTCTGTTCCTTTCTTCCTTCCTTTTGATCACTTAAGCTCTTTCATGGCGTTCTTGCCATCAATGAACAAATAATTTCATTGGACAAGGAAGCCATGTTTCAAAAGTACACAAGACAAATAAACACTTGTAAACTTGAATCTTACATTAAGAGAATGTTTTCTCAAAAATACTGAAATTAAACTCTTCATCCATACAACCCTGACCAATACTTGCTAATCCTAAATTCTGAGAATGGTTCCACACCTAAATGCATTTGTCGTCTGCTTGCAAGCTTGACGATTTATACACTTTTTTTTTTTGTACGTTGATAAGGTCATTTTCAGTACTGTATAGTTCTGTATCGCATAGACGTAACATTAAGCCAAATCTAAATTAATTCTGCGTTTAGTCTGAATGTTGAAATCCCCTTACCGTAAATGTCTTTCCCAATTGGATCGAGGTGTCGCACGGCTCGCTGGTGTCTCCTGGCTCTGCTCCCCGCTATCTTCCCCAGTCTGCTCGCCACGCCATCCGGACCGAGCTCACCTCTCCCCGGCTCCCACAATACATGCAGGTACCTGAGCTCTTTGTCGTCTCTCGGTCCGACTCGACCCAACACCATTTTGCCTTCCCCTATCCCACTGATCCCGAACCCCACAGACGTTGCTGCTTCAGCACCCACGTCTTCCATCCTTTCCGCGGCGCTTCGCGGCTCTGCGCCCGCTGCTTCCCGGGTCTCACCTCCATGTACGTGCCCTACCAGGCATTCCCCTTCGGGGATGGAGCGGTCATTTTCTGAAACAACGACAGAGCTCCAGCCGTCCATGTTTTACTGATGCATAGGTAGCTCAGTTCATGGCAGTTTATCGCTACAAGTTCTGTCGGTGTTCTGAAGAAGCACCAGGTAGGGAGAATTTGGAGGCAGACATCATTGTACCGTCACTAACAGATGTGGAGCCATTACACGAAGCGCCGCGAACTCTCTTAGAAATGCAGTCGTCATAAACAGCTTGAAGTATTAAAACACCAAACCTTTGCCCTTTCGAGAACAAGATGTCAGCTTCTTTTTTTTACGGTTCGTTGTGTGAAAGTAGTAAAAGACACGGCTATTGAACAATGATTAGCCTCAGAGCACTAACAACCAATCAGAGTTCGCGATATTTATCTGTTACTGTCCAATAGGATCAACCCAACAAAGCAGCCAATCAAAAGGCACCAGTGATTGACCAATCAGCGTCCACTAATTGTTGTACGTGTGGTAAAGAGATACCGTAGACTACAAACATTCACCAATTTGAAAATGAAATGAAAATATACTTTGAAACGATAACAGGGCGAACGAACAGAAAAGACAAAGCTTACCCCTTACTCTGGATGTTTTTGTATGTACGTTTTTTTATATATATATTTTCATTTACCAATTTTCTCTTACAAAGCTCTAAAACATATGATCCAATTCAATGTTCTTTGTCAACACTGCTGAATTTCAATAAAGATTGGGGGGGGGGGGGGCATTGAGTAGACTAGACGGCGTTGATCGTACGTCAAGGTCGCCACCATATTGTGAGTGACAATCTTGAGCAAAATGGTTAAAAAACACGAAAAAAGTTTATACTTGTGTATATATGTAAAGATCCTTGATATATACAACAAAAAAATATTTCAACCGGCTTCGTGTTTTTTTTTTCTAAAAGTAGTTTTTAAAAGCATTTCAAGCACGTTGTTTTATAATAGTTTTTGCCTTTTTGATAAGCAGATTTTGTCTAACTGATAATTCTAGCACTAGAAACGACATATATCATTGTGTCCTAAAAGTAATTTCAAATGCGTTGTTTCAAGCCTTAAATAAAATGAATTACAATAATCGCTTCCCTGCAGGGTTTCAATGGTTCCCTTACTTTTTTAACTAATCACCTTGAAAAAATGTAATTAGCTCTGACTCCTGTTTGAGCATACGAACATTTTTACAAAGCTTAAAAGTAACAAGGCAACAAGATCAAAAAAATCATATATTGATGAATGTGTTGCTTTCATATATGATTAAAGTTCTCTATTTTATATTTTACATTTTAAAAATACAGGTGCTTTCGGAAGAGGATTTTAATACCCCGCGCATGCATATTTGTGACCTCAACTGAGGTCACAACTTTCAGCTTTGGGATCTACTGTTCTAAGGTGATTTCTGCCTTTCACAGACTGGTGGATGCAGTGACCTGTTCCTGTTTGGGCAACAAAGCCAATGTGGTATCTGTTTTTTTCTTTTCTTTTCTTCATGCTGAATGTTCTTTGCTAGTGAAAGACAGAGACATGTTTTATACCGACTTTTATGTATGCTGAACCCCAGGTAAAACATGAATAAAACATTATTTGTGAAACCCAGCTGTATAACAGTATATGATTCCACTGTAAAGACAAATATATCTGGTGGAACATCACACTTCCAGTGATCAGCAAAAAAGTACAGCCTAGAGGTTATTATGACAAAAATACATAAATCATGGGTTTGATGGAAAACTGCATTTGGTATGCCTTGAGCCCTCTAAAAATGAAGAAGTGAAACTGTTCTGAGACAAAATAATCTGACGATCTTAATAAGTATTGGAAGTAAAAACCAATGTATCTAGTGTAAGGATCGAATCAGAGGTCAAGTTTCAGTCCAGAAGACATGGATGCTCCAGCTGGTGCCAGGTAGTTTGGAAATGCACTGTTTGCTCCCGCTGATGTTCCAGCAGTGACTTGCTCGGCTGGCACCGGTCCAGCCCGGTAAGCACCCCGCTTAAGCCTGCTGTAGTGCTGGACGCCCTGGTGATTCAAATATCCCTGCTGACAAAACAGCGGCGGCTTGCGGTGGGTAAGCGCTGAGTGGAAACATGTTTCTGAAATGCAGAAGGAGATAGAAACTGAGGTGAGGAATGTAGAAAAAGGATTTATTAAATAGAACACCACCCAGACTGAGGATTTTTGCTTGTGGAGGGTGTGGTTCAGATTGAAGAACACCAAGAAAATGGGCTACGAGCGTGGTGGATCAGCAAGCCTTTAAAAAGGACGAAATCAAACAAATGTGTGTGTCTTTAGGGGGCGTCGCATCCTGGGGTCTTTCTTCATGAAGTATGCATGATCCCTCTAGCTGTCTCCTTTTTTCATTATTATTTCACTGGTGATTATGTTGATTTTGGTTATATCAGAAGAAGTTAGAGGCTACTCAATAGGGCAGTCCAGATCAATCTGCGTATCATTTGTCCTTTCCATTTCGATTAACGAATTTGTTTGTCTTTAAATTCTAGATAGGTTTACCTAGACTGGGTATCGAGCTTGTGCACTTCAGGGAGGAAGCCAAGCCAAGTAACGCTTGATTGCCTTTGATTCCGCCGTTGGTCAAACTAATCTCTTTGACATTAGAGCGTCGATAGAAAGTAAATGGTTGATGGATTGCATTTGTCTAGCGCTTTTTCAGTCAGAACATCACAAGGCGCTTTGCAGTACATTTTGTCATTCACCCACTGGATGGGGCAAACTGACTAAGGCAAAGCTGTTATACAGACTCTCTGGCCACCACCAGCACACAAAGTGGGTAAAGTGTCTTGCCCAAGGGCACAATGACAAAAACGGGTGGAGCGGGACTCTCCCATGTGACGCGGTGTTGAATTTCACGAGGCACAACTGTTTGTGATTTGCTACTAGATTGTAAACTGATCCCCAATTTGAGAAGGAAAGAAACAACTGACCAGTGGCTCAGCCCCCACTAAGCTCCGCCTTCCCTAGTTACTGTTGCTAACTAGGACAAGCCACTGCAGCTAACTGCATGTTTACCATGACGGCTTTCGGTGTCAAAGCACATAAATTGCAAAATATTGGCAATATTGTAAAATATGACTTTAAAAATCAGTTTTAAAATACATAGTCCTCTTTTCAGGGGAAAACCATATTAGATCACGTCTTTACTTCTACAAGAGCCCGGACGGACAAAGCGCACGGAACAAGCCCGTTATTAAAACATTGATTTCCCCTCAAAATGCAAAAAAGTTTCGCCATAAATACATTTTTACCTCTTCGCTAGGGAATTGAGGGTTTGCAAACAGCACTAGTTGGACCTCCGTTGTTGAGTTTCTTACTCGAAGACACAGATACCGCATGCTTGTGATAATTAAGCAATGCACTGCCCCCTACTGGCCGAAAATTACTCACTGTGCCTTTAAAGTGGATTAATATTAAAAGAATTGGAAATTAGAAGGACAGATCTTCAAACCACAAAGCAAGAGGGAAAAAAAAACTCATCTTGTCTCGTCCTCTTTGACAAAAAAAAAAATCATAGAAGATCAGCATTCTTCATGTAATGTCTTAAACTCATTTACCATCAGTTAGCTTAACAATATGATAAGTGGCTAGCTTAAGAAAGCTCAGTATCACTGGGCTTTATGTGACTGATACTAACTTCTATGATCTGAAATCGGAGATTATACACGACCATCGCTGACATAAAAGACCAACTCAGCCCAGACAAAGCACAAAAGTGTTGCAGCTCCTAATGGTTCTCTATGGAGCGAGACGACAAGAATGTCAAAATGTATGAATGTCCGGGAAACTTATATGCTATTGGTTGGTTTTATGTTTGGGAGGTGGGGCTAAGCAGACCGAGCCACACGTCAGTTGTCTGTGCCACTTTGCTGTCATTCCTGTAAATAAATGAAATATTTAGCATTTTGCATTCATTTTGATAAGTGATCTCTCCCTCTGCGGAGATTTTTCAGAAACACTCAACGACTTTAAGGAAGTTCATTTGGAATGAGCAATCTGGTTTGTTGATATCAGACATTATCAGGCAGTTTATTTGGAGCTAAGATGATCTGGCACACACATTTTTATTATTTTTAATATTGTAGCAGCAGAAGTGGGTTGTAACTAATTACATTTACTCAGCTAAAGTTTTTTGGGGGGAAAATGTACTTTTAAAAGTAACTTTACTAGAGTCAACTTTTTATTTCAACCTAAGCAATATTACTATGAAGTTTTGCCACTCTTAATTGAGTAACGTGTCGATGTTCTATCCACTGTGAGTTATGTAAATAAAGAAGAAACCTGTTTTTGTTATCACAAGGCACAGATACTGAGATTTATCAAGATACCTGATAATGACCGCAAAATTGCGTGCAGCACAAAAAAAATGCGAGAGTGGGTTGTCCTTTATTTGTGGGTGATTTACTAAGATTGCGTGAGCGATTAATATCAGCCGCAAGTAGCACTGTTTAAATGAGGAGTTTGTGGCCGCTAATGCGAGCTGCACCACCGCTAAAGGGACTAGAAATATATGCATGGATTCCTCATGGTGCGTGGGGGGGGGGTCATATGTATCAATTCTTTAGAGAATTAATTACTATTAGGCTAGAATGTTATAAATTCTGTTTCCGTTTGTCAGTAATAAATGTAATTCATGCGGTGTACATGCGCTGCTCTCTTCTGCATGCACACATCGTTAGACAGATTAAAACTGCAGCATTTTGTTTTTTAAAATCTCATATATAATGCCAATTATAATTGTGGTACTGTTTATGATTACTACATTTTACTAATTTGACTCCAGGAAGGTTAACCACTACAGGGGAAACTAAGGTCACTGTGCACTCAGCACGTCTTCACCAGGTAGAGACGTGATGAGAGCGCAGTGAGTTATGATGCGTCTTTGGGGGTAAAACATTATGACCATTAGTGTTAATTACTCTAAGTTTATATCGTGTGTGAATAAAATTTTTCATTTGTCAATAGTAAACTTGTGTTGAATGTGGAAGCGCAAAATAATGACATGCTTTTCAGAAGTGCAACAAATAGATGCTAAAAATAGCCAGTGCAAACATTTTTACGCTGAGTAAATCACACTGCGCCTGGAACGTCTGCTTATTTGCCTATTCTGCTCCCAATATTTTGCGACTTCTAAAAAAAACGGCCAGATTGCATATTCATCAAGGGCAAAAGCGCTAAATGGATTTTGTGCGTCTTGCTGCAGGTTTAACAGGTGCAACGCTCTCTGCGCCTTGTTGATAGATCAGCCTGTTTTTGCAACGCTGTGCGTTTTGCGCAGGTTTTAACAAGCGCAAACCATTGATAAATCAGGCCCTAGTGTTTAATAAAGGAGATCATCTGTTTCTACACATAACTTTGTTTTTTTCTTCTTCGTTCCAGAGCATCGGCTACATCAAGTAATAAAACTGAATGTTTTTGTATGCAACAGGCTGAAGTGTTTAGAATGTTGCGACAATTTTTCTACACTGAAATTCATTTTTAAAAATTACAATACTCATAGTAACGCCATATGTCAGAATATATCGTATCGCTACATTTTTTATCACAATTCATATCGTATTGCCAGATTCTTGCCATTTTCACATCCTTGATATAAATGTACATAACCTACCATAAGTACTGGTACTATATCAAAAAACGTAAAAAGTGCTAGTGCTGCTTAATGTTGTTTAATTTTGTAAATATGTTATGTATTTGTTTTATTATTAATTTTGATCTTTAATAAAATACTAGAATTTGCCCATAATTTGATATTTTTGCATGTCTGATGACGCCATAAAAAGCCCAAAATTAAATCTGATGTTTCTCTGTACTCGAGTACCCTTTTAACAGAGTACTTTTTTACTCAAACTTGAGTAATTTTTTGAATGGCTATTTTTTTTTTTTTACAAATATGATGACGTGTTACTCTTATTTGAGTATAATTTTTGGATACTCTACCCACCTCTGTGCAGTGGTGTCTTACCTGCATCGAACGCCCTGAGGTCAGTCTGCACACAGTGCTCCAGGAAGCGCCGCAGTGGCTGTATGTGAGACAGCGGACTGTCCCATTCTGTGAGGAAGTCCTCAACCATGTGATGAATAGCCTTCGGCCTTGGTAAAGGCCAGCCATGCGGACGCAGCTTCATGTCCTTCTCTGTAAAATAAATGAATAAATAAAATGAACCCAGACTCTTGGAGGTCACTGAAAACTGCCACAACTACAACGCTTTTTAAAGATGGGGGCATCCACACCTGTGGGGAGTGACTCATAGTAGTACAAAACGGGGTGGAGGAAGTTGGATTTCCAAGCTCTCGTCCAGTCGGTTTCGGCCCTGTTGCGCCCGAGATAGTCTATCTTCCTCTTCCCATACTGCATGACCACCACGATCAGTCCATGACTGGACACCTCATGGCCAGAGAGGGAGGAGAACTGCGGCAGGGCCTGGAGGAGAAACTCTTCGACGTACTCGCAGTGAGAGCTAAAAGTCAAGGAGACGAGGCGATCGTGCAATTGGAACAGAGAAGGTTTGATTAAATGCGTTTGTGAGGTTGATTTGGTTTTGGTTCGCTAAAGGACATCAGGGACCCATCTGCTCACCCTTGAAGGACAATAACATCCCCGAGCATCTCAAACATCTGGTAGGGTCCGGAGGCCTCTCCGACCCGCTTCAGGATCCAGGACATCAACTGCGTCGTCAGGAGTCTGGTCGATGGCCATGCGTTGCCGTGGTAACGGTATTCGAGCACACGATGCACGGCTCGGGCTGAGGCAGAGAATTCATGCGGCTCATTTAAATACTTAAAGTGACAGTGTGTCGTTTTTGCAGTACATCTTTGAAAATGGCCATTAAAATATTATGTAATAATAATTACGTAAAGCACATTAATTGCAAAATATTGGCGATATTGTAAAATATGACTTTAAAAATCAAGTTTTAAAATACATAGGCGCGTATCCTCTTTTCTGGGGAAAGCCATATTAGATGACGTCTTTACTTCTACAAGAGCCCGGACGGACAAAGTGCACGGAACTAGCCCGCTATTAAAACATTGATGCAAAAAAGTTTCCCCATAAATACATTTTTACGTCTTCGCTAGTTCCAAGCGATGAAAGAGAGACTGATGTGTCATGTTGCTGCAAATAGATCATTCTCAGGGAATTGAGCGTTTGAAAACAGCACTAGTTGGACCTCTGTTGTTGAGTTTCTTACTCGAAGACACAGATACCGCATGCTTGTGATAATTTTGGTATGCACTGCCCACTACTGCCCCCAAGACATTTTTATTTTTATTCTTTTACCTGTGTATCGGAATCCATGGACGAAGCCTCCAGCAGAGGCTCGGTAGTCTCTAGAGTGAGATGCCGTTCCCAGCAGGAACAAACCGGGCGTTTTTTTCCCTTCGTACCAGGCCGTCACGCCTGGCAGTCTCCCTTTGGCGTTGTCGCTGTGCGGCGGGCGCGCAGAGCTTAACGAGATTTGCATAAAACAACGTTAAAAGAAGAATGGATGGACTCGGTGATGCTCGGTCATCTCGATGTGTACCTGTCGAAAATGCTGAAGTTGAACCTGAAACCGAGGCATCGGATCACCCGGTCGTAGGGTTTCCGCAGGGGGAAGTTGTCGACATGGTATTCTGGAAGCTCCTGTCGGGTTACGTTGGAACCGTTCCTCTCGTCACGGTTCTGCATGTACTTATGTAAAGCCAGATAGAGCTTCGCCTTTGTCTCTGCGTCATTCACACCCGATCTCCTCCTGCCTCTCCCTTCCTGTTTGGTGATGACAACGTCTTCCAGGTGTGCCTCCACCAGTCCGTCGAGGGACTTCAACTGGTATGTGTCCAATAGCTCATTATTAACAGCCCTGGAAAGCATTAACAAAGAAAAAGTACTTTTTACCCCCCTCCTCATCTAATCTGTTTTAATAACCTTTCCAGTTTTTACAACCCGAAAACAGAAAAAGTTGGGACGGTATGTTAAATTAAAATCAAACTGAAAACAGAATTTGTTAAATTATCTTTGACCTGTATTACATTGAAAATAATACAACAGCACATTATTTATTGTGTTCCTCATGAATTGTATTGGGGTTTTTTTCAAAATAGACACGGATTCCATTTTTTTGTTCTTTCAACACATTTTTTTTAAAGTTAGAATAATGAAGCATTTATCCCTTTGTAATTTTGCCAGTGCCTTTAGCCATTCACTTTAGCAACACTAGCAAAGATGTTTATGGACTGAAGACAGAGTGATGGAAGTGTTTCAGGTGTAAATTTTGTCCCATTCTTCCTGGAAACACGTCTTAAGGAGTGCAACAGTACGGTGTCTTCTTTGTCACATTGTAACCGGAAAAAAAACAACAGTTTTAATAAAGGGATGAGAAAGATTCCTTCAGATTTTATGGAGATTTAATACAGACTTTTTTGATCAGACAGGGAGGAACAGTATTACAGAGTATTTGCAACAGCTGACCTGCTTCCCAACAACTGACACAGACTTTTATAGATTCAGACAATCTCACTGCTATCCATATCATATCTGTAAACATTTCTTCTGGGTGGCCAAAACCAGACTCTGAGGCTTCTTCGTCTGATAGGGCAGGCACAATATTACAAAGTGTCAGGATGTCCAATGCACAGAGGGTCGTTTCCATGGTAATACAAGACGTAGGAATCCTAATATCAGTTCATTTGACCTGCTCTAATATCATACAGCTTCATACAATCAGACTGAATTACTATGTCATGAAGAAATAAGCACACAGTACTCTCAGTATGTAAGAATACACAGAACAGGTCATTATTAATGTAATATAAATATAAAGTTTCCCATAACAACATTTTGCGCTTCAAAATGCACCTCACATTCTCCATTTAAGACAGGTCAGGATTGCAGGCAGGCCAGTCAAGTAGCCATTTCCTCTCCCTCCACAGTCAGGATTTTGTAATATGGACAGAATGTGGTTTTGCATTGTCTTGTTGAAATATGCATGGGCAGAGATGACTTCTTGAAGGCATCTTTTTGCCCTCCAAAATGTACTTTTCAGCAGTAATGGTGGACTTGTTGCTGGTAACAGTCTAGATGATCCTTTATTGTATTTGGTCTGGAGCACACTGCATCAATTTCTCCCAAATAATACCTGAACTACTGCTTCATCTGACCACAGTACATGTTTCCACTGTGTGATGGTCTGTCCCAGATGCCTCCGAGCCCAGAGAAGTTGACGGTGCTTCTGGACTCTGTTAATGTAGGGCTTCCTTTTGGCACAGTACAGTTTTGATCAGCATTTGTGGATATAAATAAATATTGACAAAGGTTTGCCGAAGTAGTCCTGAGATCATGTGGTGATATCGCTTATAGATGAATGACGATTCCTGCTGCAGTGTCGCCTGAGGGTTTAGAGCTCACGGTTGTTCAGCTTAGGTTGGAGCCCTTGTCCTGTACGCACTGACATTTTTCCAGATTCTTTGAATCTTTTAATAATGTTATGCATTGTTGAAGTTGGAATATCCAAATCAATCTTTCTTTGAGGAACATTGTTTCTAAACATTTCAATGACTTTCTCACATAATTGTTGGTAAACTGGCGATCCTGTGCCCATCTTTGTGCTCCTAAAGGACTAGACTTTTCTTGAATGCTGCTTTCATACCAAATCATAATTACAATCATCTGTTGACATCAAATATTTAAAATCACATTATTATTTAACTAATTAAACAGATAACTACCCCTAAATTGCTCCTGTACCAACATTTTTTGGAATTTGTTGCAGGTCTGAAGTAGTGGCTGACAATTTTTTGGGATCCCAGTGGGTCACATGAGTCCTGCAGGATTCCCGTGAAATGGGAGTTAAGTTTTTTTATAATTATGTTACTGGGACGATACAGGCATAGTAATCAACAGGAGTGGGCAAGAGCGGAAATAAAAATAACACATTTACGTTCACCTTCAATATGAAGGGTTTGACTATAAAGATATATAATGTGTCATTTTAATTTAGTTACATTTCTGTCTAACTTGCGGTGGATTTTTTTACAAGTCACATGAGCAACACTTTACAGAATGGTCATCACGCTTGCACCGGCTGGTGGCTTCCAGTCTGCTCATATCTAGGGATGTGCATTGGCAAGAATCTGACGATACGATATGTATCACGATACAAAGCGGACGATATGATATTTAAGCAATATCACACAAGAGGGAGTGCTGTTGTGCCGAATATCAGCACTGGTGTGATTCAGTTGTAGGCACAACTTGATTCATTTTTTAACAATAATAAGCGACAACATATTGTGATTGTTTTGTTTATTTAATCATTTATCTGCCGTCAAAAAACGCTCACAAACGTACTCATTTGAAGCCATAGACATGATAATTTCTTTGGTTTGAGGCTGCAGCTAGCAAAACACAAAGGCGGACCTTTCTCTGCCGGATATTAATGGTGGATCTTGGCTGGCTAGACAAAACTTGGTCGGTGTGAACGCACCATTAATGCCTGAACAGAGCAGTGATATTATCTGTAAAAAGTCCCAGTGCTGTTGTACTGTAATATCAGCACTCATGGGATGTCTCTTATCCAATCAAATCACTTGGTTGGTTGGTTTAGAAATCACTTCTTATTTGCGTTTTCCATACCGTCCCAGCTGTTTCAGATTTGGGGTTATACCTCTTGCTTTACCTGAGATCTCCAACGTAATGTGTCTGCCAGGCCAGTCGAACGGGGCTGGAGCTGAGCATGTGCACCCGGCTCGCGCTTCCTAGGATGCTCTGGGCGGTTTCAAAGGCAGAGTTTCCCTTCCCCAGGATCAGTACCGCCTGCCCCTTGTAGTCATCAGGGTTAGTTGAGATGGACTCGTAGCCCTCAACCAGGTCAGACCCTGCAAACTCTACCTCCTGAGGAACCCACAGACCAGTGGCTACGAGCAGGATGCTGGAGTACAGAGAAATGAAAGCGCAATACGTTGAAACAGTGGCTTGCAAAAGTATTCATACTCTGTAAACTTTTTTCATACTTTCTCTTTCGGCTTTTCCCTTTAGGGGTGGCCACAGCGAATCATCTGTCTCCACTTAGTCCTATCCTCTGCCCTCACACCAACTAACTTCATGTCCTCTTTTTACCACATCCATAAATCTCATTTTTGGTCTGCCTCTCTGCCTCCTGCCTGGTGGCTCAATCCTCAGCATTCTTCTGCCAATAAACCATCTCAGTCTGGCCTCCCTGGCTTCATCCCCAAAACATCCAACATGAGCTTTCCCTCTGATGTACTAATTTCTTATCCTATCCATTCTTGTCACTCCCAGAGAGAATCTCAACATCTTCAGTTCGGCAACCTGCAGTTCTGCATCCTGTCTTTTCCTCATTGGTACTGTCTCTAGACTTTAAAACCCTGGTCTCACAACTGTCTTGAATACCTTTCCCTTCACTCTTGCTGAAATCCTTTTACCACACCGGACACTTTTCTCCACCTATTCCAACCAGCTTGCACACGCTTCTTCACCTCTTTTCCACACTCTCCATTGCTTTGGACCATTGACCCCAAGAACTTAAAAGTCCTCTACTTACTTCACTTCCACTCCCTGTAACTTCACTGTTCCACTTGTGTCTTTCTCATTTACACACGTATTCTGTCTTGCAACAACTAATATTAATTCCTCTTTTGTAGTGCACACCTCGATCTCTCTAGCTTTTCCTCCACCTCCACCCTTTCCTCACTGCCGATCAAAATATCATCTGGAAAAATTATAGTCCATGGAAACATAAGAATGAAGGCACTCCTGTAAGTTGACACCAGAATGGAACTATTTTTGCTTACATGCAAAACACTCAGCATCCCCCTGCAACACATCCTACCCACTCTGGAAAATGGTGGTGATTGCATCATACTGGGACGCTTCTGTATGCACCAGTCTGGCTCACTTTGGAGTTAAATTAAGACTTGGGACTGGGATGGAGAGGACAATGACTCTCACCAAATAGTCTGAGCTGCAATAAATTGTGTAAATGAAAGCACATTATGTTTCGAAAAATCAATGTTGAGACCGAAATTCAATTCAAAATTGTGACAAGAGATGATTTCAGCCTCTAGATGTACAGTTGAAACCAGAAGTTTAAATACATTTACTTGGAACCCTTTGAACTTAATGATCTGGGTCGAACGCTTTGGATATCCTTCTCACAATAGCTTGTAAGAGTTCTGGTCGCTCACACACACCTTTTCAGATCTACCCACAAATTCTCTCTAGGACTGAGATTAGGGCTTTGTGACAGCCACACCAAAGTATTGACCTTGCTGTCCTAAAGCCACTTTGTAACCATTTTGGCTGGATGCTGAGGGTCACCGTTCATCTGGAAGACCCATTTGTGATTTAACTTCCTTTCTGATGTTTCCAGAATTTGCTTCAATGTTTCCACATAATGTTCTTTCCTTTGCCATCTATTTTATGAAGTGCACCAGTTCTTTCTGCAGCTTAACAGCCCCACGGCATGATGCTACCACCCCCATACTTCAAAGATGGGATGGTGTTCAATAGCTTGTCGGTCACAACCTGTAATCTAGCTATTTTTGTATGTTTTTATTTTTTTGAGTGACTTCCTCCTCACTGAGTGGCCCATATCGCTACAGGAATCATGTCAGAATGTCTTCACAAGGCTTTTAGCTTTTTTACTGGGTTTAGTTTGCACGTTTCATACTAATATCTGTTCATTCCTTGGACATAGAAGCCGTCTCCTTTCTGGAGTGGTGTAATGGTTTGACACTCCCATCATGTCTACACTCGAACAGATGAACGCAGCATCTTCAAACTAATCTCTTCCTGACAAATGTGTCGGTTAACCAATCAGAAGTATCCAAAGTCATTACATCATCATCTGGGCTTTGTCTCATTTAAAGAGATGGTAGTCATTATGTATAAGGATGTGTGTTGGCAAGAATCTGGTGATATATCATGTATAGCAATACAGGTGGGAATGTTCAAATATATTGCAATACCATGAATAAGACTATATTATAGTGTTTTTACAAATGATTTAAAAAAAAACTTTCACAGCATTCTAAACACTCCAATCTATTTCATACTTAAAACATCCAGTTTTATTACTAGATCTGGTTGATCCACTTAGACAAAAAAGGTGAAAACAGCAACCAAACAGCCACTATACTTTTAATTTGACTACAAAAAGAACTCTCATCATTAATGGTTCCATTCAAATTCTGAAACATACAATATAAATAATAATAGATTCATTGCTTTTGAAGATCAATACAATATTGTGACATAAAATATCCCTGATTTGATTTTGAAGACATCAATAAATAAATCTCTGACATACTCTTTCTCTCATTTAACTTTAGACAGTGGAGAAAAAAAAGTTGGATGTGTCTTTTTATTCGGTGTAGGACTATGTAAACTTCTAGTTTTAACTGTATAAGGTTAGAAGAGACGAAACACTTACATTAGAGCAAACAGTTTCTATAAAGTATTAACTCAGTTATATTGAAAACAAGTACACGGCTCATTTTTCAGTTTTTTGATGTGAAGTCAAAAATTATCGCCAGCATCACCATCTCAACAAAATACATTAAACTGTGTGGCTTAAATGTGACAAAATGTGACGTCATTTTTTACTTGTAAGTTACCCGCACGAGTAGTCCGCTGCGTGTTGGTCAGTAAGGACGTAGCTCCTTCCCGCGGCCGAATGCACGGACCTGATCCGTCCGATGTCCACGCCGTACCGCACCTTCAACCCGAGCTCCCGCTCAAACAACGAGAGGTAGAAAGGGAAGGCGTCGGCCGGAGGGTAGAGCTCACCGCTCACCCTTCTGAACAGCAGGTCAGGTTTGTCGCTCAGCAGCGAGTTCCAGTCATGCCGCAAGTTGAACTCTCGATTGTACCTTCCCGTGTAGATTTTGTTGATGCTAATCAGTTTCCTGTGTCTGGGATACCTTTAGAGGTAAAAAAAAAAAAAAAGGTTTTAGTTTCAATGTCCGTTTCAAAATCAAAAGGGTCTCGTTACAGTTTCTTACTTGTTGAAGAAGCTGCCCGGGCCGGAGTTCCTCTCCAAGATGATGTAGTCCCTTTTTGCTTTGGAGAGGAAAAAGCCCATCTGCAGACCGGCAGGTCCTGCTCCGAGCACGCAGTAACCGTAGCGGCCGGTGCCATTGCGGAGGCGCTCGTTGAAGGAAGTCAGGACGACACCAAACAGGGAGGAAAGGAGGAAACACAGAAGGCTTGGCTCCATAACCTGATGAGACGCAGAGAATACCAGCATTGTAAAAATGTTTTATTAATTTAAACTATATTTACTGTATATTATATTCAATAAAGTAGAACATACATTCTGTTTAGGCTGATTTGTTAGATTAAAATCACCTTTTAAATATATCACCTTTAAGTAGGTTATAAACATATTTTTCATCCAGCTGTCATCTGTGTATTGTTTTTTTTTAATCGACTGATTTCATATTCTAATCATAAATGTCATATTATTCTTTATTTATTTTTTTGTTTGCTGACATTTGGTTTACATGTTGTTAATAAAGATTTCATCACTATCTTTATTAGCTGTGTCACTTAGTGAATCAGTGAATTAACTAAATTAACTTTTCTATATTTTATGTCATGAATATAGATGTATGCTCATAAGATTAATCGCTTTAAAAATTTTCAAATAGATCAATTGAAAGAATGAATCAAGTGAAGTCGGTTTTGTTACTCTGTGTTCTAGGATCATTTTATTGATCTTGGGAGCCACCTGCTGGCAGAGGTAGGTAGCAAATAGTAAGATTTACTCTAGTAATATTACTGTAGTATGTGCATGAACTATTCTTCTTGAAGTAAAATATTCTGGCTACTGTACCCACTGAGTACCTTCGCTTAATGAAGAATTTTTACTGACCCTGATGCAGAATTTGGAGCTCAGTCTTCATTGGCTGCATCCGAATACCTCTACTACGCTTGCTACGTAGCAGGCAAAAAGGAGTATGGGACTAATGTAGTAGATACAAAATCTACAGTATGGACCGGAGTAGTAACCACAAAGATCCTGGATGTGTACTGCTGCAACAGTAAGCTGCCAGTGGACGCTACAGTATCCCACAATGCAGCGGAAGCCCCGAAAACTTAGAAGTAGAGCGACATCACATAAAAAAATAAAGGCTACCGAGGAACTTTCAACCATTGAAACCACAACAATTTTGGCATATGAATGTAAGTGCAGCGATGTAACTGATTACTTGAATTTTTTGTTTAGAACTGATTAAACATTTAAGTTAATTAAGGCGACCTTACGTAACGTAAACATCCGGGTCAACAGAAGGGTCATAAAGGTCAAGTGGTGGAGCAGTACGTCCGATTTCATGCCTACTACTAGCTCGTTTGCTACGCAGTATGTACTACATCTACAGTCGAGTAATAGATGCTATGTACTATGTAGTAAATACTAAGGATTCAGATGCAGGGATTGTCACTAGAAGTACCTCCCCTGTTTTCACTGTATATCTAACTGTATATACATTACTGACTGTAAGTATTGGTTTCTGTTTCAAGGAAAACATTTGGTTTAGAAAAGAGATCCCGCAGCATCAACTTTCTTTATTTTGGAAATTACCAGAATTTTCCCATAAAGTTACGTCTGTCTGATGACATCACTGTAAAATATTAAATAGCCTTGTTGCCAAGCACATTTTAACTGTTACTTGAGTATTTTCTTGAACATCTCATTACTTTTACTTGAGTTAAAAAAAAAAAAAAAAGTAGAGTTGAAGTAGTGCTACTTTTAGTGAAATACACCTTTGTTGTACTTTAAGGCTACGTTCACACTGTAGGTCTTAATGCTCAATTCTGATTTTTTGTATGGTCGTTTACACTACAGATAAAATGCGACAGCAAACGCGCTCCAGTGTGAACGTTTCACGGCTCCAAAGCGCCCCGCATGCGCAGAAGATGAGACGTCACCATAGCACGTCACACACAACGAGCTCTGTTTACGGAAGTAAAAATGCCGGATACAGGTGTAAGCGTTTTTTCAGGAGTCTATCAATTCTTGCATAGTCGGAACCGACGAAATTTTGACAAATTAATTAGAGAAAGAATGACCACAAGAAAAAAGAGCTTGTGCTTTAACAATGGCCTTGTTTGGAGCAGTGCCTGCTACCTCCGTGTTTTCTGCGGCGCTGATTATTGACGCAAAAGACGGATTTAAAGCGACATGGCCGTTGGATATGTATCGGATTCAGTAACAAATACTGAAGTGACCTGGGTTGGATTTGAAAAAATTTGTGCCGATCAGAACGCCAGAAAGAGATCAGATATGGGTCGCATAGGGGCAAAAAAAGTCGGATTTGATGCGCTTTCACCTACAGTGTGACGTAGCCTATCTACCCACCTCTGTCCCTTAGCAGCTGCTTGATTTACTTATACCTTGGGCCGACTTTTTATGTAACCCAGGTACATACCAAATGCTGCTATTGGTACAATTTTGTTTAACATTTCTTTTCAGCCAAAACATTTACATAATCACCTTCTAAAAAAACGAGAAGTCTCAAACTATCCTAGTCTTATAATGGTGTACTCTTATTAATCTTATCTTATTAATGTTGAGGCTTTGGGTTAACATCGATACGAAGTATCTCCATAGCTACACATTTAGGCTATACTCAGATCTAAATCTAAGAAAACATTTATCAAGCAAAGACTGGCACTTTAGCAAGATGGAGCTTATGAAACCGCGGTAAAACGGCAGCTTTCTCTGGATAAGTATCCCTCCCGGCTCTCCATGAACTCCGCGGCCGATGTTATGTCACCCTGCTGGGGATGCGGAGGCTGCTGCCGTCGCGGGAGCCAGATGTGAAGTCAGAGTTAGCGATTTTAAATGAAGGATTAAAACCAAAACGTTACCTTCTACATGAGCCGGCGCCTCTCTCGCCACGTCTGGGGTTTCAGATTTAATAAAACGACAGCGTGTCTGCTACCATCGGACATTTTAAAACGAGAGCGGAGTCCTCCGTAAAGCTCCACCATGACATTATATCCCCACAGGCTATGAAAACCAATGGAGGGCTGCCTGTAAAAGGGGGCGTGGTCAGAGAAATACCATAAAAAATAGTGGAGCACTAGTCATATTTCAAATTCACTTAAAGAGACACTTAATACAAAGTATCTGACATTTAACAAACTATTTTAAACGTAACTGTTATAGTCCCAAACTTTGTTCCACCAATCTTCCATACGCCTTCATGAAATATTGGAAAAATCATTTACATTTTGATGGACAAAACTGTTTCATGTGATTTGTTTTAAATGGGTGGGTCCAGGTATCATACAGTGTTAGGGGAAATTTGCCCTACAAAAATGCTCTGTTGTTCCTATTGTTGTTGGAACATGTTGCTTTGATATGCTGTTAGAGTTGGTGTATATGAACCTGTCATGGTGTAATGCGGCGTTCACACCGCACATTATGTCTGCGTCAGGCAAAACGGACTCAACGGATGAAGTTTGACGTGTGTACTTTTTGGCTTCCAAAGCCTGCTTCTGAGCAAAAAAAAAGAGCGCATGAGCGGGGCTTCTCTTGCCAGACGTTCTGAACTCTGGTGGATTGTAACCCGAGAGTGGCTTGGCTTTATTAGCCAGAAAAAGCTATGCAATGTCGACATCGGGTGCATCAGCGGCAATTCTTCAGTTGCGTTCTGAGTTTGGGGAGTTTAACCATTTGCTCCAGGAGCTGCTTATGGATGAGGTTCGCTTTCAGTGCGCATCAGAGCTCAAATCTCCTACCAGGACACCAACTACAGGTCCTCTATACCTCCTTAGGAGCGCCTGCCCATCTGTCTTCAGTAAGTGTTATTTCCGATTTTTGAAATCTGCGTTTGTTGAAAATGTTTTCAATGGACCCGCGCTTCATTCGAGATACGTGTAGTGACATCACTACAGTGAGACGCTCTGATTGCCGTACTGCGTTAACTGCTTGGGTCCGTCAAAAGTTCAGCTTGCTGAATTTCTGCGTTGCTTGCGTTGCTAAGTTGCCGTATGAAACGCAAGTAAAGTTGACGGAGCCAACGTACTCTACCATAGACTTTACATGTAATCTTGCCGCAACTGGCGCGGACGTATGGGGATGGTGTGAATGCAGCATTTGGTTATCTCTCTTTGCTTCAAGGCACATAGTGACCACTTTAAATGTAATTGTTTGGTGGACCCCCATTATTCAGGGTGCGTTCCATTTACCATGTCAGAACGTGGAGCTGGGTTTGACAAACGGCTCCAGTTAGCAGTCGGATAAGTCTGGATTCCAATGTGGCGGGGCCCAGGTAACCATTGTTGGTAGTACCTTATGAACCTCATTTTAAACTGTACCGTCCACATCCAAACACCACTTTTGTATTAAGTTTAGGCTCTACGTGTAACACTGATTTTAGAAGCAATCTAGTGTGCTTTGGTAAACAAACATGTTTCCATCACAACTACTACTGTTGATGCGAGGGACGGCCATATTGAAAGTCAAGAAGGCAGAGCAAAAATAATTTAATCTCAGACTTTTCGAGAGGGAAGTCCGTCTTCATTGATTTTTTCCTGTCAGAAGTTGAAAATTCAGAGTTCCGACTACAAATAGAATGCACAGTCAGATGTCCTCAAAAAGCTTAGACCCCCAAATACTTGACTCCCTCTAAATATTCTCACAAATGGCTAAGTTAATATTTTAAACACCAAAGATGCTTTAATTCCAATTATTAAACATAAACTGTTCACACTTACCAGACGGTGGCATACAATGTCAACGTTTTTTAATAAAATATACATCCATTAGCAAAGCTAGATTTATTGACTTCATATTTGTATTGTTATCAAATTTTTTCTTTTCTTTTTCTTTTTTTTTATCAAACACATAAGCAAATGGGCAAGTATTGGCTACATTGTGGTCAGGTGATGTGTCAATCATGTGAAGTCAATAACGATTGGCTGTCAAGGTAGCACTGATAAAAGGTACAGACAGGTATCCATAGTACAAAATGGTACCTTTAAGAGTGCTACCCCAGGCACAAGACATTGTACCCATAACAATACAATTCTGTACATTAATTTCTGAGTGTGAATATATAAAAATGTTTTGCATTTGGAACCCCACATACCTTGGCTACTATAACATGCTTTGGTCTAAACTAGGTCTGTACAATAACAAGAAAAGATAATCACTGAATATCAAAATGATGGTTACAATGATGAATAGTCCACATTTTCCTGAATCCCTTCCTTGTTTTACTTTATGACAATGTCTCCATCACTCTTTAGGAGCTTCAGCATCTTGGATACTCAACATATCCATGAAATTAAGACATCAAGCGCAGTGTGAGTTAATACAGCAAGCCAGAAATACTTTTACCTTACAAAATTTGCATGGAAGTTTCTGAAAATGTTATATTTTACCAAATATTACATTCAGTGACATATAATGTTCAAAGTACTCCATCAAAGCTTTGACTGCTGTGTATCTCATCGTGCTGAAAGATGAACCTTCGATACAGTTTCAGATCTTCAGCAGCTTCTTCCATGGTTGAAGTTCCATCCAACTTGGATAAGCTTCCCTAGAAAAAGCATGATGCTGCCACCGCAATGTTTCATTATGGGGATGAGACGTACAGGGGTGATCTATGGTGCTTGTTTTGTGGCACATGAAGCTTTTTGCATGCAGGCCGCAAAGTTCAACTCTGGTCCGAGTCAAGCCTTTTCTTTAACTTCTTTTGGCTTTCTCAAAACATCGTCCTGCCATTCCTTTTTATTTAGGTGTATCAGACTAATGATACAGAAAACAAATGCAAGCACTACTTTGTTATCTATCTATCTATCTATCTATCTATCTATCTATCTATCTATCTATCTATCTATCTATCTATCTATCTATCTATCTATCTATCTATCTATCTATCTATCTATCTATCTGTTTCTATTATTTCCATGATTTACACAATTTTTCTTGCGTTGTTGGAAAGTGAAGGAACTGTGTTACTGAAATAATTATAACCATGTTTAATCAACACTGGAAAGAAAGTTCTATCTCTAATTTGACCAAATCATCCCCATGTCATTGTCTAGCAATGTAGTCAATGCAGGTGTACATTAAGCAGAGACTCTGTTCCTTTTCTGAGTTTGAGACCCGTCCCCTGCTGTGTCTATTTGTGCCTCCATGTACAATCCACTGTCAAATAAAGGTTATTGAGGCCACAAAACCATAAAGAATTTTGAGGTTTCACTATTCTCATTTTGGCGATTTCTTCTAGCCCCACGATGAAAATATTATTAAGTATTCCCAACTTTCTGTAAACTTTAAAAAATTTGATTGGAAACCATTGCCTCTTTTTATAGAAAGATTAAAGTAAAAGGTTTTGCTATAGCATTAACTGTTGCCTGTAAACTAAACTAAAACTAAACGTAATTCTTTAAAAGTAATATAAGAAAAGGTAAAACCTCTGAACCACATGAGGAGAAATATTGAATGTGATTTAAACCATTTTGGGTATTTAACTGGGTTCTGAGAAAAGATATTTCATTATTTATTAGGTGTTGAGCTCTGTTAAATTACATGTGGTTGCAATGGTGTAGTGGGTGATGCAATTCCTTCCAGCCTGAAGACCTAAGATCAATACCTGGCCCAGGAAACATCAACTTGTATTCACATTGCAAATAACATTGAGTAACAAGTTATAACTCCTAATTCTAAAATGTCAATTTTAATATGACTTACTCTACAGAGACACCTTCACACATTTGAGCAAAACGAGTGACTCCAAATCTCTCTTTTTTGAGTTTTGTCTCATCATGTTTTGCCATTTTTGCCACCCTGGGTACACGTCTGCTTTGTCATGTTCAGAAACATGACGCAGCGATCACACTTCCCGTTTGACTCAGCAGCTACAACATCAAGACGATATAAAAGAGGCGGCAATGGGACTGAGAGGCCAGACTGGAACCCTCTCAGAAAGGAGACAGCTTCTGCTTACAGAACTGACTGAGGACTACAGTTTACCGAATGTAAGTACAATCTGTTTAACTGACCGCTGTTGCTGTAAAGCTGCTTTGAACGAGCCACGTAAGGACTTGAATGTTATCTGTACAGATGGAGACCTTGAGGAGTGCAAGGAAAGGTGACTCGGTTGAGCCTGGCAGGTATTGCCCTTTTCTGTAGCTTGTTCAAGACGCCTTTCGAAAAACGTTAATTTTCCAACATTTGCTGAAAAAGAAGATACAAATTTTGACTCTCTTTCTTTTCTTTATTTGCTTGTTGATGGCTTTCTTCAGCGACTTATCCGAGCAGATCAAAGCCGCCACTAAGAGAAACCACGTCAGAGCTGAAAATACACAGTTGATGCTCAGTTACCAGAAGGGACAGATTACTCTACCACAATACAAGGTGAGTTGATTATACTCAAAGATCAGAAGCTCTCTCTTTGGTCTACCCACCCACACATAATTCTAAAAAAAGAGTGTATTTTCGCTCTAATGTCCCCCACTAGGTCCTGCTGTGTTCCCTCTACGAGATTTACAAAGCTCTAGAAGAAGAGCTAGACAGGAATTCCTCTCATCCAGCCGTGGCGCCGATTTACTTCCCTCAGGAGCTTGCTCGCTTGGAATCGCTGGAAAGAGATCTGGAGTATTTTTTGGGCCAGAACTGGAAGAAGAGAGTTATTGTCCCCGCAGCCACACACAGATACGAACAGAGGCTGAGAAAGGTGAGCGAAGAGAGACAAAAAAAAAAAATGATTTGCAGTCAGCTGTGCTTCTTGCTTGAACAGTGTCCTGAGTGAGCCCCCTGCCCAATCCATATTTTTTTTTTTTTTTTTTACTGAAGCCAGCTTAAACAGTGAAATAGAACTTAGATTTTCTCAAAACACATTTTCTATATCAGTGCTAATATTGAGCACAATCTTGGATGTTCAGGGTGCAAATGAGGCTTCTCTTGTTTTCGGTTAGTTTTCAGGTCGACAAGCCGTTTTTTTCCGAAAATCGAATCAAACCAAAACCGCAAACTTTAGCTCCATGACACATTTATCATGCATTGTTCTTAAAAATACGTGACAAAAAACTCACACACACAGTTACGTTTTTTTTTTGGGGCATGTGGCGCCCCCTTTTAGCTGTGCCACCCCGGGCAAATAACCACTTTACCTATAAAGTTTGGAGAACTCAACAAAATTAATCTAAAAGCATATTTGGCTCCTTTTTGTTTTAGATTGGCAAAGAGAACCCTGAGCTGCTCGTTGCCCACGCCTACACCCGCTACCTTGGCGATCTGTCGGGCGGTCAGGTGTTGGGGAAAATCACCCAGAAATCTTTGGGGCTGAGCAGCAAAGAGGGGCTGTCGTTCTTCTCCTTCCCCGGCGTGAGCAGCGCCAACCGCTTCAAGCAGCTGTACAGGAGCCGGATGAACAGCGTGGAGCTGACCGAGGAGGAGAGGGCGGCCGTGCTGGAGGAGGCGGTGGAAGCTTTCGAGCTGAACATCCAGGTGAGGAGACAAGGGTCAAGCTGACTCCCAGTTAGAGGTCGGTGACCTTAATGAAACCTCCCAATGTCCGCAGAAACAGGAACTAAAACCCTCAGAATGCTGAGCAAGCATGTTGAAACTTGATTTTCCCTAACATGCTTTTTTTTTTTTAAATGTTCTTTAGGTTTTTGATGACTTGCAGAAAATGCTGAGCATTACAACGGATCAATCAAAAAGCAGCTTGGCAGCCACCAGGTTTCCAGCCTCACCCGTCCTCCAACTCACCTTTGGACTGTTGGTTGCCCTGGCTACCATTGGAGCTGGGATGTATGCACTGTAGAAAAATGACTTTTACACTCATCATGTACTTGGAGAACTTTACACACTAAATATTCTATCAAGATTAAAGTCTATACTTGATCGAGACTTTGGAAAGGTGATAGTCTTTCAGCTGGTTCAGTTTTTGTTCTGTGATTCGTCGACAACAAAGTAGGGTGTGGTTGAGACAGGGAACAGGAAGTGATGCATGGCTTTGGAATTTGTTTCAAAATAATCTAATAAGAGAGGTGTGTGCCTCTGTTCAATCAACACTTTCTGAAACAATCTTTGTATAACTGGAGAGTATTTGGGCATATTTAAACCGGCTTTCCAAATCTATGTATCTAAATCGATGTATTAAAATCCTCATTAATAGTTGAATTGTCATCATGTTCTTACACCTGAGCAATAGATCTCTGCAGCTCCTCCATAGTTCTTGCAATTCATGCTCTTCTTGGCTGGCCTGTCAGTTAAAGGGAAAGTATTTTTTTTTTTTTACCTGCACTTTATTTTTTACATTACATTCATTTACTCACCCAGACAAGTTGGGAGCCACTTGGAGTCCTTCAAGAGAAGTTTATGTCCAGTTGCGAATGAATGGGGCACGTACTGTATAGTGCCGTCTCTAAATAAGGCATTATCTGCCAAAGAACTCCTACATTTAACCAATGTTTTGTTCTTCATCACTAGAACTTTTCCCCTCTGAGTTTGTAGCATTTGGGAAGTGCTTCTTTGTTTGTTCCTTCAGGCTTTTAATCCAACTACAGTATCATGATCTTACGTTACTGCCATCCACCATGATAGTTGTAGTCTGAGCAGGTTTTAAGGCCGCGCTCTACGGCGGCAGTCGGTTGGACAGAACTTGCTACCGCAAACAACATGGTTCACTTTTGGGTGTTTCCAAACTGCACAAACAAGATGACCAAGTGGACTAAGACCATCGCAGAGCACAGAGTGAAAGTCCTGCTCAGACTACAACTGCAATGGGGCGCCGTAGTAACGTCACTGAAACAGCTGCTTGTTGCAAATTCGAATTAACATATGTAAATAACACTAAGAAGCACTTTCAAGATGCTCCGAACTCCGAGGGGACTAGTACTGTAGATTCATGAAAAACCATTGGTTAAATGAGGGAGTTCTGTGGCAGATAATGGCTCATTTAGAGGCAGCACTTTGCATGCCCTCACAACTCCTATTATATGGATATATGCTAATCGCATCTGGATAGAAACTTTGGATAAAACCAAAGGACTCAGAGTGGCTCCAAACTTGTCTGTCATGTGCTTTATTTTCATGTAAAGCACCTTGATTTACCTTAAGTGTGCTATACGATATAAAATTGCCTTGTCTTCGTTTTGTTCTACAAGTGACAAAATATATTTGAAATTTTAAGAAAATGGTAAAAATGAAAACTGATTTCTACTAAATAAAATTATTTCTACTAAATAATTATCGCATATTTATTCCCAAGGTCCGTGTAGATTCACCTTTGGCTGCCATACAGTTCCTTCTCAATAAAATTAGCATATCGTGATGAAGTTAATTATTTTCTGTAATGTACTGATAAACATTAGACTTTCATATTTTTTAGATTCATTACACACAACTGAAGTAGTTCAAGCCTTTTATTGTTTTCATATCGATGATTTTGGCATAGAGCTCACGAAAATCCAAAATTCCTATCAGAAAATTTGCATATTTCATCTGACCAAGAAAAGAAAAGTGTTCTTAATACAAAAAGTCAACCTTCAAATAATTATGTTCAGTTATGCACTCAATACTTGGTCGGGAATCCTTTTGCAGAAATGACTGCTTCAATGCGGCGTGGCATGGAGGCAATCAGCTTGTGGCACTGATGAGGTGTTATGGAGGCCCAGGGTGCTTCGATAGCAGCCTTAAGCTCATCCAGAGTGTTGGGTCTTGCATCTCTCAACTTTCTCTTCACAATATCCCACAGATTTAGTAACAGTAATACCATGGTCAGTAAACCATTTAGCAGTGGTTTTGGCACTGTGAGCAGGTGCAAGGTCGTGCTGAAAAATGAAATCTCCATAAAGCTTTTCAGCAGATGGAAGCATGAAGTGCTCCAAAATTTCCTGATAGCTAGATGCTTTGACCCTGCCCTTGATAAAACACAGTGGACCAACACCAGCAGCTGACAAGGCACCCCAGACCATCACTGACTGTGGGTACTTGACACTGGACTTCAGGCATTTTGGCATTTCCTTCTCCCCAGTGCTCCTCCAGACTCTGGCACCTTGTTTTCCGAATGACATGCAAAATTTGCTTTCATCCGAAAAAAGTACTTTGGACCACTGAGCAACGGTCCAGTGCTGCTTCTCTGTAGCCCAGGTCAGGCGCTTCTGCCGCTGTTTCTGGTTTAAAGGGGCTTGACCTGGGGAATGTGGCAACTGTAGCCCATTTCCTGCACACGCCGGTGCACGGTGGCTCTGGATGTTTCTACTCCAGACTCAGTCCACTGCTTCCGCTGGTCCCCCAAGGTCTGGAATCAGTCCTCCTCCAAAATCTTCCTCTTCTCTTTGTGCAGCGCTTTCTGCCACACTTTTTTCTTCCCACAGAGGTGCCTTGATACAGCACTCTGGGAACAGCCTATTCGTTCAGAAATGTCTTTGTGTGTCTTACCCTCTTGCTTGAGGGTGCCAATGATGGCCTTTTGGACAGCAGTCAGGTCGGCAGTCTTATCCATGATTGCGGTTTTGAGTAATGAACCCAGCTGGGAGTTTTTAAAAGCCTCAGGAATCTTTTGCAGGTGTTTAAGAGTTCATTAGTTGATTCAGATGATTAGGTTAATAGCTCGTTTAGGGAACCTTTTCATGATATGTCAATTTTTTTGACATAGGAATTTTGGGTTTTCGTGAGCTGTATGCCAAAATCATATGAATCATATCAAAGTCTAATGTTTATCAGTACATTACAGAAAATGATGAACTTTATCACAATATGATACATTTTTGAGAAGGACCTGGAAGTCTGTGTGGATAGCAGGTTGCGTGGAGATCAGCCTTCTTTCAAGTCCTGCAACAAATTCTCCATGGAATCGATGCCCCTCCAGAACATCCACCTTGTCTTTATACCATCCCTGTGCAGCAATAGCTGGATCCTTCGGGTCATCGGCTTGCTGGACAATACGTGTTCTTTAAAGCTGTAGGATTTCCTTATATTTTAGTGTATTCATTTCATCATCTACCTTTACACACCCTCTGCCGAGGATCCCCACATTATCATGCTGCCACCAAACGCATCTATCTCCTGACAAAAATTACCCCTTAATCTTTTTTCTCTGATTTGCTTTGGAGTGTTCTTTGGTCTTCATGCTGTAATAGTAACCAGGAATACTTATTCTAATCGGTGAATGGAGGTGTCTGAATACGATAAATTTACTCCGTTTGTGAGTACAAGCACCGATTGGCTGGACCTTGCTTGAATTAGGTCAGCCACTTCAAAGCAGGGGAGCCCAAACTTTTTCCCTGTGTGCAAAAAAATTCAAATCTATCAGCAAACTGCAGGCCAAATGTAGACATTTATACAAACTACAATACTAACAGTTAAGGAACGTACTTGTATTTATTAAAGTTATTTAACCTTCCATTCTGTGTAAATGTGCCACTGGCAATGCCCCCCATGATCATTATAGCTACACAAGCTAGCAGCCAAAGTGGTGAACCACACATTTAGAAGTTTATCCAGTCCAGTGGTCTTATGTTAATTTTTCTAAATTGATTAAATATGACTATTTGTGGTCTTATAGAGTTTGAAAATGTAAATGAGTGCACAAATCTACTCCAAATGCCCATATTTCAGTTCTATACCCATTTTGTGATATTCAGAATATAATGTAAGCACCATGATTGAGGCCTATATGAGCCCAAAATATACTGCTATCAGCAGAAGAACAATAATAATGCAAATTAAGTTTACAGGCTGATCAAAGTAGGTTTTTATATAATATGAGGGACATCCTTAGGCGGGCTGAGTTAAATATTTTTCACTTGCCATTACTTTGTAGGCAGCGGCTTTTACTTAAAAAAAAAAAGGTTTGAGAGTTTTTTTTAAATCAGTCAAATAAGCAATATTTGTTGATCATAACCATAACTGCATTGTGGAAGCAAAAACAACAAATGGTGGGAGCTTTTTTTATTACAGGTAATGTAAAATCTAAGTTAACTCATTGAAGTTTCTGGTTTAATGTGAGGTTCTGGTTATGTTCACGGCTCACTTCCTGCAAACTTTCAGGGTACTCTTCCACCTTTTTGACAACTGGGCAAAAACAAAGCAAGCTAAACCGTCGGAACTTTTGTATCCAATTTATTTTTCATGTTTAAACTGCTTCTCCGCCTTAACAGTGACATTTTTATTCCATCAACTCCATACTAAATTGCATTAAATGTTATTTTCAGAGCCCATCAGCAAAAACCAGAACACAGACCAAAAACTATTTACATGAACAAATACAATGAGGCTGCTCTACTTGATCCTGTAGAGGACCTTCCTCTGCATGCGGTGCTGCAGCTCCCCCCTCCTCAGCATCAGGTGGAGGACCTTGTAGATGGCGTGCTCCGGATACTTCTGTAAAAGCGAGAGAAAAGAACGATTAATATGTACAGTATGTTTGGAACGAAACGCTACATTTTTCCAGATAAGAGTGTGCTTTCAGTATTTGTTGCGCTCTGAATGACTGTGGTCTCTTGACAAGTTCTTGAATTAAGCAACTCTGGTTTCCTAGCATAGGGGAAATATTATGCAGATTTTACATTTTTTCATACATACCTGTTGCCGTTCAGATCTCTGCTACCTCTATAAAAACTCCGGACATTAAAAAAATAATTCACATTGAAGATTGAGTTTATGTCCGATCGACCACTTCTGCACTGACCATTACCCTTCCTGAATGACCCAGTGCTGACCAGTTATCAGTTTCTGTCCTCCACCATGCTTCCCACAGAATTCCTCCGCATTTTCACACCAAATCCACCTGGTGATTTTATTGGCAAAGAAAAAGTTTGATCTGCTGACCTGCTTGGTGAAGTCCTGGACGATGCTGTGCTCGGACACCTGGGAGCCGATGGCGAAGCGTCTCTTGAGCTGCTTCTCGATGCGGGAGAGCATTTCCTGGTCCTCCTGAGAGGTGAAGCCCTCAGCTCCTAGTTACCAGCAAAGAGCCGTTAGAACGAAACGTCAACCTCGGGCGAACGAGAAAGCCGGCGACGGTGCAACTCCAAAGCGCTCACCAGAGAGGCTGCCAGACAGCGCAGCGTCCAGCGTGGACACCTGGAAGAGCCGGAGGGCCTCGTCCACCTCCTCCTCTCCTGCCACGGCCTGCAGCTTCATCTTAGCCAGAGACTCAGCGATGCGGACAACGGCCTCCAGCTGCCTGTTCAGGAAAAGGTAACAAAACAAAAAGAAAGCAGGTGAAAAATATGAAACGTAAAGCAAAAAGCAGTAAACCAGACTGTGCAACCCTAGAAAGTAGTAAGACCTGACTGTGATGGGGATGGAGGGCCGCTTGTCCGACTCCCTCTCGTGCTCCCGGGCGCCGCTCCTCATCACCACGTATCTGTTTTTCAGCTTCTCCGCAGCCGCCGCCGACAGCCTGGGGCCGCATTTGCTGCGAGCAGAGAGCCACAGGAGCGCTTTAAGTCAGAGCTCCGTTATTTGGCGGAGGCTTCGACTCGACACGCGCACTCACCTTCTGGCGTAGGCGATGTACTTCTTGAAAGTGGCCAGAGGAATCTCGCCTTCCACGCCTTCGGTCTGCGTATGGGCGCTCAGGTGGACGTTCATGACATGGCGAGCGAGAGTCTGCAAACAGGGGGGGGGGGGGGCTCATGTTACACTAACAGGGTGCATTCCAACCGTCTTGCAGTACCATGCATTAGTGCGGCAGCTTTCAATTTAGTATTACAGTAATCTTTCAATTAAATTAATCAGAGGTATAGTATCCAAAGTTCAAATATTTTGAGCAGACTCTACAATTTATATATTATTTAAGCTTTTTTATGTTGCTTCACTGTGAGTAATGCAAACTGTTTAAGGCAACTATAATAAACTGGGGATGTAAGAAAACATAGATACGCCGATGTATCGGAATTATTTTAAAAGTAAAATTTATTGTACAGATATTCAAAGACAAAGTATCGATTTTTATTAGCAAGAATTTGAATGTGAGCAAATTAAAATTATTAACCGCTGTTTGGTGGCCGTATTAAATTTTTTTCCTTCTAGTGGATCAACACCATCATTGAAACATGAGCGAAAAATCTTAAGCTTTATTTTATTGATGTGTTTTACCTTTATCTTCATTTACTGACGACATCACATGTTCTGAGTATGTTGACCTTCCTGGGGCTTCCTTGAGCTCCCAATTATTATTACTTCCACCAATCTTTATGCTAGATTATTTAATCAAAAACAATCATGGTTGACGAATTAAACATCTACGGAAAAATGCGGCAGGAAGAACTTAAATACAGCACAAATTTTAAGAACCAGATATAAAAGTTCAATACTTTTTAGTCTTTTTAATGTGCAACTCACCCTAAAAGCAACTTTTTTGTTAATAAACTGTATAATTGAGTCCATAATAGCACTGTCTATATGTACGGTCATTAGTTCATGTATTTTAGTGCATTTTATTGAAAATATTAACTTTGTACAAAAAACCGTTTAGTGCTCCAAGTGGTTAAAAAATTAGGCTACACTGCACTAGGGCTGCACAATTAATCGGATTTTGATCGTGATCACAATTTTGGTGGCCACAATTAAACGAACCTGATTGTGAACGATATTTACATTCAAAATGCGAGCTTCACTGCGCGTCTCTTCATCATACACTGCCTCAACCAACAGTCTGCCAACCACCAGGGGGCCAACGCATGGCTAAAGCTTCATTAGGCCGACCAAATAAAAACTGTGCACACGCCACTCAGCACTCGTAATGGCAGCACTACGCTAGCTACGTAGTAGGGATGCACCGATCCGACTTTTTCAGCCCCAATAACGTTGGCTGGATTTTGTGTATCTGTCGATACCCGATACTATTTGTGACAGTGTGGAGATCCTGTCACTATGGCTCTGATAGATCATGTGCCCTGGCTGCTTGGCCACAGGGATTAAAGTCACCGGACTTTACAAACTAAACATAACTGAGACAAAATAACAGATGTAGAATATAATTATTATTTATAATTACCACAAAAAAATAAAATTTCAAGTGAAGAATTAATCCTTTTTGGTGAATTTGTTGCAGATCTTCCCCATTTTGAGTATCGGTTCATGGTATCGGTAAAGTTTAACCGATACCAGTACATTAGGCAGTATCGGGGCCGATAACCGATACTGCCTAATGTACTGTTATCGGTACATCCCTACTACGTAGCAAGTGAAAGGAGTATTTGAGCAATGTAGTAGATCCAAATCTCCATTATGGATCTGACTAGTAAGCAAAAAGTTCCCGAAAGTGTACTACTGCCACAATAAGCAGGCGGTGGATGCTACGCTATCCCACAATGCAGCGGACGCCCGAAATCATAGAAGAAGAAGGACCTAGCTAAAAATAGCTACAGACGAACTGTCAACCATTGACACCGCCGCAGTTTTGGCAGATAAATGTACATGAAGCAATGTTACTGATTACTGTAATTGTTTTTTGACTGATTAAACATTTAAGTTGTTAAATCATACTATACAAAATAACGGCTAGAGGATGGCGGGACCTAAGGCGTACGTAACGTAAACATCTGGGTCAACAGAAGTCATATGGGTCAAAGGACATGCAAAACGGTGGAGCAGTATGTCTGATTTCATGCCTATTACGAGAAATAGATATTGTACTGCACTGCAATTCACTAGAACTGGAATCCTGCATTGCTACGGCTAACGGCTCAGCTCGGGTTTCTGACATAGGCTTTGATTAGTGACGATGGCAGTCTGGCCGTGGTGGTGTATATAACACGTGGTGGGGTATATAACACTTGCGGTCTCGGCCACACCTCTGAACTGCCTGCAGCTCAAAACCTGCTTTGCGTACTCTGTAATGCGGGTGGTTACCCCTACTTGCTGACATTCGCGCATTACCTATGACAAAGGGAATAACTGATATCAGTAAAGCCACATGCCAGAAATGATTGTGGGTTTTCCCTAAAAACCATAGAACTATATATTCGGGAGTGGGTAAAGCAGAACATTAACCTCTGGAATGGTGTCAAATGGATGGAGTCTGTTCTAGAAACCCAACTAAAATAACACATTTTGGGTTTTTAACATCACCGAAGTGGTGAAAATGGATGAATGGCTACAGTAAGAACACGCTGATGTTGATCATGAGGAGGTGAACTGGCAGGAACCTTCCGGCGGCCCTCACCATGTCTCTCTGGTGGTCGTGATGGTCCTTGATGATGAAGATCATGTCGAAACGGGACAGGATGGTGGGCATGAAGTCGATGTTGTCCTCTCCCTTCGTGTCGTCCCAGCGGCCGAACACGGAGTTGGCGGCGGCGAGCACGGAGCAGCGCGAGTTCAGGGTGGTGGTGATGCCCGCCTGGGAGGGAGGAGCACAGACGTCAGCTCGCACTGGTGATGTTTTTGCGGTCGCTCCCCCTTTTGTTATACGTACCTTTGCGATGGAGATGGTCTGCTGCTCCATGGCCTCGTGGATCGCCACTCTGTCGTCTTCTCTCATCTGGGGAACAAAAGCCGCGATCACTTCCGTTTCTGGAGCGCCAATGAGAAGCGTTCCAGAGCGCCCGACACTATAATCTACCCCACCTTGTCGAACTCGTCGATGCAAACGACGCCGCCGTCAGCCAGCACCATGGCCCCGCCCTCCATGATGAAATTGCGGGTGACGGGATCCCTCATCACTGAAGCGGTCAAGCCAGCAGCACTGCTTCCTTTACCTGAGGTATAGACCTGTGGGCCAAAGAGACATGACTCGGTACTGTGTCACTTCATCTTCCCGATTTTGCTTGAGGCTTTTGGGGGGGGGGGAATAAAAAAATAAAATAAAAAAAGTACCCCGATCGGCGCGCATCTCTCCACGAACTTCAGCAGCTGAGACTTGGCCGTTCCGGGATCGCCGAGCATCAGCAGGTTGATGTCGCCCCTGCGGGTCAGGCCGTCGGGCAGCCTGCGGACCAACCAGAACCACATGGTCACCAAACGCCACCAGTCTTAAAATCTTGTGGCAAGGACAGAACTGGGGCTTCCTCACCTCTTCCTGGAGCCTCCGAACAGCAGGCAGGTGATGGCCTTCTTCAGGTCATCGCTGCCGTAGATGGAGGGAGCCAAGGAGCTCGCCAGGGCGTTGCAAATGTTGGGAGACGCGGCGAGCGTTCTGAGCTGCTCCTCCTCCTGCGGAGACACCAATCCGGTGGCGCCACGACCTGGAGGGCACACAAGACGGTGGTCATCATCAGCTCTATTAGACAACTATGCCCGCCTTTCTGTTGGTCCACTGCAAAAACTTTCCACTTAACCAAGTTTGTTTCCAGCTAAATAAAATGAATAATCTAACACCTTCTGCTCTTTCTTAGTTTATACATCTCAAAACAAGAAGTAAAACATTTTCTAAGAGGGCGCCTTTATAAGCGACAAAGCCACCTAAAAAAGAGAAAAATAATACTAAGAAATATACCAGATGTGCCCAAACTTTTACCCTCAGAGGGCCAAAATAAAAATACATCAAAGCTGCAAAAGCCAAATGTAAGTGATTTACACAAGTACTTTTGTTATCCCGTTTACTTGCATTATACCGTCCTTCTGTATACAAAAACAACAAAATAGGGAAGACGAAACATTTTTTCTGAATAAAACTCATGAAATTAATGCTTACAGTAAGTAACGGGCATATAACCTTCAGCATTTGATCAATTTAGTAGGGATGTTCGTGAAGGAAAAAAGAAAAATCTTCAGCATAAAAAAAGATGTTTTTTTGTCTGTATGCCACAGATGCTGCTGCTGCATAACAGGTGCTTAAGCTAGCAGCCGGTTTGGAAGGAACTTGGAGGTCGTTTGATCCAGTTCAGTGCGGCAGCAAAGGCTCATGGGATATTTTATAAACTGAAAATACGACAGTCATCTTTTAAACTGCGCAAATGTTAATACGTGCGCATATCTACTCTATATGCCCCGTATAGTTGCTTATATGTCCTTTTTAATCAAATTTGGTGACATTAAAAAGGTAATGTAAGCACCGTGAGTGTGGAAAATATGGGCCCTGTATTTATTCATTGGGCCTATTTATAGAAAGTGCTATCGGAAGTAGAATAATCTTTCTGCACATTAGGTTGACTGATCATTAAAGGTTTCTATACAAAAAAAAAAGGTCCAGGTCATCCTCTGGCGAGCCAAATGAAATGCCTCGTGGTGCCAACTTTGGCCCGTGCGCCCCACTATGGAAACCCCTTAATCAGTCAACAAGACAGGTAATCAAACGGCAAATTAGTTAAAAGTAAAACAACTGAACTAAGTGGAAGAGAGACAAGATTTCTGATGACATGAGTTCCAGAGCCAAGGAGCAGAGCGACTGAAAGCTCTGCTCCCCATGGTGACACGCCGGGCAAAAAGAACAAAGCAAATCTGAAGAATGACATAAAATCCCAATGACACCCATGCAGTTTGGGGTTGGAACACAAAGACGGTGTACTTGCCTGCTCCCTCTGTGTCCACCTGAATGCCGACCACTCGCAGGTAGGACGAGCGAATCCCCACGCCGATGCCCTTCTCTTTGCCCGCTTTGGCCTTCGCAGAAGCCACTTTTTTGATCGAGTAGATCCCCACGATGGTCACTCTGTTGCCCGGCACCACGCGGTCGCACAGATACCTGGGAGACGAAAGGTTAGATCTGTGGTCAGCGGGCGTCCCCGCCATGGGCGCGGCTCTCCCCAGCAATCCCCCCCCCTTCCTACCTATCGCAGTAAAGCTGGAGGTGACGGGGCATCTCCCCGTGGGGCACGGCGTCCGGAGACTCCTGCAGGCGCAGCGTCTGGAAGTCGACGCAGACGCAGCGGTCCGGGATGATGAAGTACGGGTCCACGGGGCACTTCACCCTGCCGGCGTTCTCGCTAAAGAGGGGACGGAGAGTTCGCCGTGTCAAGAGTCTCTGGCTGGCTTTTAAAACGCAAAAACCCTCCGGCTGGAAAGGGTGGCTCTCCACTCACCTGTTGCACTTGCGCGGCAGAGCGTAGCCCTGCAGGCCCGGGGGGAGGGGGATGTTGCTGAGGACGCCACGGCAGACGCGACACTGCAGGCACACCTTGGTGGCCTTCGCCTTGACCCCCGTGGCCGAGATGACGATGCCGTGCACCTTCACCAGACGAGACACCTGCTCCGACTGACACAGGGGTATGCAATCGTCAAAGCCCGACTCAACATCGCAACGTTTCTCACACATTAGTACAAGCTGAAGGGAATCCTCTTGGACAAACCTTGAGGCTGCGAATGGAAGCGTGATGGGCGTCGCTCTTCAGCATGACCTGGATGTCCTGCACCGTCTCCTCGCCCGCAGGCCGTGGGCGGGTCACCTCATCGGCGACCTCTTTAGCAGCGTCCTCCAGCTGCAATTTAAACAAAAAGAATAAATCAAATAGGTAAACCAGTAGGTACAAGAAAAACGAAAAACGAGTGAACTCACCAAGGGCAGGTTTTCGGTGGGCAGCTTGTAAAGGCAGTCGGAAAGATCTTCATCGAAGCTGGAGAGGTCTTCAATCTCCACCTCCAGCCAGTACTCACCCAACGTGTAATGGCGCTTGAGCTCATCCCTGATTTGAATGATTCGCATTAGAACAATTGCAATGGGGAGCCTAAGTCTCCTCCCCTTCCGGTCGGTCCATGGGTCCCCAAACCGGAAAAAATAAATAAATGGAAGTCAATGAAGCGATAAAAGTTATTTTCTGGTCTGTTTCGTCTTACGTTTAAATAATAACTAACGAGGTACGTTTAGACTGTGTTCACACAGTGATTTGGAATTTATTTGATTGTAAAAATTCGCATTTGAAATGCCTAAAAATCAGAAATCACATATATGACGTAATTTTGCTAACGGGAGTTAGCACTAGCTATAGCACGTAAAACACTCACCTAGAGCTTGTAGAGCTTCTCCTCCATGCTGGCTCTCACTCCACCGACTGCTTTACCCCCGACATAGCTGCCACTTTCCACATGGTCAGGTTTATAGTGGTTTTCTCCATATTTAATTCTACTTTCTTCGTCCTGGAGGCTACGGCCATCACTCTCGTTCTTCTTCTTCTGCAGTTGTAGGTTTTTACACAAAATCTAAAGTAACTTTTACCTCCGGTCGAAAATCGACGTTTTCTCTGCATCAAAATATGTTTTTAAAATTCACGGACATCATATGTTTGATCCACGACGCATTTCAAACTGGATCGGAAAATAACTTCAATCGCTCCATTGACTCTCATTCATTTTTTTTGGGCATTTGGGGAACCATGGACCGGAAGTAGAAGGGCAGGACTTAGGCTCCCCATGTGGAATTAATAAGAATAGTTTCTTAATAAAATGATAGGAACATAAAAGTCTGTCGTGCCGTCTTAGGGGACGGACCATTGGCGGTAAAATGATGGAGGCAGCTCGTGTTCCAGCCATGCAGGGCTAAATGTATTTCGCAGATTTAAAAGCGAGCATTCGAGCTCGCTGAGCTGAACCGCCCGTGGCCCTGTTGCTGTCTATTTTCCATTGGTCCATCGCCTAAAATATCCTGGTACCAAACTAGACTTTTAAGCTCCTATCATTTAAACATTTTTATAAAACAATTTGGCAGCTTTGGCGTCTCAACTAATCGGATAAGTAACGAATCGCACAGCCCTGACGTGGTAATTCTGGGGCTACTTCATCACATACGAAAAGCTTTAAGGGTAAGATAGTGAAGGGGGCTTAACACAAATGCACACCATACTTTTGTAAAAAAAAAAAAACTAAAGAAAAGCCTCCCCACTAGTCCTGAATATCGATTCAGATTTAAAGTTACGATTCAATTCTGATTCTCAACGGTTAAAATTGATCATCACGATCCGATTCAATCCGATCCAGTTCAATTTAGATATGGATCAGTGGATTTTTTAAGCTGTTATAACTATATGGCTGTAACATTGGATGAGTAACAGTTCATTGGGGGAAATATTAACCTTTTCAAACGCAAGACCTAAAATATCAGTCTGGACTTGCGTCCTACTTTACTTGCAAAAAAGGGGAAAATATTCTAAAATATAAAAATTCTATAAAAGAATTATTTCTGATTTTTTTTCCATCTCAGCACAGCACTAATACCCACATCATGATACTCCCACCACGTTTCCCTGTGGGGGTGGTGTGTTCAGGGCCAAGCTGCAGCATTTGTTTGCTGGCATGAAAGTTAGTTTGGTTTCGTGTGTGACATGGCGTTTGGTTCTTACATGGCTCCTAGCACACATTAAACAGGACTTCTCTGAGTTTTGTCTTTAATAAATGCCTTCTTCTTCGACAAAGTCCTGATTTATGGACATCACAATTAATAGTGGAAGTCAAACTTGCTTTATTACACAATAAAAAAAAACAGTGGATCAAAAATGGACTCGTGGCTTTTCATAAATGTTTCTCCATCTAAACATCCTAGATTGCAAACTTTTGCAAAAGTGCAATACATATAAAAATAATCAGTTTAACAAGGGCTTGTAATTGCCTTTTTTTTAACGTTTTGTCACACTAAACTGCAACGCTCCCTCTCTCTCTCTCCAATGAATCCTCGGTTTTTACCTGTACTTATATGTAAACCCGGTGCGGTCGGTTCCCACGCGGAACTGGCGCAGAAACTCGCGGAACCTCTTCTTGATCTGGACGCGCTTCTGTCCGCCTTCGTCCTCGCCGGGAGCCTCTCCACCTCCGAAGCTGTCGCTGTAGTACACCCCGGGGTCGTCAAAGCCAGACATCTTGCAGGTAGCTCGGTGAACGAAGCGGCACGAATAATAATAATGATAATGAAAAATGGAGAGAGCAGCTAGCTTAGAACCGAAGTTGGGTGAAACGACAGTCTGTAACAAAGCTGCACTGACGGTGTGTTTCGCGGGGAAAAAAAACCCCCACCGAAGAACTTCCTGTCTTCTTTCCCGCGAACTCCTTTCACTAGCGCGCCTCTGCTGCCTCTTGATTGGAAGAAAGAAATAGCAATTTAGCCTATTGGTTGAAAAAGTTGAGAGAACTATACGTCATGAGGAGGGAGGTGGGGTTTAACAGACGAATGGCGCGAAATAGATGACAGGGGGAGGGGCTACAGACAAACGGGGCGCTGAAGACGATACAAATGAAAAAGATGTTAGAGCTAGTACTTTATTTGATTTAGTTTGTTTCTGCGTGTCTCGGGTTCCGAGTAAATGGTTTAGTGTGATGGTTTTTTTAGGTTATTTGAAGGCGTTACAGTACATTTCTGTGCATTCAAGATGTGCATTTACTCTCTGAATAATACCTTTAATGCAACAAAACATTTAAACACAGTCATGGCCACCGGCTTTAAGATGGAGAGATATTTGCACAAGCATTACAGGCGCAGTGTTGTTAAAAGTTGTTGTGAAAGGATCCGTGGAGGAGAAAAATATTTGATTTTGAAAAGTTTTAGTCGCGAGCTTTTATTTTGAAAGAGACGGCGGGCTTCGTCAACGACGCAGCCCCGCCCCCAACTGGCTCAGAGCGACTGAGGCGGGAGTCCAGATGAGAGGCTGTGTCAGAGCGAAGATAAAAAGGCGAAGTTTAGATCTCTTTTTGCCATGAAAGAAAAAGAAAGAAAGCATGACTTGTTAATGACTTTGTCCAGCAAGATAATTATGTTTGTCAAGCGTTATGATTTTAAACAGATGTGATTCAAAACACTACAATTGTCGTACTATCCAACGAAAATATGATGGACTTTCCACTGGAAAGTTTTCAGTAACAGATAAAAGCGATTTGACAATAAATAGGTCCATATAAGACGGTTGTTAAAGGACAGTCATTTTCTAATAATAAAACCGATGGTATAATTTCCACATATAGAACGCAGTTTTTACTGGATGTATGCTTCTGGCCTGTTCATTACATCCCCATCAGTATTTTTTCTTTACCTTATTCATGTCCGCTGTTTTTATATTATGGATCAGATGAGGTTCATGTTGACACTGGTGAGGGTCAGACAGAAAGAGGCAGCTACAGCCTAATGAAGGATGTAGGGATTTGACACTGTTGGTGATCAGAGGATGGTTCCATAAGCTTTTCGCGTTTTAAAAAAGATGCTAAATTTTTTTACAAAGTAGGTGTTTCAGCACGTGGATCAATTTGCTATTCAGTTAATATAAGAATAAATGGGAAAATGCAGAAACACACGTTTTCAATTTGTGTCTCCCCCCCAATCTTGAACTCCTTGCTCACAGCTGATGATATTGTTCAGCGGATAAATGGCCTTTTGAATTATATAAGCCATTGGGGGAAACACCGTTGTGAAATAAAAGCTGATTGTGTGAAAAAAATAAAATAAAAATGACTGAAAATCTAAAATCTTTTACATGTTTTATATTAAATGCATTTGTAAAGAAAAATATTTCATAAAGGGCTTAGACTTTTGTATGAGTAGATTTTGTTTAATTTTCATCATCATATAATATATTTGTCTATTTATTCGTGTAGACAGATTTTTATTTGTGAGCACTTTGGTGTTCTATAGTTCTCTCCCCAGGAGAAACACCCTCTAATTGACACCCTGAAACTTTTTTCACACGTCAATTAAACCTCTTGATAAGTCAACTGGACACAGTCTGGCAGCAATATCTTTGGCTTTCTGTTGTAAAGTGATGTCGCCAATACATTTGTTTAACAACAATGGTTGGTAAAAGGAGGAAAGGCTCCAGGCTCCAATTTTTTTGGCTAAAACCCTGGAATTTAATACATTTTGCATCAACTTCACAGCAACCTAGACTCGACTGAAATTTTTCCGCCGTAAAAACCAAAGTGATTAAGTTTCTCTGGCTCCCTGTAGCTCAGAGAATAGACTTTAAAATACTCATACTAGTTTATAAATCACTGAACGGTTTAGCACCAAAGTATGTTGGAGATATGTTGTCACTATAGCAACCCAGCAGACGAATCAGGTCCTCCAACTCAAGCTTACTTAACATTCCTAGAATTAGAACGAAACAAGGAGAGGCAGCTTTCAGCTTCTATGCTGCACTAATCTGGAACAAAGTTCCAGAAGAATGCAAAAATGCTTTTAAATCAGAGATTAAAACTCTAATATTCGGAGTTGCCTTTGAGTCCTAAATTGCGTTTTTGATTCTCGTGGTGTGATTATTTTTTTTACTCAATTGTGTTTTAGCTGTTTTTAATCTATATTATTTTTGCATAAATTAGTTCTTTATTGATGGATTAATTGATTGTGTTTTATCTGTTTTCAATCTATATTCTTTTGCATAAATTTGTTTTTTACGCCTTCTCTTTCTCTTTTGTTTTTAAATTTCATATTCTCACAAATTTTCTTTTTCATGCTTCAGTTACTAAATGCATTTCTTTTAGTAATGATCTGTTTTAATTTTATTACTTTTTATCATGTATTTGGTTTCTCTACCACTGCATCATGTAAAGCACCTTGAATTGCCTTGTGTTAAAAGTGTCCTATATAAATAAAATTGCCTTGCCTTCAAAAAGCAGGATTTGTGTCAGTCTGAGAAACTTGAAAAAGATGATAGTGGCTGTACATTTTTCATTTGCAGAGAATCTCAGTCATTGAAATGTTAATCAGATTGTGTGATTCCTGCAATTTTTTATACTCAATGCAGCAGCAGCTAAGAAAAAAAAAAACACTAGATTTTTAATATCCAAAAGTTTATTGTTTTGACCAAAAAAAAAAAAATCAAATAGATTATAATAGTTAAGCCAACACTAAACTATCAAAATCTCTATCACTCACTTACACTCACATTCTTGGATTAAAGAGAAACTTTCTCTTCTAAGACATAGTTGTAGGAGAAATTTCATTCTGAGCCCTTTTGGTTTCAAATATAAACGCCTACACTTCAGCAGCACTTTGGTAAGAAAGCACAGGAATAAGATTCATTCTCATTGACCTACAGGCGTAACTAATATGTCCATCTTCATAAGTAACAGGCAGCATGATCTATTAGTGCTTCTCAACCCTGGTTCCAAGGCATCCTAGTCTGCATGTTTTAGGTTTCCCTGCCTCAACGCGCCTTATTCAGATGATTCCAGTGCAACGAACGCCCGTTAAGCCGCCGTCGGTTGCAATCGGGTGTGCTGAAGCAGGGAAACATCTAAAACATGCAGGGCGGCGGGTCTAGAAGAACCGGGGAGGGTAGGAAACGCCGAGCTATTAAACGGAGCAATTTGCTGAAGCCTCCCAGTTCTTGTTCCTCGTCCTCGTTTCAGGAGATGACTCCGTGTTTCCTGCCCGTCTGGATGAAGGCGTCCACGCAGCGGTCGATGTCGTCGTCGGTGTGGGCTGCTGAGATCTGAACCCGAATTCTGGCTTTCCCCTTCGGCACGACGGGGTACGAGAACCCGATCACGTAGATTCCTGCCGAAAGAGGGAGGGACAGGAAATCAGCGGAGGTGTTGTGCAACGCCAACCCTTTATGGAGCCATCTCAGTCGCGGCCTCTCACCGTGGTTTAGCATGTCGTCGGCCATCAGGGATGCAAGCCGCGCGTCCCCGAGCATCACAGGGCAAATGGGATGGGACGAACCTGCGATGGTGAAGCCGGCCTGCGTCATCTTGTCCCGGAACCTGATTGGACGACGTTCAGAGAAGATTTAGGGCAGCATATAATGCGTCACGATCCTAGTGTTTGTTCTCCATGAATGGAACAAATATAAAAAGGAGCAGTCGGGCAGAACCCAGGATATCCCAACTCTGGTCCTCAAGTCACACTTCACTGCATGTTTTAGATGCTGTTCCTGCTTTAACACAACACCACATCAATTGAAATCGGGTATGCTGAAGCAAGGGAACCTCTAAAACGCGCGGAGCGTTGTGCCCTGAGGACCGGGGTTGGCACAACTTCCCTTGGGCGAACGCACCTCATGGTTTTGGCCGTCATGCTCTGTGCGATCTCATTGGAGGCGAGCAGCAGCTCCACGGCCCGGGTGGCGCAGGCCACCACAGGAGGGGGGAGGGCGTTGGAGAACAGGTAAGGCCGGGAGCGCTGCCTGAGCAGGTCAATGAGAGGCTTTGGACCGACTGTGTAGCCACCTGAGAGAGAGGACAAAACAGAGAGAGAATTTTATTGAGCGTTTAGGTTTGGACTATTGACCTTTACACGGATCGGTTGTCCTGGTCCCTTGGCAGAAAAACAGTCCTAAAGCATGAGGTTTCCACCCCCATGCTTCACACCAGGTATGGTGTTCTTTGGATGCAATTTGGCATTTTTTCTCCCCCAAAAACGACAAATAGAGTTTTCAACAAAAATGTATATTTCAGTTCAATCTGACCATATGACATTCTCCCAATCCTCTTCTTGATCATCTAATTGCTCTCTAGAAAATTTCAGACGGACCTGGACATACACTGGCTCAAGCAGGGGGACACGTCTGGCACTGCAGGGTTCAAGTCCCTGGCAGCATAGTGTTTTACTGATGGTAGCCTTTGTTACTTTGGTCACAGCTCTCTGCAGGTCTTTCACTAGGCTTGAGTAGAACGACCGAGGGAAATTATCGGTGGTCTTCTATGTCTTCCATGTTCTAGTAATTGCTCCCACAGTTGATTTCTTCACACCAAGCTGCTTACCTACTGCAGATTCAGTCTTCCCAGCCTGGTGCTGGTCTATAGTTTTGTTTCTGGTGTCCTTTGACAGCTATTTGGTCTTGGACACAGTGGAGCTTGGAGAGTGACCGTTGGAGGTTGTAGACAGGTGTCTTTTGTACTGATAACAAATTCAAACAGGTGCTATTAATACAGGTAAAGTGTGGAGGACAGTAGAAGTTACAGGCCTGTGAGAGCGAGAAATCTTGCTCGTTTGTAGGTGAACAAAGTCTTATTCTCCACCATAATTTGCAAATTAATTGGTTAAAAATCCAACCATGTTGTCTGGATTTTTTTTTTCTTTAATTTTTTCTCTCAGTCGAGGTATCCCTATGATAACAATTACAGGCCTCGCTCATCTTATTAAGTAGTGGAACTTGCACAATTGGTGGCTGACTAAATACTTTTTTTCCCACTGTAACTGACATGTAGACGGTAACAGATTTCGTGCTGAAGAAGACGTACCTGCTGCCCCTCCCAAGGCTTTCCCCAGAGTGGAGTTCACAATCTGAACTCTGTCCATGACTCCCAGGAGCTCATCTGTTCCTCTGCACACCAGAAGACACACAGGTTTACTCGAGTTTCAGTGAGAAGAAGACACCTAAATGCACTTTATCCAGACAACCAGGTACAGTGGTGTTGCGCCATTTAAAAATATTTTTGATTTCCAATTTTCTCTGATTCCTAACTTCCAAATCTCTAGCAGTTGCACATCCAAGTTGAACAAAAGTTCATATTTTACCGTATTTGTGCCTAAAGGATCTTGTTCCTCACCTTCCACGAGGCCCCAGGAAACCAGTGGCGTGACACTCATCAATAAACACCATGGCTCCGTACTGTTCGGCAAGGTCACAGATTCCTCGCAAGGGAGCCACGTCTCCATCCATGGAGAAGACTCCATCCGTCACCACCAGGCGCATTCTCGAAGACTGAAGAGAGAAAAAAATAAGGAATTAGGAATTAAAACGCAAGAAATCCTTCCTTAATTTACGTTTCAACAGTTTAGTGGCAACAGCCGTCTCATCGAATACAGAAAGGAAGACATATTTTAAAGGGCAGAAAAAAACTCTGACACACACCTGAGCCTCTTTGAGTTTATGCTCCAGGTCACTGAGGTCCATGTGTTTGTAGCGCAGCCTCTTAGCGCGGCACAGGCGGATCCCGTCGATGATGGAGGCGTGGTTGAGCTCGTCAGACAGCACGGCGTCATCTGGGCCCAACAGGACCTGCGGAAGGTTTTTTTTTGCACGTTTTACTGACGACGGCGGACGTTGCTAACGTGTGCGGCGCAGGAGGGAACGGGGACGTACTTCAAACAACCCGGCGTTGGCGTCGAAGCAGCTGGCGTAGAGGATGCAGTCGTCTCTCTCGTGAAACTCTGCCAGCTTCTGCTCCAAAGTTTTGTGCAAATCCTTTTAAAGACGGGATCAAAAAAAAAAAACCCCACAGAAAATATGAAACCTTATGGCACTGTTTTTCAACACTGCTTCTAAAGGTACAATGCAGAATGGAACCACCACAAACTCAAACTCATAAAAAGCATTATATATATGGATTTCCTGATGTCAAGATCGGACTGATATTTTCACATTTTTCAGTGATCGGAGGTCGGCTAAATTAGCTGACGAGTCATGGTAATTTTTAAGAAAGTACCTCCTAGTTACGTTTGACAGCGATTACGCAATAATTCAAACCTCCGTAGCGTGCAAACAAGGACTCTTAATTACCACAAATCAGCATAGCAGATTAAACACAATTCTAATATGGGTAAACTTCAAAAAATATGCTTAACCATACTTTAAACTATATAATAAAAAGGCACAGGAACACACCTGGCATTTACACGCAACAATAAACCAAAAATAAACAGAACAAGTCCTCTCAGCTCCCGCAGTGGGGAAGAGGAAAACCATCCAGACGCTGTGGTGTATTCAAACAGCGTCGGAAATTTATGCTGAGTTCAGGAGCATAGGATATTTCATCTTATAGTGAAAACACCAATAATATTACTGCAACTTATAAACTTTGAACAATGTGGGCTTTCTATCACTGATATTTACTGGAAATAAAGAGTGAATTAGGGCTGCCACAAACTATTATTTTGATAATTGACTAATTACCAATCATATTGCCGATTAGTCGATTAATCAGATCACGTGTAAAATGCAAGAGCAAGGAGCTGCTCTAATATTTGCACATTACCTCAACGTAGCATCTAAAACAGCATACATATGACTTATACAATTACCATCACCACGGTTACTGGTGCAGCTATCAAGTAATACAACAGCCTCTTCAGTCAGGAGCTTCATCAAAACTGTTGAATGAACCTTCCAGAAAGACAGGGGCCGTTTTAAGAGAAAAACAAAGCTTAAAAAAAAAAAACGATAATGTCGAATACTAACATTTTTTGTCGACAATTTTATTGTGACAAATAGACGATTTGTGGCAGCCCTAGAGTGATTATGATCCAATGACAGTGGAGGGCAGCATTACGCACGCCAGCATTTAGCCTCTTGGAAATACTTTTAATAATACTGTACTATGCAAGCCTTTTTTTTTCTTTTTACTTTTGTCTGTAATAATAAACTGAAGTTGACCTTTAATTCTGAAAGATTTTGATTTAATGGGATTTACAATCATAATGGTAATGCTTATTAATTAAATTAGTCTTATTAAAAAGTTAGGTAGAGTTACTTGCTTAAAATATATTTCAGTTTTATAAATTTCAATACTAAAGGCAAAATATTAGATTCAAAATCGGATCGGAATTGAGGTTAAAAAATCTGATCGGGATCGGAGACCCGAAATGCTGATTGGGCCATCCCTAATTATATACAAATAATAATCTTAATACAAAATAGTGAATAACAGTTTGTTTTTTTTCAAAACACAAATCCATAAGGGTGCACGTTTGTTTTCAGCCTCGTTTACTCTAATAGAGCCAAATGCTTGATTCAAATTTTTTATAAGTAAAAGAATGAATAAATACTAAACACCACGAAATACTTTTTCTCAATGTTTAGAAGAAATCATATTTCTTTATTAATAAACCCCGGGAAAATATAGTGTAGTATGTGTCTCTGAGCACATTAGCAAGCGTTTTACCTGCGTCCCACAGATGAATCTGACAGAGCTCAGTCCAGCGCCGTGCGTCTTCAGGGCGTCTATTCCCGCCTGCACCACGTCCGGGTGACTGGAAAGGCCGAGGTAGTTGTTGGCGCAGAAATTCAATATACCTAGAATGCAGCATTTTTCAAACGAGAAAGAAATACTCTAAGTTAGATCATGAAAGACAGAATAAATCATTTCACACAGAAGTCGTCAATAAACAATGTGAGAAAGTCCTCAAATCAATAAAGAGTTAACTTATTAGAACGGAGAGTGATTGCGTAAAGAAATCCCGCTCAGGAAGTTTCTCACATGGTCAGTTTAGCTCATGACGGGGTCATGACCTAAAGCAAGCGGGGCCGTGTCTGGAAAGGGTTCATGCTGAAATGTCAACAACTCGACAGAGGATCTGCTTGGCTTGCAGCTCAGTAACAAGGCAGAGATTAGAGCTGCTGCCATTGAGATCATTGTTAGGTCTATCGCACGTTTCAATCTACATTAGTGGTGGCAAATAATTAAGCACATAATAAATCAGACATATTTCAACAGGAATATTTAAAGGTACACTGCACACCTGGCCGGAAAAAAAAAAATTCACGTCATCATATAACAAAAGGCCATACTTGGTTTTTCCATTCCCTATTTTTTTTTTTAAATCTTTGTCCAACGTAAAAGGATACCTTCTTGAAAAAAAAAGCCTCCTTTTCGTGTACATGCCTATAATGACATCACAAAAGGCAACTAATCAGTTCTTTCAGTCTATACAATAATTTTTTTGTCTTTTTTCCCCCACAAGTTTATAGATGCAATTCCTCCTTTAAGAGGGCGTTTATATGTATAAACTGAAACGTTTAAGAACGGCACAGAAATTTGGCAGCAACAAAAAACATTGATATTTGTATGGAGGACCAGGGCAGACCGAAACTGAGATCGGATGCCAGGAATCTATTATCAGAGAAATTCTAATGAAGAGAGAACTACCACTCTCATGGTACTTCTGGGTTCTGAACTGGTTGCAGTTCCACTTTGGTTCCATATAAGGGCGCTCTCATGACAAGTGCAGAAGGAATGGAGATCTATGGCGCAAAACTCCTGAAAATCCACTTTTCTCAGGATATAATTTTTTGTTTAGTAATTTGAACTTTTTTTTCCGAAAGGAGATGTAAAGGTATTACACAGTGCTGGGTGTTATATTTTTTTAAAGTCACCTATTTGCTTTAAAAAGTAATTTAAAATGTCAATGACTTTATACACATTGTACGACCAGAGATACTGCTTTAGGTCAATACTTATTTTTTCGTTTAAATTTCACAGTACAGTCCTATCAACCTAAAAAAAGTTGTTGGGTTGAAAAAAAAAAAAAAAATCTGTCAAAAAAGTCCACCTTAATATTCTGGCACCGCTTCGGATGCCATGATGCCGTCAAACGGTACATCTGGCTGTAATCAGTCCTTCACTGACCAATCAGCGGTCATTAGCAAAATGCTAGCGAGTTACGGGCAACAACAACTCAACCTGTAAGAAAACGATAGGACATACGTACTCATTCATTCAACTTTCCTTCTATAACCCATGTTGAACTTGTGAAACCTACAATCAAATCTTAAGATTTCTAATTGGCTATATTATGGTACCTGTCAAAAGTTGCTGGTCAGCCATTTTTTTCCATTAGCAATTATCAGTAGACCAGATATATTTTGTCTAGGGGTTATTTCACCACTGACAGATTGTACTGCCAATTTCCTCTCTCCCAACTTCTATTTTGTGACTGTAATCCCAACTTCTTATATACCAATTTCCCTAAAACCACTATATATCTGCTCATTTGTTGTTGTAACTGAGAATTATGGACCTAAATTATCATAAAAAAAGTTCAAACTTTACATGGAATTTAATTCCGTGGCTTTTTTTTTTTAACCTAGAATTGCTGTGCAACACTATATTTCCATTTCTTTTTGTTCTGCTCATCTTCTGGACCAGTCTACTCCTTGAAAATATAACCAATAATTACCCCTGATCAAACCTTTAAAAGACTTCCTTAATAGTTAACGTTAATTAATAGAGACATATATCCATCTTTCCTTAATAACTATGAGTAAAACACCCAAAACTTACTTTAATACAAAGTGTATAATAAAAAAAAAAATGGAAAGGTACCAAACTTTGAAATGCCCATCCCCTCGAAGTTTGTGCCTCTTGTGATGTCATCAGCTCAAATGCACACAATCTATGCTAGCATGTTTTTTTTTATACCTTCAGTGTTCTTTTTAAAATTCTATACATTTTATGGAAGTACATGCAGTATTTTTTACTAGTTGTTTATAGAAAGTGTGTATTTGTTAATTTAAAGAAATACAGACCAGTCAACAGCATCTTTAATTATTATTTACTTTAGTCTAGACAACAAAATAATAAAAAAAATATACCCCATTTAGTTTCGACCAAGGCAAATAAATATACTCAATTGCTGGGGTCTGACACTGCAGTTTATGGAGAATAAGATGTCATAATAAAACATACTTCGGGTGTTTGAGCTTTTGGCTATGTGACAATGCTAAAAAAACGTATTTGCATAGTTGCAGACTTTATAAGCTTCTTGCATGGAAATGCAGAGTGAAGTTGTGCTTTTGTTTAAGATGTTTTTAACAACTTTTATCTGCGATTTGGTTTTGTATATTAATCATGTTTTTTTTTATCACTCTACTTAAGAGACACTAAACACAAGAAGTGCCCATGCCGTTGTGCAATCATGAACGCTCATGAAGTAGGACTTTTAATGGCTGCAATAATTATTCATTATTACATAGTTTGTTTTAATTTATGTGAAATAATACGTTAACCTAAGCACAGTCTGCCCAACTCACCCAGGTTTTTCTGGTTACTACTTTATATAGCTGGGGAAATATATAACAAGCACTCACTGCCACGGCTGCCTTCCACGTTGATTTGTGGACCCTGCTTGGACGTAATTATCCTCTCAGCTTTCCACGTCCCCGCGGCTCGGATCGAGTCCAGTTCTTGCTCCAGCACAGCTTTGGCCTCAGCGACAGCCGCGTAGCTCCGCTTTAGGGCCGGTTCCGAGGACGCCAGGAGTCCCCGGGCCGGTTTAATCAAACCTCGAACGGCTTTGCCGAGAGACATGTTGCCGTAATGTCTTCTTTCACGCCACGCTACACGATTGTCACTGTTGAGATGCTAGGCAAGCGCGACTGAGTCACGTAATAGCGATGGGTGTATCTGGTCTGGGCCAATAACATATCAGAGAGTATAACAGGTGGGTCTCTTCGTCCAATCAGATTCAGAGTTTTCTTTCACAACATATTACAGGAGGTAAGTTAAAACGACAAGTGGTTGATTTATTCTCCGTTAAAATAATTTGGAGGTTAATTTCACAATTTTAAAAAAATCATTAAAAGATAACGTCTAAGGCGACGTGTACATAGCACTGCTTTGTTTATCTTACTTATTTGCCTCTAACGCAAAAATAACCTCACCATGACCCTGTTTACCCGCAGCAGTTATCAAATTGATTCTGCAAAATGTTAAATTTTCTTGGGACATTTCCCATAATAACATTTGGTAAAACGCTTTTAACTTTAAATTTTCACTATTTTTCACCCAAAATGCTTTAAAAACATCACACCCAAGTGAAAATTTAAGTTACTCTTGAACTATTTGGAATAGGAGGAGGATTTGAGCCTCTTTGGAAAGAAAACACCAACCCTCAGAATCTGTGAGTGCTATTGTCACTGACTACTATGATTGTGAATACACTGAAAAAGAGGAATGTAGATGCAAGGGAGAAATTTCTGGAGTGCCCATTAGTGTGAAAATGGATGATCTGAAAAACTATATTAAAGGATTTCTGTGAATGGGACGAAAGCAACAAAAGGAGGAATTAAGATGACTAGTGAAAGTATTCTGATACATTTTGAAGGAGGAAATTTGCCAAGATTTATTTTGAGGGGGGGGGGTTATTAGTTATTCAGTAAGAGCCTATGTTCAGAAACCAATGAGTTGTTTTAATTGTCACAGGTTTGGTCACCAAGGAAAAAACTTTTAACAAAAGACACATTGAGTCCTCGATTTTGTGTTCCCGCTTTAATTCACATACAGTTGGCTCACTGCCCGTGCAACGACTCTAATGACATGATATTGATTTAAAAAGCAGTAGTATTTTAAAACCCAAACTTATATCTGTATTCATTGGAGTATTTCATTTGGAGTATTTCCGAATGAATTTGGAGTATTTCCAAATGAATGAAAATTGCCAAAGTAATACCGGTACACAAAAATGGAGCCGAGCATATCTCTGGAAACTCTAGACCTGTCTTTCTGTTCCCACAAATCAAAAATTTTAGAAAAAACTGTTCAATGAAAGATTAGGAAAACTTATTGAGAAACATAATTTAAGAAATTCAATTCAGTTCAGTTTATTTATACAGCCTGAATAAATGTGCATATACAGTAATCAAAGTGTCAGTATGGTTTTAAAATAAAATATGTCAACATCAATGCTGTAATAGAGGCTGTAGAAAGGTGGTGTATATGTGCATTAGAATGTATATGTATAGGTAAGTTGATATATGTGTGTGTGTATATATATTATGGAAATATAAACGGATGTAAGCATATATATTTAATGTTAACGTGCTTGAAATAAATCAATTAAATGATTACTAATGTGTTGTGTATCTATTCTACAGGGAGCAATGACGGAGGTCGCATAAAGGCAAATTAGGCAGAGATGATCTCGGACCAACTGGAGACGAAGACATCTCGAAAAAAATATGTCAGTACATTTTTCACTTTATACCCTTTCAAGCTCTGTTACATATATATCTTGTCATAAACAAGACTGAACCGAATTGCAAAAGTACCGGTTCACTTGAATTTAGATTTTTAACATTTTAAAATTGTTTGTGTGTCTGAAAATAGAGTTTTCGGTTAGACTCAGAGGAGGACGGGCTGTCACCACCCTCCAAGAAATTTGTTCCACCTCCCATCTTGCAATCTCCCTCTATGGTCCCTGTAACCCAAATTACTAACCCCCCACCATCCTAAACTGAGCTGACCACCAGCAGTTGGGAGCCAGTGAATGAAAAATCCGGTGAGTATATTATTCATTGAATTATTATCTGTACAAATAACATGTAATATTTCCGTTAATTATCGTCTTAACAGCAACAATTCTCTTATAGCATTTCCTGGTTGCCAGATCTACCAGTCGCGCCCCCCAGCAGTCAGAACCTGAAAATGTCATGTGACTTTTGCACAACAACCTCTCAGATGATATATTAAGTTTGAATTCAATTTATTTTATTTATATACAGCCAGTTCATACCAGATATCATCTCAAGTCGCTTTACAAAATGTAATTTCAATTCAGTCATGCATTATATGTTAACTCACACATTTACATCATTTAATGTGAGGCACATTATAATATGCCTCACATTAGGGTAGCTTATAATCAGTAATATTAGTAAATATTTGCACATGTAGTTTTTAATGCCAGGTGACATAATCACACTCAGGTAAAATACCACATAAATGTTTGATGTGGTTGTGTATCTATTTCCTGAATCCATAGGTGGGGTACAAAGAAACCCAATCGTTGGTGTGGCTGCTGAAGCAGAGGTGGAGGGAGTAATGAAGTTCTGTACTGGGCCGGAAACTGGACCCTGTAAGAACTGTGGTAGAGAGGCAGATGAGGAGGAAGCTGAAGGGCATTCTGGGTAAAATTAAACACCGCCTCCATGATGTCCTGACCAGCCAGAGAAGCAGCTGCAGGGAAAGATTAATCTCTTTGACATGCAGGACTGAGAGGTTCAGGAGATCGTTTGTTCCCGCACCCATAAGACTGTTCAACAGAGACCTCCAACATGTTTCCTAAATTAAAAAAAATAAAATTCCCCCGATCTAAGAGATTTGTAATTATATGAGCACTGGAAAAATTTAATTTCCCCCTTTTTGGGGGATAAATAAAGTCTATCTATCTATCTATCTATCTATCTGTCTGTCTGTCTGTCTGTCTGTCTGTCTGTCTGTCTGTCTGTCTGTCTGTCTGTCTGTCTGTCTGTCTGTCTGTCTATATGGTGGCTGCAGCTCATGATGCAAGGAGAAATTCTCTTTCCTTACCAAAGAAAATGTCTCTTAAGCTCACCCTGTGCATTTATCTACATTTTGGTACAATAGAAGTTATTTAAGTATGCTCTTGTTTAGAAAAACACATTTGATTTATCATATCAATGATTGTATTGTATTTCTGATATGTTAATACAAGCACATTCATAAAAATGGGATTTGTGGTCATTTATTTTTTTGTACATTTAAAATTTTTGTTTCATTTTTACAGTTTGTGGGCTGATGCTGCCCCGGAAGACTATGTCAGTTCAGATTGTTAGTGTATGGGCCAATAATGGGCCAGGGGCCCAGCCAGCTCTCAGCCAATAGCCTCCTGTACTGGCTCAATGAGTGTGGGTATTTAATGTAATCATGGTACTTATCCCTCAATGGAATGCAAGGAGTTTGTTAGCTAATGGTCAGGAGTTTAAACATTTTATCACTGAACTTAACGTTAAACCGGATTTTATTTGTATACAGGAAACTTGGCTTAAATATTCTTTGGAATTCGTCTTGTATGGATATAATGTAATAAGAAATGACAGGGAAAGCGGTAGAGGGGGAGGATGTCCATAGAGTGTGTGGAGGCATTCACATAGATTATAAAGGTAATGTGATTGAGGAATTGGTGGATGTGTTTGAGTTGGTGCGTCTGAAAGATGGCAAAGGTACCAGATGCAATATCCTTAATGGAACTGAATCAGTATTGGATTTAACCCTGGTTTCAAATGTCCTTGGAGGAATAAAGTCAATTGACCATCAGAACAGACAATACTGTAGGAAGTGGCCATTTTCCTGTTTTCAGTGATATAGGAGGTAAGATACAGGTATCTCCAAAAGAGGTGAATAAAAAGTGGAGTTTTAATAAGGGTAAATGGACAAAGTTCCAAAAGGTATGCAAGGAAAGGATAGACAAGGTTGAGTCTGATGGTGTTCATCAGATGAATAATCTGTTCATTGAAGTAATTATTGCAGCCGCACAGGGCTCAATCCTGACTAGTAAAGGTTAAAAAGGTAGAACTTTGATGCCGTGGTGGAATGAGGAATGTCAAATTACTGTAAAGGAAAGAAACAAGGTGTTCAAATTCTTACAAAGAACCCTTAATATGCAAGCTCTTATTGCCTACAAGAAAGCAGTAGCAGTCTTCAGAAGAACAGTGAGACAGGCAGAGCAGAGAAGTTGGAGATTGTTCTGCTCTAAAATAGGAAGAACCACTCCAGTGGAGGATGTGTGTAGTGTGTTTTAATTAGGTAGGAATGAGTGGAAATGGAAAAGTGGATAAATTGGCGATTGGATAAATTGTTGTGTAAGTGTAGTTAGGGTCTGGGCTGGAGTTTAGCTGGTGCTACAGCTGCTTTCTGCTCTGCTGAAGCCATTTTTCAGTTACCTCTGGTTGTTTATGATAGAGATAGTGCACGCTACACCGGAGTGTGGTGTGAACGCACATGACACTCTCATGCAGGCTGCCCTGGAAAGCACTCGGGAAATCGGCTTTTTCGACCCGAACACTCGCTGTTTAAGGGAATTTACAGGCATATAGAGGCAACCGGAGTGAAAAGGCCAGGGCTTATTTTACTGACCAGGGCATTGCTGGAGCATGTATGGGAGAAAAAAAAAAGTTTATATTTTTTATGGGTAGACTTATGTATAGTCCCTTTAAATCACCTATAAAATAAAGTATTTTATTTTTTGGAGAATACTTCTACCCTTGAGTGGGACACAGGATGAAAGATTTTGTAGGATAAGGTAAACCACTTCAACCACAGACCATTACAGTTTTTTTCAGTCGCTAACAAGCGTTTGTCCAACCAGTTGTCACATTTTCAAAACTCTAAATACAATTAGCACAGCATCGGTCTTTTGTGGCCATACCATTCACACATTTCATGTCGTTTTCACACAATATGCAGTCAGTGAACACATTTCCATAATGCTAACATTTTCTTAACAGACAAGCTATACCTCCCAACAAAACTATGGATTGTTTTTGTAGTATGTGCGAATGTTAAAACACAACATCACACAATAGCAAAAACAATATTCCAAACCTTAGATACAATATGAAAACCTTTGCTTCTGCAATGATGAGTTCAAAAACAATATATATCTCAGTTGATAATAAACAAACAATTGAATAATTCACACATAGCTGATTTATGTTGGGTAAATTGGGCCAACCACAGCTGATTCCATTCTGGTTTAGACTCAGAGGCAGGTGTTACTTTTTCTATTTCATTGACACTACAATAAAAGGAGGACTTTGACGAGTCATGTTTTTGGAAACAGAAACAGAAAAAACAAAAACTGCAATGTTTGGACGAGGAAGAATGAGGGGTCCAGGGAGAAGAACGGGCCCAGTGAGAGGGCAAGGTAGAGGTGTAAGAATACGTGGTGGTGGCATTCCAAGGGCTGCAAGAACAGTAGTCAATGATGAAATTTGTGCCACTATCATTGACCATGTAATCAACCATGGTCTTTCACTAAGGGAGGCTGGTGAAAGAGTACAGCTCAATTTGAGGCGGTCAACAGTTGCCTCCATTATATGCATCTTTCAACAAACCAACAGGTAAATATAGAATTTTACATGGATTGTTTCTATTCTCACTTGACATGTGCATAAGGCCATACAGTAATGCATTTTGTTTTGTCCCTTTAAAGAATGCAACGTCTTCCACCATCTGGAGGAAGAGGAAAGCTCCTCAATAATGATCAAGAGCTTGCCATTGTGGAAATGGTTGTTGCAAGTAATGAGATAAAACTGCATGAAATTCAGACTAGAATTGTGGAGGACCATGAGATATTTGACAATATCGATGGCATCAGTTTCTCAATCATTACACGGACATTGTCCAAACACAGAGTGTGGTCGAAGCAGCTCTACACTGTCCCCTTTGAGAGGAACAGTGACAGAGTCAAGGAGCTACGACGGCAATATGTCCAGGTTTATTGTATATTCAATTCAATGTCCAGTTCTATACAGTAAGCTTTGCCCTTTTCAACGAAGTAACCTACACAGTAATGGGTTACAGTACAATATGCTATACAGTAATGATATGATTTACATTAACTTTGTTTCAGAGAGTTATGGAATTGGAGGCCAACCAGGTCCCTCATGAATTCATATACATAGATGAGGCAGGACTCAATCTGGCCAAAAGGCGTCGAAGTGGACGAACCATAATTGGAAAAAGGGCAGCAGTCGATGTGCCAGGACAGAGAGGGACAAACATTACAATGTGTCCCGCAATTGCAAATGCAGGATTACTCCTTCACAGATGCCAGGTTGGACCCTACAATACCGAGCGCCTCCTTGTGTTTCTCAATGATCTCCACCAGCGCCTGGTTCCAGAGCAGGATCAGGAGGGTAAAAACATGAGGACCTTTGTAATCGCCTGGGACAATGTGGCTTTCCATCATTCACAAGCAATAACAGCATGGCTTGAATACCACCCAAGACTGTTACATCTCTTCCTTCCACCCTATTCACCTTTCCTCAACCCCATAGAGGAGTTCTTTTCTGCATGGAGGCGGAAGGTCTATGACCATCAACCACATGACCAGATGTCCCTCCTTGAAACGATGGATGCTGGCTGCAGGGACACCACAGTTGATGATTGCCAACGGTGGATCCGACATAGCAAGCGGTTTTATCCCAGGTGCATCGCCTTGGATAATATCAGATGCGATGTTGATGAAAACATGTGGCCTAATCCTGAAGATCGCAGGGATTAGCTACTGTAACATTTTGTGTATTTTTTGTTTTGTTTTTAGTCCCCCCCTTTTTTTATCTGGGCTTTTTGCTGTGTGTTTTTTCTTTCTTTAGAATGCTCTTGTTTGTGTCCATGGATATTTTGTTTACTGTAAGCAATACTGTAAAATTTTCTGTTCTATCATACTGTAAATGGTATTTCTACTGCACCTCCTGAAATAAACAGTAAAGGAAAAAAAAATTTGCTTTTTACTGGAGTGATTTGAAATGTGAACATTCAATTCAAAAATACTTGATTGATCCCAGAGGGAAATTAATTGTTGTATATATGTAGACATACAGTTCCCAGCCAAGAAATTGTGTGAAATCGTTTTGCATGCAAATACCTGTAAAACTAAAACATAAAACTCTATGCAGTTTTTGTAATGTCAACAATAGCCAGCATTTTGAAACCTGATGTACTTTTATTGACTGAATGTACCTTGTGAAGTGAAAACAAGTGTTATTCTTTGACTGAGTAATTTAATTTTGAGTCAGATTTCCAGTGTTTTGGTAAAGGTAGTGTGTGCAGAGAAAGAGATGTTCTATTTTGAAATGAAGAGTATATATTTAACAAAATGGTTTTTGAGAAGAAAATTATCCATTTGGCCAATTGTGTTTTGTAGGTGAGAAGCGGTGTTAAGGGTTTAGAAAAAAGTATCTGAAGTATGGGTTAGCGATTTGAGGAAAAACTGTAAATGGATCATAGGAGAAAAGTAGTAACAGTTCGGAGAAAAAAGTAATAAACAAACCGCTCAGATGTCCAGTTAATAGCTTAATTTTAATATCTGGCAGCACTCTGTCAGGAATTTCTGTCATTATGCGGAAAAGCTTGAAGTAGAAAACCCCACATCCAACAACACAGAAGTGAAGCATTAAACAATAACAGTATGTTACATCAGAGCTTCACTTACAACTTAACAGTGCTTTTTATAGTGGCTTTTTACCTTCCATGTTACCAATATATATATATATATTTTATATATATATATTTAAAAATTTCACAGCAGTATAATACATAATATATCCTCCAAAGTGTAACAATATCATTTTTCCTTGAACGCCAGGAATGTAACCATATAAAATGTGCAAAGGTTTGCTCACATCCAAATCCTCATGTTACCAAGTTAAAACATCTTTCCTTCCATCAACAGCATGGTTTCCGTCCAGTTTCAAGTTTTCGCTTGGGTGTGTGCAAACATGTCCAGCGTTGTTCCTGCAGCATGGAATGTCATTTCCACATAATACCCTCCGCTCAATCATTCATCGGGATGGCTTGTCGACGTTTCCAGCCGATGGCGCCGGTGCTGGAAGGGCTTTGTTAGTGCTTAGGTTTAAGACTCGGAGTAGCTGGCGTCCTGCGAGGAGCCTCGCAGCGATGGCAGGCGCTCAGCTGCTTTTGCTCTTTCCGCCAAAAACTTGTCGAACTCTGCAGAGAGCCAAAAGCGTGATTCAGGGTTTGAGTCTTGACTGAATAGGACTGCACCAAGTTAGTGGAGAGGAAAAATTAAAACAGATGAAATCTAGGAAAGGTATATCTTCACTAATGAATAAAAATAACTCTAAAAGCAGCTTTAAGGCAGTGTTTCCAAAATGTTACTCACAGCACAACACATGTATCTCTACTGCCATCTGATGGTTAAATGCACAAATCACAGAAGGTACAAACTACAGGGCACATAAAATATTTCTACCAAGCCAACAAGCAAACTAGACTGTGCTTACTGCTTGAAAAATTAAGAGCTTCATACATTATAATAAATATGTTTTTATTTCGAATTAGTTCCACATGATTATCATGCTTGTAACAATGGCAGCCTAGTAAAATGTTAGCTAATAGTAGAGGTGGGTACTAAAAAGTTCACCTGAGTCTGGTTTTTTTTTAGGAAAGGATGGTATTTTTAGGGGAAGTTTTAATACACTGTGGTTTATACTTTTACTTGAGTAATATTATTATGAAGTATTGCTACTGTTACTTCAGTAAAGTTTCTGGATAATGTCCAGAGCTTAATCCCTGCAAAATCGCTGCAGTTTGTGCAAACCTGGTGAAGAACTACAGAAAACGTCTGATCTCTGTAATTGCAAACAAAGGTTTTCTGTACCAAATATTGAATTCTGTTTGTCTGAAGTATCAAACACTTATGCCATGCAATAAAATTGAAATCAATTATTTTTAAAAATCATCCAATGTGATTTTCAGCAGTATTGTTTTAGATTCTGTCCCTCACAGTTGAAGAGTAGCCTACCTTTGATACAATATATATGTGTATATACATTACTTACTGTAAGCATACATTTCATGAGTTTTATTCAGAAAAAATGTGTTTTGTCTGCCTTAATTCGTTTTTTTGTATTAATGTATAAATGCAAAACAATCTGTAAAAATTATTTTCACCTTCAGTCTTTAAAATGCCAGACTTTTTTTCTTTTGTCTTTTGACACCATTGTAAAATATGAAACAGATGTAATGAGCAGTCACTCAGTAATTTAGTAGCCTTTCTGCCAAGTACTAATTTATTCTTACTTGGGTAGTTTCTTGGATGGCTCCAGACTTGTCTGGGTGAGTATAAGAACGTAAAATGCATTGCATAACTAAGGTCCAGGTTGAAAACAAACAAACAAAAGAACTTCCCCTTTAAGTAAAATATATTGAAGTAGTGGTACAGTTACTTAGGTAAAATATTTTGGTACTCTACCTACCTCTGACTGTAAAACAATCATCCAACAGGAAATAAACTGTTTAAATCCTCACCTTCACTGGTCACGCCCTCCGAGTCTTCATAGTCATCGTACTGCATCGCAAAAAAAAAAAAAAAAAAAACAGAGGAAAGATTTTGATTCACCTACAGTTAGTGTTTTGTCAAAGTACAGAATCTCAGGTACAGGTGCAAAAAAAGCCATTGAAAAAAAATCCATCTTTTCTTGCAGTGGGATACTCACACAGTGAAAAAAGTGCTCAACTTCAACCCTTAATTGGAGTACCACTATTTAGTGGTTTAGTTCATTAGTTGCTGACTTAGAATATTTTTGTGTATTTGTATTTTTGCTTTTTAGTGAACTGTTATGGTCTACATTTTTTTATTATATTTCCTAATATTAGTTTTATTTGTTTATTACAATTTTTCAGATTCTATTTCCCTATTCATTTTCCAATTGTTTTCAGGATTATCTTTTACGTCCCTCACCTGCAACAGTTAAATATATTAAATATTCACACCTGTTCCATGTCTTATTCAAGCCTCTTTTTGTATTTAGTTCCTCGCATGATCCTCTGATTTGTACAGTCTATGTCTAATCACCTTTAATGCTACAGCCCAACCTAGTTACTCGCTTCATCTTTTTCATTAAAAGATCACCATTATGCCTCTCCTTGGCGGTGGTCTGTGTCCAGACCACCGCCAAGGGCAGCTCTAAACAGATGGGTTGTTAGCTTTGTTGTGAAGATACTTGGGGGCTGATTTCTCAACAGTTTGAGCAAACCGCAAAGCATCGCAAAACCAGGCTCTGGCCGATTCATCAACACGGCGCGGAGCGCACTGCGCCTGTTAAACCCAGAACAAGATGCATACAATTCACCTAACGCTTTTTCCCTTGATGAATATGCAATCTGGGCGTTTCTATTAGAAGACGCAAAATATTGGGAGGAGAATAGGCAAAGAAGTAGGCGTTCCAGACGCAGTGTGATTTACTAAGCATATGCATGTTTGCGCCGGCTATTTTAGCTTCTATCTTTAGCACTTCTGAAAAGCATGTCTTTATTTTGCACTACCGCATTCAACATAAGTTTATTATTGACAAACAAAAAATGTAATTCATACACATTATAAACTAAGAGTAATTAAAACTCTGATGACCATAAACCTGAGAGTTATGGAAATATTGACCTGTTTTTCCTCCAAAGACGCATCATAACTCACTGCACTCTCATCATGTCTCCACCTGGTTAAGCGCACATGATCCTAGTAGATCCTAAATATTTTCTCACGTAGTGGTTAACCATCCTGGAGTCCAATTAATAAAATCTAGTAATCACATACAATACCACAATGACAATTGGCATTATATATGACATTTTTAAAACTAAATTCAGACATGCTGCAGTTTTAATCAGTCTAACCCTGCAATACGATGTGTGCATGCAGCAGAGAGCAGCACATGTACACAGCATGAATTACAGTTATTACTGACAAACGAAAAACAGAATTCACAGCATTTTAGCCTAATTTTTGTGCCAAAGACGCATCATGGATCCATGCACATTATTCCTCCTCTCTCTAGCCGTGGTACAGCTTACATTAGCGGCCGCAAACTCCTTACTTGAAAACTGCTGCCTGCGCCTGTTGAGAATTGCTCATGCAATCTTAGTAAATCACCATCAAATTAAGGACAACCCACTCGTGCAAATGTTTAGCGCTGCACATAATTTTGCGGTCATTATCAGGAATCTTGATAAATCCGCCCCATAGTGTTTCAACAGTTTTGTAGTGGTCTGGAGGTTTCTTCCAGATAAGGGGAACATAGAAACTGAAAACTGCTTCTCTGTGTTTGGTTCTGATTCTAGGACAAAACACGAAAAGACAAGCTCAGTGGCGTGGTATATGCAGTCCAGTGCAATGAGGAATGTTCAGAGCTGTACAACGGAGAAATTAAACAGCAACTACACAAAGGGATGACTCAGCAAAGAAGAGAAAACTCATCAAGTCAAGACTCAGCAGTCCATCTACATCTAAAGGACAAAAGTCCCTCTTTTGAAGACAATAATCTAAATTTTAGATGGGACAACAGATGGTTTGAGAGAGGAGCGAATAAAGGCCATCTATGTGAAACATATGAAACCAACCTTGAATAGAAAAGGTGGCATCAGGTTCCCGCTTTCCAACACATATAAAGCTATAGCACCATTAACTATAGCACCATTAGTGAGCCTTAACAACACTAACGTTTAAACTTATATATGTGATACTCCAAATCCACTTTTTTAGAACTAAAAAAGTCCTTCGAATGGAAAACAAAACATTCTCAGGACAAAAAGACAAGTCCAGTTACCTTCATTTAAACTCCAAAGATTAACATGTCCTGGATGACTGGGAGTCTAACCAGTGTTCTGAATCTAGGGATGATTAGTAGACTAGACTTTGAAGACCTGAGTCATCTGGGCGGTTTGTATAATGACAACAGATATACAATATGATTTATGAACTACTAAAAGTATTTTTAAGTCTATTCTCTGAGCTACAGGGAGCCAATGTGAGGACTTTAGAACTGGAGATGATGTGCTCTACTTTCCTGGTTTATTGAGGACTCAAATAGCAGCTTTATGGATCAGCTGCAGCTGTCAGATTTACTTTATAGGTAGACCTGTGAGGACACTGCTGCAGAAATCAGTCCAACTAAAGATAAACGCATGGATGGGTTCTAGGGACATCAGTCCTTTAATCCTAGAAATGTTGTTCAGATAATAAAATAAAATGTTTCTGTTTTGGATATGTGGATATTGGAGGTGGTGCCTCATCATTCATGAACCTTACCGCATGTGGCTAGTGACAAGAAAGCTTGAACATTAACGAATAAACGTAATAAAACAAAAGGAAGTACAATAAAATGACATTACTAACCTCATCTTCCAACTCCAGCCATTTTTCTACGTCATCCATGACGCTGGACTGGTTGATGGGAATCTGACAGCATAAGTAGGACAGAGCAGAGGCTTCGTCAATGTAAGTAGAAGTGAAACAACAGTATCATCATGCCACTAAAACCACAGAAAACAATCCAAAAGTAAAAGAACAGAAAACTAAAACCAAAGCAATGAATTGAAGAAACGTAAAAAGTGGGGAAAAATGTCGACACCACCCAAAGAACACGGTCATGCTCTCTGAATCCAACACCAGCATGCAGACCAATGGGACAGATCTCAAAAATCCTGATGAGCCCAAACAAAAGTAACCCGCACTCCAGGGACAGAAAGCAAGCATTTAAAGATCTGCTGGGCAGTCAGACCCACCATTCCCCTTTTAATCATCCAATCTAACTTTGGTGAAGAGCTGCGGGTCGAGGCTGGACTCTCATCCTTCGTTCACACACACATACAGAGAGCTCATTGAAAAGGGAACACTCAGAAAGAAACAGCGATTCCCCCAAATTACACCACTGCAGCACATATTCTCTATATCAGCATCTCGTTTAGCGCTGATTAATGACAGCCTATTTTTAAGTCAAATGTTTTTAACCGTTAAGCATTTAGCAAAGGTGTCATGAACGATAAGTACAGTCTTGTGATTGCTAAATTGTAGAAATCTGAAATGTCAAGGGGCCTCTTCTTACCAATCCAGTGCTGTGTGAACTGCTACCCTGAGCTTGAGCCAGACCGTCTACTGTCACTTCATTCAAATCACTGAAAAACACAAGATTTGCACATTAAAAAACTTCTATGGGAGACAACTACATAAAAACAAGACAAAATGATTCGGGTTGAAACTTTAATATAAAGATCTTAAATTTTTTTATTTATTTTTTTTACATCTTTATAAAAACATTATTATTATTATAAATAATTTAAGGATTTCAGATTACATACTTCAAAATGTTCTCACATGGTTGGACTAATATGTTTATATGGTTTATGCACTAAAACAGTTTAAGCTGAAACCTTTTTTTTTTTTTTTTTCTGGCCAAAACAACTCGAGAAACGTTCCATCCCTTAGCTACTGCAGGATGACCGCGTCACTTAATCGGTCTTCCAGCAACAGGTCATTCTAATTATTTTTAACCAGCAATTCATCAGAATCTTAATGGTTTTCAGGTCGAGCTGCGCAAATCTAACAGCAACAGTACCAATCCACATCACCAGCAAAACTAATTGGTGCAAACATCTTTTACAGAGCCTGTTTTATTGAGTGTGTTTTAACCTTTGGTATGATTCTTTGGTGGGACAACTTGAAAAACAAGAACTGTTATGCGATTATCAAAACGGCCAGCAAAATAATTAGCATTTAACAGCACTCCTTTTGTAACATCTGGAAAAGACAGTCCTCCTTCCCTTAGATCAATCAAAGTTACAAGTCGCCATATATGAGGTGCAGTTGGTACAAATATTATTTCGTCCTAAAAATACTAAAGCTCTTAATACACTTTTATGAAGCTTGGTACATTTTAGGATGTTTAATGGTTTCATTCCTTGTTACTGAGTATGGTAATTGTGTTGATTTATGTAGTTTATGCCTTGACTATCCTTGACTGCTGCTGTGCACCGAATTTCCACATGTGGGACAATAAAAATTGAGCTGAGTTGAACAGAGAAAGGAAAACCCAAAGTTAGTCATTTCAATTAACAGTAAAGTCTTCAGACAAGTCTGAGTAAACACAGAACAATATACACATTTAAAAGAAAACTGTATTTTCTAGGACATGTTGAGACATGTCTGGCGGTTCAAGCAGTTTCACTTGCGTATAACAAAAACTACTAGGTGAGTAGCTCTAAACTGGCTTCCACTGGAAGCCTTCCAGCATATCAGAGAACAGAATTTAAAAAAATACTTTTCTTAGTTTAGAAAGCCGCTTATAATAGAAAGGTAGACTGGAATGTATACTGGATTTGGGAATGTTGAAAGATTTTGGAAATCAAAAAATTGAAAATGCTTTATCACGCTTATACACACAAATAGACCTGCTGGTGTAGCTAGCCATGCTAACATTACTAGTTGCTGATATAAGATTAAAAGACAATCAGAACTGTTATTCTTCTGATCATTTGGACTTTGTTTTAAAATAATGTCACACCCTGCCTGTCCTTGTATAATCTTCTACTAAATTTCCTAAAGAGTAATAATCAGCAAAAATCAGTTATAAGCAGGTTAAAACTTTAGAACTTTTTCAAAATAATCCAAACATTGGGTACAAAATTCAGTTTAGTGAATTGCTGCTTTTAGCCTTTTCATATTCATAAATCTACTGCTCAGTTTTTTGTTTACCTCGTGACTTGCTGACTTGAGACGTTTATTTTCTGTGATAACATGTCATCTGATTCACTTGTACCTGTATATGAAAAGAGAACAGGAAACATCTTATGAAGGCAGAATAAAACCCCAAAATGGATTATTGGTAAATACATTCAACAGCATATTTCACTGAAGGTGGTAAACATGTTGCACATTAAAACAGAAAAAATAATGTGAGTCCTAAAATGCTCGCCCTCTACACCTATCATGTAAAAGAACGTACAACAAATACATGTTTTTATTTCAGCAATAATTATTTTCCGTATTTGATCGATGACGGAAAAATCTGAAGGCCGTTCTAATACTAATCTGTCATTTTTACAGATTAGTATTAACACCAGGGATGTCCCGATCAGGCTTTTTTGCCCTCGAGTCTGAGTCATTTGATTGTGAGTATGTACCGATACAGAGTCCTGATCCGATACTTCTATAAGTAATACATGAAAACATAATAAAGAGCAAAAAAACAGATCCAGGATGTTCCTGTTTTTATTGACTTTATTATTTTTAACAATTCTGTTTCAAACAGACCACTTCTGTGGGGTAGCTTGAGCACATCCCAAATTCACACCACTGACCACTTGCAGCAAATGTGCACACTTTTTCTACTTTATGCACGGAATACAGTTAAAAGAAAAAAAGAGAGTTGCTACAAGAACGTCCCGGTACTCAATGTATCTTGCTAATCTGGATCTGGACCCACGCGAGTTAAAAAGTTATGGGGGCTTTGAAGCGCGTTGTTCCCAAGAGCCCAGCGTCGTACCAACCACCGGGGCATGCGGCGGGATTTCCTCCTGCTGATGCGAGTCAGGAAGTGGCTCATTAAAATGTTCTTTCAGACTTCTGATTAGTTCAGTTGGAAAAATTTTCCCCGATTTCCAAACATTGGCTGATATGGCACCTGATTCCATTCTCCAGTCTGGCGGCGGAGCACGGACTCAGCCTCCAGAGCAACCTCATAACCACCATGAGAAGTCAAATATTCAAAAATCTCATTATTAAAAGTTTTTTGCATTCATACTTTACTGATTACGCACAAATGATTGCGCATTTCAGTTCCATGTAGAGGAGGATGAACTTCTGAGGCTGTGCCTTTAGGCCACAGCAGGTGAACTGTTGGGATTTTAAGTGCAATAATTTCATTTCGCTTTTTAAAATGTAGTTCTCTGTTTAGCTTGTTCTGACCAGTGGCATCATCAGCTGGTTTAGCCAGGGCTTCAGCCCCAAATGGTTTCAGTCAAGCCCCGGATGTTTTAACTCTGTTGTTTCACTGACCAGCTACAAGCTCTCCCCTCTCTCAATCACTCAGCACGGATGTTCTCTCCTCTGATCAGCGCTGCCGCTGCTGTGTTAATGCCTCTTTAAGGTATTAACGCCCATGGCGTATGTTAACACCTTGCCATACTATGGCTGCCATAGTCCGTTGCTACGGTGGACACACGGCCCCTCCCCTCTCCTAACAAGGCCGCTCGGTACAAATGCATTCAGAGAAAATTGCATAGCGCAAAACCATAAGATACATTACGATACATTTCTAAGACTAAAACAGAAATCAAAGGATCATACAAAAATGTGGAAAAACAAACTGTTGCAGCTCTGTTGTTCACTTTTTCTAGACAGAGACTACGGTTAAGAATTTATCTTTATAAAATGAAGGGATTCACGAAGGCAAACACTGGCTTGTGATATTTTCTTTAGCTGTCCTGTAGGAAAAATTAATAATACAAAAGCAACAAAATAACACTTTTATTACAGAGCAGTGTCCAAAAAAAACAACCCAAAATATTATAGCAAACATGATGTGGGGAAACACTAATATAGCAATGTCGACTCTAAAAATATATTTTGTTCTTTCCTGATAATTTATTTAACTTGAGAACTGCTGCTTTAGACAGGAAGGCCGAATGCTTCCTTTGTTGTTGAACTCGTTGATTTGGTTTTATTGTCCACTCGTTTGTATTACATTATTGTATGGTCGGAGACCTATGTCAATACAGAAAGCTAGCTATGACAGTCTTTATAATAGCCACTCTCCGCATGCTTCCTATACTGGACCGAGCCGGAGGATTTTACTTGGTGTGGAGGTTGATGCTCTCATATCTAGGAACAACGTGACAGTGTGTAGTTTTTGCAGTATATCTTTGAAAATAGCCATTATATTATTATGTAATAATAATTACGTAAAGCACATTAATTGCAAAATATTGGCGATATTGTAAAGTATGACTTTAAAAATCAGTTTTAAAATACATAGGCGGGTCCTCTTTTCAGGGGAAAGCCATATTAGATGACGTCTTTACTTTTACAAGAGCCCGGATGGACAAATCGCACAGAACAAGCCCGCTATTAAAACATTGACTTCCCCCTCAAAATGCAAAAAAGTTTCGCCATAAATAAATTTTTACCTCTTCGCTAGTTCCAAGCGATGAAAGAGAGACTGATGTGCTCGTCATGTTGCTGCAAATAGATAATTCTCAGGGAATGGAGTGTTTGAAAACAGCACTAGTTGGACCTCCATTGTTGAGTTTCTTACTCGAAGACACAGATACCGTATGCTTCTGATAATTTAGGTATGTACTGCCCCCTAATGGCAGAATATTACACACTGTGCCTTTAAAGGAAAGGGTGCACTTTCATTCTGCACACATCTAAACTCCCCGTTGAAGTATTACTTTTTTAAAGAGACATCTTTTGAGAAAATTTTTCCATATTCAGCCTTTAAATAGGAGCGAGTTCCAGAAAGGGAGCTAAATCAAAAACACATTGAGAAATTGGAGCACTTACTCAGTTTAGCCATTAGACTGTACAGACTGTCTGGTTTGGACAGACTGAGTGAGCTGTCGCTTTTAACTGAAGCAAACCCTGATTGGTTGTTGGATGAATAAATGTCCGACAGGTTCACATAGCTGTTGCTCTAAAAGAAATCAAAAGAAAAGTGTGAAATCCAACCATGTGAAACTGGTGTGAATGTATCGCTGCTCTTTACCTTCTGCTCTGTGCTTAGACCATTCGTTAATCGTCTTTCAAACCTGCAAATAGCAAAACAACCAATCATGCAATGGTGATTAAACAGCCTTCATCCAGTGGTATAAATAGTGTCGTAGTCACCTGTGGTAGCGCGTGAAGGCGGTGTTCATGTCGTCATTAGTGGACAGCAACTCCTCGATCAGCTTCTCCTCACTGAGTCTGGGGATGATCTTCACGATCCTGTCTTGCATCTCCTTACATACAGTGTACAACTGCTAATGACACAACGAGACAAAGCATGTGTGGGTGGGGAGGGGATTGAAGGGCGAGATGTAGCACAAGGCGCATAAAGCGCTAGATCAGTTAGGGGTAACGTAGCGTCAGTCAACAAGAGAGGTAGGAAATCCCTTTTCCTGAAACAGTAACAGCAGAGAACGGACGAAGCAGTGAGGCGCACGTTTACCGCGAGAAGGATCCATTTTTACCTCCAGCAGCTCCATGTCTGCTTGCTTTGCCGTGACCGGATCCAGATGGCTCATCATGTCTGACATGGTGGACAGGTTGCTCCGCACAACTCCCAGCTCAGTCTTTAGCATCTTTACCTGCAGCAACAGTAGGGTGATTGAGTGAATGAACCCATCTGTGATAAGAGGTGCACCGAGAAATCAGTTTGAGCCTGGAACAGGCCAATTTTTATCCTGACAAGTGATAAAGTGGTTGAAAACAAATTATTATTTTTTTCTTAGTGAGCAGTAAACGTACCAAAAACAAGTCCTGTCGCCACACTTTTCAGTGTGGAAGTTGCTACACTTGAGTTTGCTTTGAAATAATAGTGAAACGCTGTTTATCTGCAAAGCTGTGCGACACAGACTGCTCTCTATTAAACACACACACTGGGACATACTGACTGGGACATACTGACGTATGTCCCAGTGTAAATAAATACTGATTAATCCCAGCTTGTGTACGGTTACGCTCAATTTAATAAGAAGTTCACCCATCTAACAGAACAGAAAAACAGACCTTCTTTCTCAGGTCACACAGAGGTTACACAGAATAAAGTTAGAAAGAGGTTAATTACCTTGTAAAGGAGTAGAAGGCATATACCGTGATTATTTATGGTTCGGTTCTCATGATACAGTGTTGTGAAAGAGCATTTTCCCCTTAAATGTGCTTTTACTAAACATCGGTTTGTGAAAAATCTATTAACAGACAAATATAACCAAATAAAATACAATGTGTGGTCTCTAATGATGACTTAATTTCTTAAGGTAAAAAAGCTATCCAAGAAACTCCATTCCTATTTGAAACTGTAAGTACCCCCTAAACCTTATTTATGTTTTTTTCTTTTGTAAGACACCATTAGGTATTTTTTAAAATATTTTTTTTCAAACTTTGACTTTGGCCTGTTCAATGTAATGTTACTAGAGCAGGTTAAAACTAGGACAAGTTTTGAAAATGCAACATGCTTTTCAAAACATTAGAATATTTCTAAAGTTCGATGGTAATCAAGCCTGAGTGTGGCTAGTGAAACTGAATACTGCTTTGGTGATTAATTCCTGCTAATTAGGGGTGTACTGGTACGTATATGGGGTCTTAAAGTCACAGTTTGGTATGATATCATAAACTTTAATCAAGAAACATAAATATAAATCTGCTTATGATTTTTCTTTCACTTTGATCAACATTAAACAGTCAGTGAATTGTCCTCCTTTTATTTCCTGAAATTAATTTGATCTTATTATGTTCCATAATTTAAAAAAGTTTAAAGTAAAGAACTGGCTGGAGATTTGATTTGACTTAAATAAAATAGTAGAAGCAGACCTAGCCAGAGTAGAGAAAAAAATATAACCACTTGGAAACATTAACTTGTTAATGTTAGGAAATTTTTAAATAACACTTTCCCCATATTTGAAAATAAAAAATGATTTTTCTCTTGTATCAGGGATGTTTTCATTCAGCTTGACATTGTTTCAGGTGAGTCATTCAGTTCAGTGCAGAGCGTGCTATGGACCTTATTGCTGTTGAAAGATACGTTTGTCCACAAAGTTCTAGTTCGTTCCAACCTTCTTTTTCTACTGTAGCTGCATGAGAAGCTATTAATGTTCACAAATTGCAGAGTTTAGTGATAGCTGGGTGTCATTTTTATTTTGCTTTCGAGTCGCTTTTTAACGCTGCGCTGCAGAACGTTGCACTGCACTCTGAGTTCCGCACATAAAAATTGTGCATGTGTTCAGGTAGAAAACAGTTCTGTATTAATTCATATTCGGCAAGTGCATACCGAACAAACATATAACCGTCATTTAAAAAAATCTGAATCCAAATAAATGTAAAGTTGCACCCCTACAGTTAATGTATTTACAGGAGAACGGGTTACTTAGCTTTTAACATGTTGTTTGAACAAGTAAACGTTATATACTTTAAATAGAAATTGAAGTAAGCTAAATCTGGAGCTTTACAAAACTAGCAGTCACTAGTAGTGTTTCAACTCCAAGTTTTTGTAAAAGGAAATACAGAGAAGGAGTGGTAGGGAATAGAAATAATAAGCAACTGTTAAACCAGCTTAAAGAAAATGAAATAGTTAAAGTGGAGTGAAAGTAACATATTATCTTCTAGCGTCATCACCTGGCTAGGAGTGAAGGAGCCAGTTCCCTCCAGGGCCAGTTTGAGCTCTGAAGTGTGAGCTGGGATGAGGGGAGTTTTAGAGGACAGGCGCACAGCAGGTAAAGTAGTAACAGTAGGCCCATTCCCAGGTAAAGTCTGCCACACAGAGAGGCAGCCAGAAGACAAGAGAAAGGAATGAGTGAAGACAGGAGGAAGCACACAGACGTCAGCAGGAGACAACAGTGCGAAAACAACACCGCCTGCACCTTTTTTGGAGCTTGAGCCGACGGGTAACCATCGAGCTGAGCCTCTGGGAACTCCAGTCCCTTCCTTCGCAGGTCTTCGTACACTGACACCACGCCCGTCAGGTCGGGCGAGCTGCGGAATGCGTCGGCCCACGCCTTGATGAGTGAAAACCACACATTACTGACAGACAATGAAGCTCCTAGGGCAGGGCCCTGCCTGGGCTCTTTTGTCTTCCTCCCGCCGCAGCGTCCAGCCCCACCTGTATGATGCCGAGGACTCTGTCATGCACGATCTGCGGAGGGTTGTTCCTCGGGATGATGGCGCGCACCAGAACCCCCTCGATGAAGTCGCGCGTCGTCACCAGTATGTGAAACCTGTAACCGCAGTTCTTCACGCAGGTCTCAAGGACCTGCAGACAGAACAAGGAAGAGGGGGAAGGGGAGGGGGGGGGGTATGGGGGACCGACAGGAAAAAACCCCAACATAAATTGACAGTTTCCATCCATCCATCCATCTTCTTAACCGCTTATCCAATTCAGGGTCACGGGGCAGCTGGAGCCTATCCCAGCAATTATCAGGCGTTAGGCAGGGTACACCCTGAACAGGACGCCAGTCTGTTGCAATAAATTGACAGTTTAAATTCCCAAATTTTACAGAGACAAGCGGGACCAGAACTCACTGTAAGTGCCAGCATGATCTCCTTGAAGTTCTTGTTCGCAACAATTCTCTTCTTTACGGCTCTTACTGCGTCTCTGGGCCTGGATATTAGAGAAAGTGCAATTATTAGAAGCATGTTAGCTCCAGGGAAGGACAGGTTTCTCATAGTGACAGATAACACACACACACACACACCCTTCCTCTGAACTGTTGATTATGTCACAGATTTCCATGTTGAGTTCCCAGTCTTCGGATGGTAAACTGGAGTTAGTGGCACGCTCTGTAAAAAAATTAAATCAGAAGAAATAAAAAAGCTACACCAAATACAACATTGTTCCATATTTCTTTAAAATATCTTTCAGTAACACCATCAACAGTTGCTCATTGCTGTTTTTTCTTTAGTCTAAACATTTAGTCACTCTTCTAGATATATGGAATAATTAGAAACAGAATATTCAACTACCTCCACCAAGGAGATTATGTTCCCCCCGAAGTTTATCCGATATTTAGCAACATGACTCAAAAAGTTATAGGTGGACGTTGGTGAAAAAAAAAAATGTCTGCAATGGGACCAGGAACCACACATTCAAAATTAAGCTTCCCTGGCGGAACTCTGCGCTCAGATTGATTTTCTAGATTGATTTAAATTTTACTTTAAAAGTAAAAATAGAAAACAATAAAATAAAAAAAAATAAAATACATAAAACAACAATATTCAGTAAGTTATAAAATGTCATTTAACAGAACAAATGGAAAAAGCACAGCTTTGTTATTTTCTGACAGGCTGCATTTACATTGCCAAAAGGGCTTTTTGTGTTTTCTGAAATGTTGATATGAGCTAAACTACAGAACTCAGCTAAAGGCTAAAAATCCTCCGATTAGCAGCTTTATTGAGCCAGTAACCAGACGGTCAGAAAACCAAACATTAGATCTTTTTACGATCAGTGGAAGAACAACATCCTAGAACAACCAGGTTGCGCTAAACCGAAACGCTCTTTGGTGTGGAAGCTGTTTCTGAGTGAGGAAGACTCAGCGTTAGCTGTTGTTAGTATCGAGGAGGTGTCTAAGATGACAGACGATGAAACGTAGAGATATTTAAAAGAAAGCTAAATTCTCTATGGAGATGCGTGATATTAACACTGTGTCACAGTGGTTAGCGTTGCTGCAAGAAGGGTCCCGCTTCAAATCCCATCCAGGCGGGGTGGGGATATGGGCTCTCTGCACGGTGTTGCTATCTCTGGCTAATTCAGCTTCCTCCCAGAGTGGAAAAACATGATTGGTTAATTCTATGAAAATGAGCCTTTGTACCCTTCTTTTTTGACATAATGTAAAATTGGTGAAGAATTGAAGGAGCAGATTTCAGTAGATAACAGGACGGCTAAACATGTTACAGGGAGGTTACCCAGTGTAATCCTTTTAATCTTTAAAACATCTATCTGAGATGGAACGTGTTGGATTTAAATACGTCAGTAGTTGTTCAGAAATCTGTATAATTAGGAAAAGGGTGTCCATTATCTACAAACAGAGATTGCTGTTAACTGCAATTATGGTGCAAATTTCTTCTATTAGATGGCAAAGTCAATCTTTAAGGTCAACTCCAAATTTCCTTGCCTTTGTTTTAAAGATGCTTTACTGTACTGGCGGACACACATGGCCTGTTTCTAAGGAAGGAAGATCTTAAAGATATTTTCTTAAATATGTTATCAGCTGGTAATGATTTTAGTTGAAAACGACTAAAATCATTGTTGGCAGATTAACGTTTTACAACATCTGGCAATAAGAAATCAGTCACAAGTCTCTGATGGGTGCGTCTTTGAGCTAAACATTGTTTGCTTGTACTTTTAATGACACAATCTTATTTTTACTTTGTTTTTTAACAAAAAATTATGTTTGACTAAAATGTTTCTTTTATTTGGTTGTACTGGGTGCTCGTACTTTTCTTCCAAGTGAATTTTTATACCAACCATGTGTCAATTCATACCTGTCTTAGGAACAGTTTGTACTCTGACAATTCAATTAAAAAATACTTTATTGATCCCAGAGGGAAATTAAGTAATTAAGTAACAACAATGATTAAGATTAATCTTTTATCTACTCATGGCCCACTGTAAGTAAATATCATTATTTTATATCAGTAAATAATATTAACCAACAAGAAGTTGTTCAAAATTATTTTGTTTTGTTTATGGGTCATCATAAGTTATATTTTATAAGAGTCATCCGCTGCACATTGGGCTCATAACCAATACCAATATAGAATTATAAATATAAATAACCTTTATTATCCCTCAGCATGGGAAATTCTGATGTACCAGCAGCAAAATGACAGGCAAGTGAAAGCATTTAGGTTCACAAAAAAGGTAAAGATCAGGGCTGTCAAAATTAATGCGTTAACGCATGGTTGATTAATTCATATAATTAAGGTGATTCATTTTTTAATGTAGTTCCCCCATACACAGAACTTCGCCCTGTTTATCTTATAATTAAGCCCTCATCATATCTGTTATCCTTCCTAACCAGCCAAACTGCATCTAGATAGTGAAGAATTGTTGTATAGCAGGACATGTGTGTGTGTGTGTGTGTGTGTGTGTGCGCGCGCATAAATGACATGTGAGTAGGAAAGAGCAGCAATAATACTCCTTTGTACACCCATGATACATGTAGGGTGCTATATAAAACCTTCAGAGTGCTACAAAATTGAATTAAAACATGTATGTAAGTTGAGCGTTTCCTTTTCCAGCATTTTAATTCAATATACTTAAAGTGTAACTAACCCCAAAACCAATCTCTCAGCTTAAGGGCATATGTTTGACATTTTCATGTAAACTTGTTAAATTCCTAATTTTTGCACAAGGTCTTAGTGCTGCTGTTCATGGTCATTGTGCGGTACTGCATTTTAATTTTCTGATTGGCTGAGATTGGTACATGACAGTTCATGCCTACGTTTATTATTATTATTATTATTATTGTTATTATTAATATATCTTTTCTGATCCAGTTTGAAACGTGGCATGGATCAAAGATATGATGTCTGTGAATTTTAAGAACAAATTTTGATGCAGAGAAAACGTTGATTTTCGACCGGAGGCAAAAGTTACTTTAGGTTTTGTGTGAAAACGTTTAGCGGACTACAACTGCAGAAGAAGAAGTAGAGCAAGGGCCGTAACCTCCAGGCCGAGGAAGGAACATTAGAAAACAGAGAAAAAATCTATAAACCTGACCATGTGGAAAGTAGCAGCTATGTTGGGGGTTAAGCAGTTGATGGAGTGAGAGCCAGCATGGAGGAGAAGGTCTACAAGCTCTAGGTGAGTGTTTTACGTGCTATAGCTAATGCTAGCTCCATTTAGCTGCGTGACCTCATATATGCGACTTCTGATTTGTAGGCATTTTAATTGTGAATTTTGAGAATCAAATAAATTCCAAATCACTTGACAAACACAGTCGAAATTTACATAATTAGTTATCATTTAAATCAAAGTACAACATATATGTGATTCAGGATGTGAGACAAAGCGGACTAGAAAATAACTTTTATTGCACCATTGACTTCCATTCATTATTTTTTCGGTTTGGGGACCCATGGGCCGACCGGAAGGGGAGGAGACTTAGGCTCCCCATGGTTCAGCCGTGACTGTCTTCCAGACCCCGCCCTCACGCTGATCCTCCACACTTGGCCACACCCCTCCGTGTCTCCTGATCCTGCCCACTTTGGTAGAATTTTTCGAATTTTGCCTCGGGGCAGGATGATGCTTTTTCATGGGGCTCAGTTACACTTTAAAGTTAAAAAGAAAGAAATTAATACATGATAGTTAAGTAAAAGAAACGAAGCTGAGAAAAATGGTAAAGCATAGCCAAAAAGTAGTCATTTAGTTTTAGGATTTCTTACTTTTTATTCTAAGTTTTCGTTGTGCATTGTATTGAATTTAGGGTTTAAACAACTGATGTGTTTGCTTATGCTTAAATATTTTTTTCTTTTATTTTAATGAACAGTTTTTTAAAATGTTTTTATTTTATTTAATTCATATTTTTTTTTTTAAAACAGGTTTTGAAATCATGTTAGGTACCCATTTCTTACCTTTGGCCATTTAATACTTAACATGCTTAGGAACATAAAGGAATTGATACTGGATGTTTGATATTGACCATAAATGATAAATACCCTCCTCGTGTATCACGCTTTATCAAGCGCCTTCCTTAGTGTGCTTAAAGTCATCCCTACAAGGCTTGCAGTAAAGCAAATGGGATTTCTTAGGAACTTTTTTTCAGGAATTGATTTACTTCATGAAGACACAAAGTCTTTTCTTCCTTAGGTTGTGGATCAATACTCTACTTCCTGAGGCAAGTTTAATGACATTTGAAGTGGTGTCTTATTGTCTTTGCTTTATTCTTATGACAAAAAAAATGTTACGAAAAAGTAAAGAAATCTAATGGCTCATAAAATTTGCAATCTTCAAAGGGAATGTACAGAATTGTACTGAAATTAAATTGTGAAAAAACTAAAAAAGAAAGAGCAAAGTAAAAACAGAATACCAAACTTATGGTGAAAAACATTTGTGTAAACTTCACAGTTAACATGGTTTACTTTGGGAGACTAATGCTATTGTTGAGATGCTTATCTTCATTCTGTGGGACTATTTTCAGCTCCTGGCTGCTTAAATTAAGGACAAACAATTTCCTGCTTGGCCCAAAAAAGAAACAAACTCAGAGAGTCATCTTGTCTCTTAAGAGACAGGTTGGATCAGATAACACTAATCAGTAATGAAGACAAGAATCCTTAGCGTTGTTTTGTGCACGCACATTTTTCACTTTGGGACTTAAAAACAGCCCATTCCCAGATGTCTACCAAAAAAAAAGAAGCAAAAATTGCCACAAATAGTTTTTAAAAAGGGGATTTGACAGGTCCTTTTTATTTTTGGAGTGAGAGTTATTTGGATGAATTGGGAGAAGGAGAAATTATGGGAAAAGATGAAACCCTGGTTAAGGGCAATAAACTCTATGCAGTATAGATAAAAAAGGGGGGTTATTGCTGTTATGGCTGATAACCCATATTTACTGATATTACATATATTTCCTTACACTTTCAACACTAGAAAAGTGACCTACATTGCGTAATTCTGTGCTACATCGCTATCACATGTGATAACACTGCCCTCCTGAAGCACGGACAGCAACAAGCTGGAAATAAACATTGTTTTAATGATCTCCATCCAGCTTTACATATCAGACTGATTCAGATAGGTGGGTGGAGTACTCAAAAATGGCACTCAAGTAGGAGTAGCACTACACCAATATAATGTGACTCAGCAAAAAGTAATTAAGACAAGAAATGACTCAAGTAAGAAAAGAAAAATATTTTGTAAAAATGGTACTTGAGTGCTGAGTAACTGATGATGTAATTAGATGGACTAACTGTAATTTTATGGGCAAATTACGGTGTTTTGAAGACAAAAATGACAAAACTCTTGCGCATATGTAACATAATTACAAAAACAAATTAAGCATAAATAACTTTTTTCCAGTTCCAAATTTCAGCTATTTAAAACTTATGAAACCAATACAGTAGGAAACATGCAAATATGGGTCAGAAGAGAAAAGCCTGTGTACAAACAAGGTCTCACTTTAACATAAAACCGTAGGTTTGGTTAAAACATGTCTGTTCCTCATAGGATGAAACAGCTCACGGTGGATAGCATATAGGCTACAGAAATTTTACGCAAGTAGTAGAAAAGCTTTTACTCAAGTAGTAGAAAAACTTTATAATAATATTAATAAAGTAAAATAAAAAAATGGCATAGTAAAGCTATGGGTTCTGATATATTGTGAAGCTAGTGCTATATTGCCACCCCATAATAGTAATACTAACGTAATTAACTATTAAAAGAAAGTCCATTATGTATAAGGAATTTAAATATCGTAAATATATGGGGTTCCCAATATGCCAAAAATGACTATGTCTATGTTCATATGCACACATGAACTTCTTTTTTACAGTCTATGATATAAACGTATGGACATAGAGAAACATTTTTGGCACATTTGGAAGCCCATAAAATTAACACATTTCAAAGAAAAGTGAAACGGAGGCAGCTGCTGCAGCCTGTTATGAAGATGAGAAAAGCCTCAGCATTATGTACAGGTGAAACATTAAGAACTGTCAATATGGGTGTTTCCTGGTTCCCAGTGTCATCACCGTTGCTTTAGTAAATGAAAATAAGCCGCTTAAACATATACTACAGATTATTCTCCGGATTTCACTAAAGCACGACGTGGGATATTTAGTGAAGCTGTCAGTTAGCTTATATTAATGAATGGAATAAAACACAACAATGGGATGGAAATGTCCTGCAGGCTGCTCTCATTTGGGTCACATGTGGATGGAGGTTACGGAGGGTTGGTGCAGGTTATAAACAGACCCGACAGGGACCGATCGGTCTCCCAACACCTCCCCCGCCGAATCATTGTCTGCCGAGAGCGTCAATCACGCCGTAAACCGACGCGTCTCCGTCTGCTCATGGATTAGTACTGGTTTTGCCATCAGTTACCGAACCTTAAACCCATCACGTCCTAGAATAATAATAATTATTAAAAAGAACCGGGCTACATAATAGACACGAACGGCAGCTCGGTGGAGCTCGGGTGGCTGCGGGCGGAGCGCTGGAGCCTCTTAACGCTTTAAAACGCTTTTATTATACGTCGGTTATATCGCAGCTCACCGATCCGGTGTCCCACCGGCGTGCTGAACGGATTTCCCAGCAGAAACTCCATGATGGTGGTCGGTGAGAGGGTCCAGCGAAGCGCCGACGTCCCCTGGCCCCGCTGCGTCTCCTGCTGCTTTCTCCAAAGTGGAGCAGTATGTGCGTCAGGCTTTAAAGGGAAAGCAGCCCTGCTCCTTATCAGATGCTCTCTATAATAATGTCAGTACGCTGGAACTGCGCCCCGTGGGGGCTGCTTGGGTTCCTGCTCCATGTAAACGTTTATATTTGGATAAGGTAACTGTCCTGTTGAGCTAGATTTGCTTTGTTAAAAAAAAACAAACAAAAAAAAAAAAATATATATATATATATATATATATATATATAGAATTTCTGGGAATCAGGTTCAGAGAATGGACACACCAGAGAGCAGAAATGCCAGAATTGTAGTATACAGGTAGCATAATTTAAGTGGTTCTTTGGACCTTCCACAGCAGTTCTGAACCACTTTGGTTAAAAATGATAAAGAACAGACCTATCTGAATATAGACTTAAAAACGAATGCATATCTTTTTTATGGAAAAATTGTATTGCATTTCCACAAGAGAATGATACTATCAGGATTGTGTGGTTATTTTTGTGTCCGTTTGGTTTACATCTTCATACAGGTATCCACCAGACGTCGCGGTGCAGACTAATTCCAGAACGCCGTTTTGTCATCAAGGCGTGTTACCTGCTGGATAAGAGAAGCTGGAGTGTTAACCAGTGTAATAACGCTGAGCCCCTATTAGTCTCCCTTCTCCATGTTTCTTATACTAGAGTTAATATTCCCCTGTTTCTCCTCCAAGGATTCTTTCAGTGCAACTTCCTGGATCTGTTTCTTCGTGTTCAGTTCATGATCTTCTCATGTTTCCTAACCACCAGGTCCCCGCTTTTGCATCCTCGTTCCACCAACCTGTCTTTGCGCCCTGTAAATGCAGCCTCAGAAGTCAGTTGGAGAACAGACAGTATAATGAAAGAGCCTAGGTAACTCCGAATGAGATTCATCGATCCACAGCCCAGGTGGGGAAAAGTCTTTGTGTCATTATGAAAGAGCGGCTAGAAATAATCAGTTTCCCAAACAAAGTTCTAAGAAATCACGTGTGCCTAACTTTAAGCCATGTAAGGGTCACTTTAAACAGATGTTGGAAGGTGGTGGCAGCATCATACTGTGGGGTGGCATTTCAGTTTCATTTGGCATGGACAGGGAAGCTGGTGTGAGCCAATGGAGAGGTGGATGAACATAAGATAAAATTCTGGTGCCTAGCCTAGTTTATACTACTCCGTTTTGATGGAGACGGATTGACGCAACGCTATAACCGTCGACGTAAGGGCACTCCGTCACCTACGCAAGGACGCACGGAGTAGAGCCCTGTTTTTAACTATTTGTCTCCGTCAACGGATAGCGTATGCATCTGATTGGTCACAGCCAGAGATCATTTCACCAGAACGGGGCTCTATTGTCGCTGTAATCAGTAGTTAATGCAGCGTTTGTCCACTACATGCTTTATATTTAAAGGATAATTGAACACAAGGGGGTGTAGGAAAACAACTAAAAACGCAGCTGTGTTTGTTTCCATGTGATTTTAGAATATTCTATGAGCCGCACTTCTAGTAAAAAGCTTTACAGCTTAATCAGAACTTACTTTCTGTCGTCCAATGCTCCTTGAGGAAGAAATGCGTTCACAAGCCTAGAAAAAAACCTGAAACGATGCTGTGATAGTAGGTAGAGACGCCATGAAAAGTTAGCACCCCCTGCTGTCCTGGTTGAGCAACATGGAAAAAACTGTGGAGAGCAGAGAGAAAAAGACGGAGAACCATAAACGGAAAACATCTCCGTCAATACGTCTGCGTCGGAGTGCATATATGCGGTCGGATAAGCATAAACTGGGCTTTAGTGGTTTGTCCTGTAACTTCATCCAACACTTCACCATTTTTCAGCTAGAGGTGGCTACAATCTGTCTTATCACCATTAGTGTGTGAATGTGTTTATGAATGGCATATTGTTGAGTAATTCCAAGTGTCATTTACCTTTTAGAGGTAAACCTGTTAAGAGGCTACAGGATAACTGATTTGAAGATTTACCTTCCAGCAGGATAACAACCATAAATATGCAGCCAGAGCTGCGATAGAGCACTTTGGTCTAGTCAAAGGACAGAGGTAAATTCAACTTAGGATTTGTGAATGAAATACAAATTCTTGCTATTCGAGCCATTTTTGCAAAGAAGGGGCAAAACAGATGCTCAAAGCTGGTGGAGACCAACTCCAAAACACCTGACAATGTAACCGCAACTAAAGCATGGGTATGAATGCAGATAGATGGCACTCTTTTTTTTAACACAATAAAATTGGATTGACATACATCATTATCTATTTACATTTACAATTACATACCCCTTTAAAATGACCCATCACTTCAAATCCCAATAAATTACCAAGAATTTTCACCCAGCAATGTTGGCTGCTGCTCTCTGCTGACCGACGTTCCAACAGGGAAAGTGAAAACTTCCCACAGGGAGCTGAGTGATGTCATCCACCTGCAAAGGAAAACTACCGGTTGCTTAGGCAGTGGGAAAAACAAGAGATCAGCCAATAAAATATCTCAGTTTGAAGTCTTGCCAAATATTTCACATTTTCCCCATATATCAAATCAGTTTGCAAAACCCCAGCAGGGATAGATTATCGCTGTTTTACAAAGAAGGAATGGTGGATTTGTTGTGTTTGATCATGTTTGCGAGTGTATGACTCAGACACAGTGACTCACGCAGCCCAACTGATACGTCACTTTCACTGCTGACACACACTCCACTTCACTGTTTATACCAGCAGGTGACACAATAGTCCAGATTTAAGAGATCGGCTTTATAATATATCCCACTCACATCGTTTGTTCCTATTAAAATAAACTGAATTCTTGTCATTTTATTGTAAAACTGCGCCAGTATAACGGCAAAAACGACAGCTCTCTGAGATCTTTAATCAAATTATTGGGAAAAAATTACTTAACTGATAAAAGGATGTTAACACAGGCAACAATTGCATCTTACATTAAAATCAACCACTCTTTTTTAAAGTTAGGCGGAGCCTTTTACTTTGAATGGATTTTGGCCAATCTTTTTTTTGCATAATGTTTTGCTTTAGCCCAAAAGGGAATTTTTTTTCTTCAAATATCGACTATTAAAGGTGATAACGAGTCATTTCAAATAAAATTAAGGCCCAAACTTTGACTAGTCCGCTTCAAAAACTTCATTTTGTGGTGTAAAAAAGTAAATAAATACATTAAAAAGTAAGAAGCTGACTTTGTCAGATCACTGTTCTACTCATATAAACCCCTCTTCAGTCTTAAAAAGAATTCTTTGTTCCATCAGTTTCAACAAGCTTTCCAGGTTTTGAAACATCAATGTTTGAGAGGACGAACGAAAGACATAGTTTCTCCTTCTGGTTTTTCTGTCCGACAGTAGAAGATATGGTTTCAGTAATCATAGGATGTTGCACAGCTCCTGAAGCAAGAAAGCCACCCCATATCATCACACCATCACCGCCGTGTTAGGCTGTTACTGATGTTCTTTTTCTGAATAACTGCTTTAGGTTTGCGTAAGCTGTAATGGGGATGTGTATGCCTTCTGAAAAGCTCCATATACTTTGATCTCATCAGTCTAGGAAATAATTTTCTAAAGGTTTTGGGAATCAAAGATGTTATTTCACAAATGTGTGACAATGTGAGAAAAAGGAAGGCCTAGAGTGCATCAGATGTGGGTTATCCTGTGGCCTCCTGGATGAATCATAGATATGTTAGAGTAATTTTGGAAGTTGGTCATTCCTGGGGAAGGTTCACCACTGATCTATGTTTTCTCTCCATGTGTGGATAATGGCTGGACTCTCAAAAATGTAAAAATGGTTCCAGACTGATGCACATCAGTGAGTTAGTTGGTATCCGTTTTTGTATTTCTTTAGATCTGGCCACATCGTGTTTCTAGAGATCGTTTAGCCTGCTTGACGTTGTCAGAAAGGTTCCCCTAAATTTAGTTCTTGATTCCATAGGTTCGGTAGTAACTATAGAATTGAGTGAAACTGACCTAAGCACTAAAAAAAAACGCAGCCTGGATTCAAAAAGGGTGATAACTGTTTCACACAGGCATTGTTGGTTCAAATAACCTTTCATCTGTAATGAATAAGTCATCAAATTTTAACTGTAGTGGGGGGTACGTATCATGGCACAGATTGTTCTAGTTTTGCATATTTAATGCATAAAACGGTTGAAATATAAAGGCGAATGATTGTCACAACCATGCCTATATATGTGAAGGCTAGCTCTCACCTATGGGCATCCATCCACAATGTGTCCACAATGTTACAGTAAAAACTAAAATATCCAAAAAGTGGGAAGATTATTAAAATGTGATTATAAAAACCTTGAGCCAACTAAGTAGAATTAGAAACCCCTGCTAGGTAATTTTAATGACTAAGCAGCATTTTTCATGAAAATATTTGTATACCTTGTCTAGATTTGGAGTTAGAGAAAAAGAGAGAATTTCATATGTGATTTATTTGGCAGAGGGTTACCGATATTTTTCTCCGCAATGTTTTCACTTTTGTTGTTTGTTATTGTTATAGTTAATTGTACCCCACTGATGGTTATGTTGTTAAGCTACATCATTAGGCTCATCAAGAGTTTTGTAGTCCAAGAAAGTCAAATGAAAATACATGCATATCAGGAGAAGTTTAGCAGAAAAAGGTGTGCAATGGTTTCAAACCTAACCCTTTTTTTCCCTACAAGATTTATAAACATTGGTTAAAGAAACAAAATCTAAACACAAAGAGAGGCCTGCATTGAAAATAAATTCAAGATATACATTGTATATAATGGAATATAGCCCCTGGAACTGAAAATTATTCTTTGCTTGCAGATGAACTTTGATTTAGAGTTGTTACTAAATCCTAATAAACAAAAAAGAACTGGCAGGACTATTGCTTCAAGAACTGTCAGCCAGGCCTGCGTTCTGGAACAAACTGTTTCCAGTCTCGCTTCTAATTAGCGTGGGCTAGCTGCACGCTTGCCCTTCTTCACAGTTTGTAGCCCACTGATTGGCCTCATCAGCCTGAAAGACTGGGGACAGTGCACGCCTCTGTGCACATCTGGCAGCTGTGATGGTCTTTAGCAACTGTCATGATAAAAGAGGAATGAAAGAGAGCAGAAGAACTTCACCAACATAAAGAGGATAGTCGCTTAGGAGGTGTTTTCTTGACGGCGTTCCAGCTTGTGGAGCAATTAGGCCGTAACTCCTCAGCATGACCCATCAGTGGGTTAGAGGGAGAAAGAGCTGAGGTTGGAACTGAAACCATCTGGTTTCGTCCTCATTACAGAGACCAGCAACGCTCCCAACTAACACCACATACAGAACACCTTCTGATCCCGTTGTCATGGCAGTAAAGATGCACGAACATAGTAGACGGTTTTTGTTTTTCTTCTCTCGCATTTTGTGATTTTACAAACGCAATCCCCTGATGTATTTTAATCAGACTTTATGTGAGAGAAAAAAAAGTGCTTTCCAGTTGTGAAATGGAAAGAAATAATACACAGTTTCACGTTGTGTTGCTTCTATTTGTGTTTAATCCTCTGGGTTAAGATTTCGAAGCAACGGGAGCACCGTAGCGCAGCTCACCTCACAGCTAGAAGGTCCTGGGTTCGATTCCTGCCGGGAACACTGTGGGTGTGTTTGTTCTGCCATATCATTGCACCCACACCCACAAAAACATGCAACAGTTCTGGGCTGTATACTGCCTCCTCCTGGCTGACTGGGGCACCTGAAAGGTCAGGGATAATAATAATAATGTGATCCTTCCACGTGCTGTGTCCAGCCAGGGAAACACTGCTCCCGTAGGTGACAAGAAGGGCCTACTCACTCCTCAAGCAGGAAGGAGGCTTGAGCTCAGTGCAGGGCCCCCCCACAGTTGGCAGAGGGAGAGCAATACCTGGACTTAGTTAGGAACACTGGGTGATAAATAATGGGAAAAACCGTGGGATAAACATATATGTATATATATATATATAAAAAACCCTGATTTCATAGCAACACCTTTTATTGCAACAAGCCGTATTGGTGTAAAGGCTGTTTTTGGCGGACTTTTCAGATAAGCCCGGTACTCATTGTATTGAGGTTGGCTGTGGAAACGGCAGCCATTGAATGGGGGAGAATACAAAAGGCACGAGTGTATGAATGATACTGACCCTTGTAATGAACCACTACATACAGAAAAGAAGGATCCGATTGGACATAAGAGGTGAATAAACAACGTAAGAAATGTGTGACTAAACATGTTAATTGTTTGATATTTCTGTATGTCGTCTACGTCTAACGGTTTTAATTTTGGTAGTATAGTCATTAGCCCGCAAGCTACGCATAGCATGGTAGGCTTTGCTGTTCGCTGCATGTTGTAAGACGATGTGAAGGATTAATGTTTTAGGCTAGAGCATCACAACCTTTTGGGGGCTCTAACTGGTTCTAAGAAGTAAACATTCAACATTCATCCAATTCGAAAATACAAATTGTAAGAGTTTAAAAGCACGACCAAAGCTAATAAGTTACGTGCTAACTGCTAACTATAGCACGGATATTTAACAAGCAAGGAAATACCTGCGATAGGATACGGCACATCTTGAATCCATGAGTTCTGGGATGAGGCCACTTCTGCATGACATTCCCTTCTACCCAGCAATCTAACAGCGTTTGTGGGTCCGGGATCGTCACTCCATGGAATGTCAACATGCCCGGTATACTCAGCCTGAAATACGCCGCTTTCCTCTTCTTTTGTATAAACAATAAGTAGTTTCTGCACTTTAGCTACACACTCTGGCGGACATAGTTCTTTCTTATGTTTCGCAGACACAGTCAGCCCTCTGCGGCGAATATGTGTTATAAGTTAATCGACTTTCCACAGTTCAAAATTATCCATTTTTCAGCTTTTTCTATCGATATACAAGTGCGCTTCTGCTAGCACGCAACGCAAAACCGAAATGGCTTATCAACAACATTATAGCCCACCCTACTCTACCAAATCACTTAGCCTCGGTCAGATCAGATGAAAAATGTCTGAAAACCAATTCTTGCCTCAGCTTCAATTGGATCTACTTTTCAGCCACTTTAATAAGCTCTGATTTAAACATTGTATCTCTGGATGTCTATTAAACAACATTATGCAACTGGAAGTTGAACGTCCACTACAATTTCAAGTCCTTTGCAGCCTCTAATAAGTTTCCTTCCAGGACTGCCTAATATTTAGCTCTATCTAGCTCAGTATCATCTTCGACCAGCTTTCCTTTCCCTGCTGAAGAAAAGCATCCCTCCATCATGATGCTATCACTGCAATGTGGAAAGTATCGTTCAGGTTGATGTAGAGCGTTCCTTTTTTTCCACCATGTCTGATCGATCCAGATACCTTTTAATACTCATTCGATCTTCCTTACACAACAGATGTGATCCAACAGAATCCAGGCAAGATGCTCTGGCAGCGGTTTATATATGTTTAAATCTGGGTAGACTTTTGCATAAATGCTTGCATAAAACTTCCTCTAAAAGAGCATGAACTGCATGCGATGAGTGACTATTTGAATAGAGCTGTTTCAAGAGGAAATGTGCATGAAGATGAGAATACGTCAAATTCTGGTATTGGCTCGTGCAAGTAGTTTCTCGCATTTGCCCATATGTGTTTAAAGACCAAGGCCAACATTCCTCACAAAAAAACTTTATTTACCCTGATCGAATTGAAATGAATTGCTTCAACTGGTAGCAAGTAATTACATTGAAGTTTAATTTATTCAGTTTATTAAGTTGTCAAATTAAACAAGGTTAAAAATTTACTTGGAAAAACAATTCCCTGTGGCCAGCCAAAGGAAATTCTTTGTCGGATCGACACAGGCTAAAAATGCAGGGGATAAAAATCTGTAAAAAAAAAAAAATCACTATAAAAGTTTCTTTTTTTCTATCGGCAGTAAATGGAACACACACTATTTTAATAAAACAATCAAACTAATCTGATTTTTGCAAAATTTTTAGATTTTATGGATCTAAAAGATAATAATGGTCTCACATGGTTGCCCTTTGAATAAAAGGTATTGTCACGACCCACAGGCCATGATCAGAACCTCCTGCCCAGTGTGTGTATGCTTCCCTCTTGAAGCTGCTGGTGGGCGTGGCCACTGGAGCTCCGGTCAACTCACCTGCAACTCATCACCTCATCAGTGCACCTATTTAAACTCAGACCGACCCTCCAGACCCTGCCGGATAGTTGTATCAGTAACTGTGAGACACGCCAGCCGCACCTAAACTAATTCTTGTGTTTTCTCAAGATTCTGTTTTAACCTTTGCTCTGCTAAATCACAGACCACCAAAATCGAGCCTGAACCAGCCTCCTGCCAGCACCACCAACTACAAACCTGGAACCAGAGCCTGAGTCGGAGTCACACCACCACTCCCGGAGCCACGAAAGATACCAGCCTTATCACTATTGCTGCTGTGTATAAAATAAACTTCACTAGTCACCAACTACTCTAGTCTGCGTTTGAGTCCCTGGCCCCGGAGACCCTGACAGGTATTCCTTGAACTACTTTTTTTGGTTCCAAATTTGAAAGATTTCCTGATCCAGAAATTTAGTTGTTTGTACTGTCAGCAAAAACATCATGATCCATGTCTATTGTTTTTGACAAGACTTGATTAATCGATGGTTCCAAGTTTACTTTTGAGTAAAAGTCACTGCAAGATTGTGGTCTTGTTTACACAGCATATTCAAATTCCAGTGAAAACAAAAGGTTGGGAAAAAGACAATTACTCTGTTTCTTTTGCTTTTATCTAACTTTCTGTTCAATTTTAAGAAGAGTTTAATTTGTCTGCATCTATTTGAAAGGTTTTAAGTTCTAAAAACCTTTCTGTGACTGGCTGGTTCATAGGTTAAGAGGTAACCTGTTAAGTGATCACAGAGGAAGTTAAGTTATCAATTAAGATTGTTCGGACTCTGCTATGAGACATAGACATAGATTTCTTATGCCCTGTATTTTGACATTTCTGCCTTCTTAAACCAGTGCACAGACAGTATTCACACCCCTTTAAAATACAGTTGTTTTTTTACCTGACCAGAAGCCACAACTTTAAAGATAGTACAAATTCTTCACAAAATTAATCTGAGGGCTACAAATGGCTCAAGGGACACATTTTTGGAAACCAAATAATCACCATGAAAATATATTCTAATAATTTTTTATTTAGAATATTCAAATGTTCTTTTTTCTTGGATTTCTTTTTGATCATCATCGAATCTCTTTGAAGACAAAGACTAGGAGAAGATTAATCTTTATATTTTATTATTAAGTTGAACAAAACTGAGATTGGCAGGTTTTCCTCCCTTAAGGGATCTACATTTACTGTCTAATAATACATCACAAAGGGATAATTACTCTGTTAAAGCAGCCAAAATCAAATCACTTTAACAGGAAAGAGAGGTGATTAGTAATGAAGCCAATCAGCATCACTTGCACTAAACAGATTGCATGAAGGAAACATTTTACAGAAGCAACTCACAGGTCATATATGTTCTTTAAATTATGTTTAAATAAAGTGATTTCAGATCCCTTGAATTAACCACATTGCGTCTTGATAAAAAACACAGAATTAATCAGATTCTAGTTGGATTTTCTGTTTTCAGACGGCTTGCTTTAAGCTATCTAGGGGATAAAAAGCAAATACAGAAAGAAGGTGCTCTGGTCAGAGCAGAGTTAAATGTAACTCTTTGAGGCGGCAATAGACTTCTTCTTTCTGCAGGACAGAGCTAATCAGGTTTAGATCAAAGCACAGTCAAAGTCTTGACCTAAAACCAATTGAGAATGTGTGGTAAGATACATTGTGCTAAGTCTCCATACAGTTTGATTGAATTTGAGCCATTTCATCAAGAATGGCCAATTCTTCCATCTCAAGATGCAGCAAAGGGTGGTTTAGTAAGTTTTGACTTCCAGCATGTGATGAAAATCAGGGGTGGACGGTCCATAGGGAGTTTCGGGAGTTGTCCTGAATGACCAGTCTGTTCTACACCGATGGTCGGTTGTTTTTGTGCTCCAAAAGCAGCTGCGTCATGATTCTGCTGTGTCTGCTAGTTCACGTAAGTGGATCATCTGCCCTTTAGAGAAGGCCTTTTTAAGCTTTACTGCTTAGTACATCTCGCTGCTGCACTCGAATCTGCAAGGTTCGGAAATATCCTGGAATGTTTTTATATCCTCTATCTTGATATTGGGTTTCCCCGACCCACCTGAAATGAAGAACTCTCCAAGCTCCCGGGCTGGAGTTCAACACCAGCCCACATCTGACGTAAACTATGGTTAAATCTTTATGTGATATCTTGTTAGGTGTGTATATGATGTGTGGGTCCTGATGACTTTCTGTTTGTAGAGTTGAACAGATGCCTTGACTGTTCTGGCTCTCAGCGAGGACGCACACTTTTTTCTCTCCCTCCTCCTCCTGTGTCTTATCCCACTGCTCTGTGTCCTGTGCCTCTATCTGGAGTGTCTTTTTGCATTTTCCGAACCAAAACTGAATAAGCGAAAGATGGAAAAGGTCAGCTGGTCTCTGAATGCTATTGATAAAATCTGCTCAACTCTACAAAGCACCGGAAAAGGGCATCCGGGTTGTATGGAAGATATCTGGCTATTTGGATTTATGTGGATCGGGTTCCTGCTGATTGAAACAGGCATGTACTGGATCTGACGCAAAATGGAGCAACACATACCCAAATTAGAGACAGTTCTCGACGCGATTGGAAGGCTAAAGGAGTAGTCTGAAGCGCGGATTCGTGCTGATGGAACTCAGGACCTCACGCTTGGTGAGCTCGAGCACAGGCTAGATGCTGCAAGAGGCGATCTAGCTGGCGCTTTGGGACTCTCTCGCAATTGTCATCGGACTTGGAGACACTGTCTGTGCGAATTGGTGCAACTGGAAATTGAAATGAATTTGGAAATGAATTGGATTTGGAACTTTAATCGGAACTTTTTAATTTGGTTGAATTAGATTATAAAGAAACTACTGACAGACTGAAGGGTAGAGAGGAAAATTTTTGGCTCTCCCTGTTATCCAAATAATTATTGTTTTGGTTTCATGTAGACCTTCAACCTGGTCTGTTATCAATGCCTGTGAAGAGCAATGTAAACAGAGTATCCTCCATCCCGCACACCTGCAAAAACTGACACACACTCACATGGATCAGATACACACTCACACACACTGTCTCGCTTTCTCCCAAGCTCTCCTGCCCCCCCAGGTGGCAGGTCTGGCTGCACGCTTAAGAGTTGAGCGCTGCATGCAGATTGTCGACCAGGGGCTCCTGAACCCTCCTAACCGTCCTTCATGTCATCATTGTGAACGTTGAAATATCTGCTTCTCAATGTTTTTGGTGTGGTTTTTTCTATTACCTGTGTTGTGAGTCCGTATTACGGACCCACATACAGTTGAGCATTTTTTTTCCCCGTCACCGTGAAACCCTCCCCCTCCTGATGTGTAACTCTTTCAGTCTGTATACATGGGAGCACCACCAAGAAGCGCCTGCATTGCCCAACAGTGACCTGGATCTGTTTGTTGATTGTCTGTTTGTTTGTAATGATCTTGGACAGGTTGTACTGTAAAACAGAATTTCCCCTCGTGGGACAATAAAGGATTATTCAATTCAAAGTAACTCTTGCCCCACTGGAGGACAAATTTACCCATGGGTCTTAATAAAGTACCCTTGAACCTTAAATCTTTCAAGCACAAAGATGTGCTGATTACAGATGTAGGCCACACCTATCAGGTTTGATTTGTATAAACATTTAAAAGCAATGTACCACTATCCTGCGACTTTACAATCATGAGCTACCTTGTGTTTTTCAATACATTACATTCCAATGAAATACACTAAAGTTTGTGTCTGTGATGTGATAAAAGCTCAAAAGGATTTTATACCTTTTTAAGGAGCAACAGATTATAGAATAATTTATCACGAAAAGGAAAACCACAGAAGGGATCCACAAAAACATCAAAGAGCCTCATTTGTGTTTCCACACACATGCAGCCTTCACTGTTTACTCCTTTACATGACGGAGCAGGAGAAGCCGCAGCAGTCTTTCAGCAGCGTTAGTCCAGTTTTACCGAGAAACGGATTAGACGTCTGCTGGGATTTGGATGCAACCTTTTGGTCTTGCAGTGCACCTGAATGAGAAAAAGTAATAGAAAACAATTATTCTCCATAGCCTCTGAAGTTCAAAGTATGTAGAATGTTACTTCCAGCAGATCTGCATGATATCAGGGAAACACGCAGTACGTGAATAAACGAAGAATTAAAAGCTTTAATGCCTCTCTGCTTGGGGTTCATCGACAACATGGACCAAAGATAATGAGTAGTGTCCGCCTGCTGGAAAAATACTACAAGGAGGTCCTGAAAAAGTTTGCAGTTTCCTAATAAATAAACTGCCAACCTTGGAATGTCTTTACCTTCCAAAACCTTTTTATGATGCATTAAAAATATTTTTCAAATATATAAAAGCCACAGAGAGCCTGAATGTAAGTACAAAAAAAAATCTAATACTTGTGGAGTCTAAGCAATTTTTCGTGATATGCATCTTGCTCACAGAGGTATTGCAATAATGATACATTTGCTATATATTGTGCAGCTCTGCTTTCTTACTAAAACTCTAGACTCATTGACGTCAAAAAGCTTAATTAGACTTCACCCTGTTCACTAATTTATTTAATTGTGTTTTCACAGTTAAAGTTAAAGTATGCATTTTCATACTCTTTTAAGTTTATTTGTGCATTATTTTCTGTGTTTCAATATACTTCGCTGTTATTTAGAAATTAAATGTGGTACCTTCTATCTTCTACAGGGAAAACAATATCATCTCTTTACTGATTTAAAATTCCACTAATAAAGTAACTCTAAAAAAATCCTCTGGTGACTTTTAGAAGCAGAATTTAGATCCAGATGGGCTGTTTGTAGCCAAAATGCTTATTTTTGTGGAGTCAAATGCAACTTTTTTAAGCATACAGATGGACCCCAATTAAATAACATTGCAAATTTCACACCTTGATACAGCAGTGGTATTCAGTGACTTGGCTAACTCACCTTTTGCAGCCAAACCATTTGGAAATTTTGACGACAAGAAAACTGCCATCTCCCTGTCTTCCTCTCTTTCCCTAAGGAGAACAATATGTCCTTGATTTCACTGTTCTAGGACATGTTTGTAATGGTTTACTTCATGCACCAACAAACTAAGAACAAAAACTAAATTTAAAGAGCATATATCATGCAAAATCACGTTTCTGAAACATCTAGTAATGCAATTTTCTCATACAAAAAACACCAGAGTGGTTTTTTGCTTAATTCACGCATATCTTAGTCCTCCTGAATTCTGCTCTCTGGGCAGCTGCCCCACCCTCTCCTAGAAAATGACTGAGTTCAACTAGTGACATCACTAGTTGAAAACAAGGGAGTGCTGGAGGTGTCTGCACCGCCCCTGCAGGCAGAGCGGCTTACCTCTGCTCGAGTTCCAAACACAATCTCCTCCTTCTCAAAGGTCATTGCTGCTTTAAACGCTTTTTTGTTGTATTTCTTACTTTCTCTGTGAAAACCCCTGTTTGGTTCCATGGATTACAGGATTTTATTCAACATTCCTAAAGAACAGCAGCTGGATCAAAGAGCAAAGAAACCTGATGGATAGAGAAGTAAGTAGCTAAATGCTAATGTGGGTTAGCCATTTATCAAGCTGCTTATGTGATCTTATAACAACATTGTGTGATTAATTAATTGATCTGTAGCATCTCAGAATGTTCATTAAACGGCCGCAAACAACACCCACGGAGTTTTCATATACTGGGCTGGAAAGATTTGCTTACTGGACTCTAGTTGTTTTCTGCTCTGTCTAAAGCCTGGAGATTTAGCAACTGAAATAGGGTTTATTGACTCTGTTTTTTACAAATAAAAATAAAAAAATAAACTCAAGTCTGAGCCCTTAATATAACAGAGTTTCATTGTGGTACTTCATGCTTTTCAAATTCACTGTTAGAATACTGTTTGAGATCTGTTTGTTTGAGATCAGTCTAATCTTCTCCCGGCTCTGCAGCGAAGCGGAGAGGAGAGGAGGGCAGCGGAGCAGGGGTGCAGGAAGCGGTTTTATAGAGATACGAATATAATACGAATATTTCTGTGAATGCTGCATCAGGACAGCTCTTTTCTCATTTTGCATTTTCATATCAACTGCAAATATTCACTGGAGATTAATATTTGCATCCCAGCGGACATCCCAGTTGGTGAGGATCAAAATGTCACTTAAGAGTTATTTATTAATCCCAGCTGCAAAGTCTATCAACAGAGACAGCTAATTTTACACCACAAATAAACAACTGGAGTGATGTAGGATCTACTATTTTGATCATGTGCATGATTAAAGTAAGATTACACATAAGGAAAAGCAAGTTTATTTCTATTCCTAGCTCGGTTCATAAGGAATACATCTAGAAGGGTGTTTTGTGGAAGCAACAGAGTACATTACATCAAGAGAATAACATTAAAATGCACCTTTACTATAATTTCCGGACTATAAGGCGAACCTGATTATAAGCCGCACCAGCCTATTTTAGGAGTAAAACAAAAATATGTACAAATAGAAGCCGCACCCGAATATACTGTATGCTGCAGGCGTTTTAACATTTAACTGCCATAAGGGTTTGCACGGAGGCGATTGTTGGGAAAGTGATTGGTGTTTGGGTTTTATTAACATTTCAACACAGTGGAAACACCACAGTCGTCCTCTCTGTTTTTGTTCAGCCAATCTTTGTACCTCTTATTACACCGAGAAGGTTCTTCACGCTGCTGTTGCCAACGTCTCACCATTGATTTATTGTTGTCAAGGGTGCGCGAAGCTGCTGGCGCACTATTTCCTTCTTTAAAAGTCAGATTGACTGTCTTTAACTCAAAAGTGCCATTACATCTATTTCCTCATTTGTTTTCCATAATGAGGGTTTGTGCATAAAGATGTGCTTTCTGCAAACCATGCTCTTGTAATGTCTGTCTGTTCCATGTTTGTTTTCATTGTTCGCGCAAACTTCCTCTCTCTCACCTTTTTCCGGAGGAGACTGCCTCTTAACAGTTTCCTTTAGAGATGAAGGACATAACCTGTACAATCCATAGATCAAGGAGGACCTCTAGTGGCCGTTAGCTGTAAAAACCCATAAATAATATGCACTGTTGTACAGGTCGCAAGGTTCAAAGCATGGGAAAGCATGGGAGTGGCTTATAGTCCGGAAAATGTGGTACTTAAAAAAAAAAGATAATTCACATCTTATACATGGCTAAGAATTCACAAGGTTTTGCCTTTAGATGAAAACAACGTCAAACAGTTCAGTTTTCCATTATAGATCAAAGCAGACAGCATGTTTCCATACATATCGGGATTTCAGGGAGTTAATTTCAATTAGTTATTTTATTTAGTCCTGGCCACATTGAGTGCGCAGTTTACTAACTCTCTGAGGACCTAACTATGAGACTTATTTAGCCGCAACATTCAGTGCCAAACAACATCTTAAAATATACCAGGAATGAGAAATGTTCCATTTTCTTAGTTTTGGTCAGGACTCTGACAGCAGCAATGTGGATAACCTACAGCTGTCTAGTATTTTTATATTTATTTTAACAGAATTGCAAAACATCATTACAATAATCTAGTTTACTGAAAACTAAAGCTTTTCTGTGTTTTGTGTTAAGAGTTATTTATTGGAGTGACAGTAAACTTATTTTGTGATAGACTCTCTGCCTGTTTGTCCATTTACCCTTTATTCTCCACTGCTCCCAGGTCAGGTTGTAGTGTACTGGGGGTCAGGATTGTGGGTCATTTGTTTCTGTTGGGTTTACATCTACACACAAGTATCCACCAGAGGGCGCACTGCAGGCTGGTGATGCTGTTTCTGCAGGTCACGCTGGAGGTAGGTTCCAGCACAGTTGCTTGTCTGTAGGACTTGTTATCTGCAGGATAAGAGAAGCTGGCTGCCAGTCACTCAGTGCCTGAGTGTTAACCAAACGTGGTAACTCTCAGATCCTCAGAGTTCTTTGAGCTTCGACGTTCCTTTCTTCTCACTCTAAAATTAATATTTCCCTGTGTCTATGTTCCAAGGTTTCCCTCAGTGCAACTTCCCATTTCTGTTCTTCATGTTCAGCTACTGATCTTGTGTCAATTAACCTTAATGAAATAACTCATGGATCATCGCCTTCGGACTGGCAGTCTCCAAGCACCTCTTACCATTCTCCACCTCCTCAAGCAACCTGTCCTCCCTCCTGTGTTCCACCATCTGCTCCACCTTCACGCCCTCATGCCACCAGCAAGTCGTTGCTTCCTGGATTACCAACAGCCTGCAACCCACTCACCCTCCCTGGCGGAAAACCTCCCCATCTACAGTAAGGCATTTCCATAGCATAATTTCTCATAAATCATCTGCTTCCCTTCTGTCTTCATGTTTTCCTCCCTGTGCAACTGGATTTCTCATGGACCAAAACCTGCACAATATTTACATTTTCATTGTTCTCATCTTTGATTTCTGCATGTAGGTGAGATTGTTTCTTGGTCACGGCAGGAAACTCTGCAACCCTTAAATATTTATTCTGGGATATCCCAAGGTGCTCTCCATACAGTATTTATGATCTATCCCATCTCCAACCCCCTTACAAAGGAAGTTCAGTTCAGCAGCCTGTCTCCAGGATATAGTTGTTTTTTTCAGTAACAATCCATCTCATAGTTGAGGGTCCGATCTGTTCATTAGTCTCACCATCACTATTGAGCAAGATAGTTTAAGAAAGCAACTTCATCCCAAGACTGTTACCTGTTGAGTAGTAGCTATCCTGGTTGGAGACCTATCCAATGCACCCTAAATGGCATGGATTAAAGATAGAAACAGAACCACATCATCTGCAAAAAGCAAACATTAGATACTGATGTTTCCAAACAAGACAGCCTACCCTCTAAAACTACCTGAAGGTCATGTCTATGAACACCACTATAACAAGATCAGGATCCAGATAGAGCAGCCCTTATATAGTCAAGTCCAAAAACGCAACAAGCTTGACTTTGTACTTATGCTGCATTCCAGTTAACCTTTCCGAGTCGGAAAGTCGGAAATCTCGCAGTTTTCTCACGTCATTTCACAGAGACACGCTCCCATTAGGTCGGAAATTTTGAGCTCCAACTCGGATCTCTGGATAGTAGACCGAGTAGAGCGGGCATCTCGGAAACAAAGGTGGCTGCGCCCGTAGTTAAGATGTATTTTATTTTTATTTGTACTATGATGGTCATGTCAGTGTTGTTTCTAAATGCTCTTACACACTTCACTACATTCTGCCTTAATCCTTTCACCGATTTATACATTGCACAGCCTTGCTGTGTGTGCAATACAATGTACAGCTATGTTTTTCATGCTGTTCTGCTGAAGATGCTATGTCGCCTACAACAATAACAATGACTAGCCTGCCCCTCGACAGTTGCTGCCCTCAAAGCGTCCATGTTATTTCTGACTCAGAGTGTAGTGAGACAAACTGGAACGCTTTAAGTGGGGAATTACGTCACGTTCTCATGTACAGCGACTCGGACGCCCGAGTATCCGAGACAAATGGAATGCAGCTTTAGAATGTGAGGACAGCTTTTATTTTGGTTAGTGGTAAGTGTTTAGTGTTGATGTAGAACCTTGCACCTTTTGGAGAACGTGAACATTAAAGAAAAGTGGCCTAAGAATGTACCCTTGAGGAACCCCTCATGTGAAATTTTTTTGCCATGATATAAAATGCAGAATGAAACATGTTCTTGGAACATGTCGACATAGCCAATGTTCTTTTTCAGTTCAGTATTTTATGATCAACGTTATAACACTAATTAGACCAAGAAATACCTAAATCTTTTGACCCATCACTTTTAAGATGTCGGTCTTCCAATACTTTTACAAGACCAGTTATATAACCGAACTAATATGCAACAATGCAAAAGAATAGATTTTAGGAAAGAGGACAAAAATGAGTTCAAGTAAATAGCTGACTCTAATACAGGCACTTTTCACAATGCAATAGTCATTTCTTACAAATATAAGCTGACATACTCAACACTTGTAGCAAGCTTTTTAGATGAAATCACAAATCTAAACTAAAAATATATTTTTCTGTCATCTAATGATCTTATACTGTACTTTTATAAAGTAGCATTTACTGTGTCTGAGAAAAAGATGACGACTCAAAGTGCTTTTGGTTCTTTGGACTCACCTGAGCCTTTCAAACTCCAAATCATCCACCAGGAAGTCTCTGGTCTCCACCAGCTTGCTTATCTGCTTCAGCAGCTCCTCTTCCTTCTCTCTGTCTTCCCTGGCCTTGTCTTTGTCTGATTAACAATACAAAAAAAAGACCTTATAATTCTTATTCGAATCTTATATTCGAATTTAAAACTACAGATAATTTAGGATTAGCTTGTATGTACAATAAACTTCTGAAACAAACTTTTACTTAGATCTGCTCCCTTACCTTTTGAAAGAGTTTGTTAATGATCATTTTAAAAGTCTAATAAAAGCCTTGTGGTGTATCATGAAAGGCTTAAGTTATCGATCAGTAAATAGATATGAAACATTGAGACAATTAAAAGTTTTTCATTTTATTGAAGTTTTCGCTCTGCTTTTCAGTAGATGCAGCTACTGTTGTATTACACCCACCTTAAACTTAATAACTTGAGTAATTCGCTTACAGGTCTAAAACGTTTGAGGCTGAAGACATAATAAAGGCTGAATTTAATTTAAATGAAAAAACAAATTTGGAAAAAAAGAAATCCATCGAAAGAATCCAGTCTGTTATACAAACTTAAGTTTTCAAACCTTCCAAAAGTAATCTCGGTTGACAAAGACAGAGGTCATAAGAGATTTGAAACTCAAACACTGCAATAGCTGGGAGCCTTTTAAGAAAAATATGTGTTGGTTAGCAACAATGTGGGAAATCGCTGCTTACAGGCTATTTTTTATTTACCTGGAGTTGTGACAAGTATCTGCAGCTCCTGTTTCAACCTTGAAATTTCTTTACAGAGCTGAATGTCGTCCATCCTGTCAAAAAAAAACAGAAAATAACCAAGTTGGACGTATGCAGAAATAAACAGTCGATGCTGATACAGTTTTGTAGCTGAACTTGTGTATAATTTCTTTTAAACCTTCAACTTTCACCTCAGGAGGCTCCACAAACATGATGGACGTATAACGGCAGTGAAAATATTTATCTCCATTGTTTACTGTCAGGCATCAGTGTGAAATACTGGGGTTACATCAAACAGAACAGCTGAAATCTGGAACTCATAGCTGGTTAAATACAGTTGAAACCAGATGTTCACATACACTAAGAATACACACACCAGTTTTTCCTCTGTGTTGAACATTAAATCAACCTTTTCCTAAGTGTGAAGTTCAGGGGTGGAAAACTCGTGACGTGTTGAAGTTTTGCTTCATGTTATACATATGTATTTCAAAAAATTTAATTAAAAGTCTTTTGAAAGTAATAATAAAAAGACATTGAATTTAACGATTATATGAGAATTACTTTTGGGTTTAATAATTGACTTTAAATTCAATTGGAAGAAACACACTAAAAGCATTGAAATAATAATATCGAAATCCAATGGAAAATTACATAAAATAAAAATTCTAAACTTTTACTTCACAGTTTCCTCATACTTCCTTACATTATGTATTGTTTGGAGATATGTAGAAACACCTACAAAATGAAATTTAATTCTTACAGCTTTCTTTTGTGACATTTAAAAAATTTAAATGTCACAAAAGAAAGCTGTAAGAATTTTAAGTCAAGATAATTATTATCAACTTTTTTTTTTTTTTTTAAATATTATCAACTAACAAATTCAGTATTTATGACATAACAGTTGTACAAATTTTATGGTCCGCTTAACTGTAAAATCATACAAATAATGTACAAAGTTCACAATAAATTGCGTCCTCTCTCTAATCAGAAAATGTTTAAAATTAGAGGCACCGAGTGTGACCTCAGAGGCACAGTGCTATTTGAAAAGTGCATTACTAACACAAAAATTAGATGCATATCTGTCACGGGAGTGATTTAATGGAATAGCTGTGAAAGTAAATTAAGAATGTATAGTTCATGTTTGATATTTAAAAATATTTTTAAATATGCTTAAAATAGTTTTAGTTATTATTTGGCTATGATTTTGATACTTTTGCTTCATTTGCTGATATATGTAACGTTTGTTGATGTTTACTGAAATGTATTGACATTAAAGCTTCCACCTACCCCGTTTTCGTTGCTATCGTTATCATAACCGTTTTTATTGGTCTGTTTAATTTGCCTTTTGTTTTCATGCACTAGCAACATCTTCGACCGTGGAAAAAAAAGAAAAACTATATCAAATAGCAGCAATCACATCAGGATTTTGCGTCTGCTGCTGTGTGTGCCAGCCTTTCTGCCCCATGAACTGCGCCACAGCGAGAGAGTCAGTGGATTCATCATGCGTCTTTGGGGACAAAAAAGATGTCATTACTATTAGGCTAATGTCTGTGTAAGTTCTGGTTTGTTTGTCATTAATAAACTAAATACTTGTGGTGTACACGCACCATTCTCTGCTGCATGCAGACGCCCTGTTCCTGAGACAGCCGCAAGCACAGACACGTTCAGCATGCAGTTACATATGATGCGTCCTTGAAAAAAAAAAAAAAAAACGACATGACAGTCAGATTTATGGCCATGAAAGCGTTAATTATTATTAGGTCACAATGTGTGTAAATTATAGTTTTCTGTTAGTCGGTACTAACCTTATGTTGACTTGTGCTGGCACAAAGTTAAAACCTGCCTTTTAGAGGCAGTAAAAATAGGCGATAAACAGCGGCTGCAAAAGTTTCTCGTCTGATCATTCACACTGTGTGTGGAACACCTACTTACTTGCAGTTGCCCCTCCTAAAATATGCACCTTCCGACAGAAACACCCACATTAAATGCCTGCTTAGTAAATCACCTGTTGCATAATTCTATGCCTACTGTAAGGTTTGCACACATTGTAACAAGCGCAAGCCTTTGATGAATAAGATGTAAAGGTATCACAAGACAATGGGTAGGAAGATAAGGCTTGAATATTTATCCCTAGTAAACTGTAAGATTAGTTAAAAATGTACTCAAGGACAATAGTCTTTTTTGCCTAATTGGGGGATATTAAGCCTCTTTTCAAATACACCTCGTAACTTTGCAGATATTTGCCTTTCGTCCCCCTCTCAAGGCTTGCGGCATAATGTCACTGTTGTAAAGACAAATCTCTATGGAGCGCATCTGAAGAAGTGTACTTTACAAGCTCGCCAGCCACAATAACAAAGTATCAAACTAATGGAATGTCAGATGGTAAACCGTTAAACAGTTTTCCTGACACTGTATCACATCATAATGCCCAGATAACCCCAGAGCAAGCATTTTTAAACTTATCAATCCAGTAGCAAGACTGCTAGTTCAGCTCTGTAGTACATCTTGTTGTATCTTTAATGGCTCAAACACCGTATTTCTGAAGCTAATGCTATTTTGACCTAAACTGAGCAACAGTTTGACAAAAAAGGTATTTCACAGCAGTGAGGTGAAGGAAGTGTTTGCTACCTGTGTCATCTCCTGTCTTGCTGCTATCTGAGGCAGCAGGAGGAACTACGGGAGGTGCACTGTTAATGAGGGGAACAATTTGGTCACGATTTGAGAAGCCTGGGGAGCTTCAGCGTCCAGCTCCACGGCTCTACATGCTGCAATTTTTCCTACCCCTGATTCACACTGGGTGCAGAACGGATACGTCCCCGGTAACAAGCCTTCTCCAACTGTAATGCTGTAGTAGCTTTCAGCTCTTGCAGTCCAGTTCCTTTTCCTCGTTTCTTCTGATAGCTTCTTCTTTGCTTTCTTTGGTGTATATGGCATGTCTCAAATCTAAAAATTGCAGGGTTGTTTATATCATTAGGTACCGTGTAGCGTACAACTGTAAAGCAAAGCTCAGTCAGTACTTCTGGGCAGGCGCTTTGTGGGTGAAAAGTTCTATAGTGCGGTTTTCAGCAGCGGGGCCCTCGCACTCTGTGAGAGCTCCGAAAATGAACATCATAATGGTTTTTTGATGCTAAAACGTTTTAAAAAGCAAGTCTAGAGTCAGTATATGGTTGGTATGAAATATGTTAAGTTCTTTGCAAAAAAGAAATCACTAAGAATTCTTGACAATTTGAGTCCCTTTCAGGATGAGCTGTTTAGAGGGCTCTTTCAGTTTTATCCAAATCAGTGGTTACAGACCACCTGTAATTTTACTAAGCTGCAGGTTTGCCACACATGAGAATGGCATGGAATTGGTAGCCAGGGTTTGACAGGATGGTGCACAATGGCACATTGGTTAGCACTGTTGCCTTGCATTAAGAAGGTTGTGGGTTTTTATCCCAGGTCTTTCTGCATGTTCTCCTCGTGCATGCGTGGGTTCCATCCAGATACTCTGGCTTCCTCCCACAGTCCAAAAACATGACAGTCAAGTGAATTGGTCTCTCTAAATTGTCCTTAGATGTGAGTGTGTGCATGCATGGTTGTTTGTCCTGTCTGTCTCTGTGTTGCCCTGTGATGGACTGAAATTCCACTTACTGTGACATAAGACACTTTTTCTTATGGCTTGTAGAAGCACCAGATATCTGACAGCAAAAACTTCCCCCAAAAACTGGATGGATGGTTTCCGGTGTTTATAGACACTTTATAGGCTAACATATTACATTTTTGAAGCTGTGATTAATAATATGAAATGCATTTTTTTTTAAAGTTTGTACTTGCCCAACACTCCACACCACAGAATGGGCAATTTCTGGGCGACCTGTCCAGGGTTATACTCGCCTCTCGCCCAGAGACCGTTGCCATGACAGTTACATATTTTGGCAGACCCATGAATATCAGCTGCTTCATACAACACGTCATCATATGAGTGCCGAGAACTTGTCACATTAAGGTGCATATGAAAGCATAATCTTAGAAAAAGAAGGTGCATTGTCAGTTTCTCTCAATCACCCTATGCCTACATTACACCGACCCAACACGCTCCCTAATTATCAGCCGCCTCCGAGCCCTGTCCCTGTTGCAGTGTGTCATAAATAATGAGGTCTCTGCAGAAAAAGACCAAAAATAATTAAAACAATGAGCAATGAGAGTGTTCTGGCAGCTTGCTGCAGTTTTATAATACTTATTGTCTAATTTACAGTCTCACACTTGGCCGCGCTTGTGACTTAATCCCAGAAGGACAGCAAGGAGCATATTTGGTTAATCAGAGGGTTAGGGTTTACACTTTAACACAATGTTTTACTGTGCTTTCTGCAGCAAAGGAATAATACGTAGATAATTAAATGATACCAAAGCATATTTTGTGAATCAAGCCTATAGTAAATCTTTAATAGAGAGTCATAGTTCTAAGCAAATTTTGTCTACATTCCGTCTCTCACTATTGAGAGTGAGGAGTTGTCGTCATGGTACAGAGCTCCTCCCCTCAATATCGCAGTCTCCGCCATGTTGGCATCATTCCAGCGGCAAAACGTGATTGTTTAGTGTGTTGTTAACTCAATAGTAGAGAAGGTTCTCCATGTTCCATGCCTGGAACTCACTGCTGTTAAAAACGTCTCTAGTACTTCACACAATGCATATGAAGAACATAGGAACAATGGAATACAGTTTTTAGGGTACCAAAATGGACACAGCATAAAGGAGAGCAAGTCTCTGAACTAATTGTTTGTCAAAAATGACAGTGATACACGTTGGCAACTACTGCTGCCAGTGGGGCAAAAAGGGTTAATCTAACCAGGATATTTACATCTTGCAATCACAAATTTAACTAGCCTAGCCAACCCAGAACCGGTTTTTTAGCCCCCAACAAAAAAACTTGGTGCCATATAGTCTTTGCCTGGTACAGTATGTGTCATTGTGTTAAAATCAAATTACAACTTAATATCTAAAGATACGGTACACAGCTTTAGCCTACACCAAAACATGTTGGAAACGTTTGTGTACATTGAACACCTTTTCACAAGCTAGTGGTTACGAAGCAGTTGCAGTAAATTACTTTGTCATTTTGGTCAAGAAATGTCTGCTAAATGCAATGTAATTACGACACACTAAAACGCATGCTAATAAAAATTATCTAGGCCAGTACAACTTTGTTTTCGCCACCTGGAGGTTTGTAGATGACCTAGTCCTGCACCCAGCCACAGCAGAAAGCATCATAGCTTTCCAAAGATTTGTGGCTTTTAAACTCCTGCAACGTGTAATAACTCACACCAAAAACAAGATCATTTATTATATCTATATACGTGCACAGAGGCAAATGGTCCAGGTCTCTGTGCAATTCTGCTGCAGGGAGCTAGTATGGGTCTATTTGATGTCTGAGAGCTTATAAGCTTGTCCCTGTAAGGTCCATTTTCTTTTGCCTTGACTTTCTCCATTTCTCTACGTATTCGCAGATATGTCCCGCCGGAATAATAAACGTGCAAAAATTAAAGCGCACCCGAATGTAAGTCGCGTCAATACTGTTAAATTATGAAGGCGTTGCCCCTCGCAACCGATAGTCTCCTAACCATCATGGCTGACTAACTCAGACCCCGCCCAAATAGGCACGCGACTCTTCACTCTCAATAGGAAACAGCTCAATGTTTATTATAAAACTAATATCGTAAGCAGAGGTTCAGTTTTCACCATGAAGATGTTCCTTAACATTAATCCAGGAGAGTACAATTGAAGAATACAGATATAGAAATACCAATGTGTTAAATAAGCCCAGTCAAAGTCAAACGAGAATTCATAAGATGACTGAACAAAGTCTACTGACACTCTCCATCCAGTCTGGCAGAGCTTGCACTAGTTTGTAAAGGATCATTAGCCTATACCCCCCCAAAAGACTTCCAGCTGTAATTTTAGCAAAAGTGGTTTCTACACGTAGAATATTGACTTAAGGAGGCTTAGCCACCCCTCACTTTTCAGATCTTTAGCTGGTTTTAAAACGCTACGACTTCTGAACCGCATGCTTCCTTCTGTTGGTCTTTCACATAAAATAATTTTGAAGTTTGAGAGAACTTTCAAGAACACTTTTGCTGTCAAGATCTGACTGCTGCAGTCACACCCGAAGACATAAAAACTAAGAATTCCAAGTGCAATTTAGTAGGTTCAAATAATAATTGTAATCATATACACTTGTTTTTAGTATAATTCTTACATGTATCTTAGCTCGGATTCTCTTCGTACGAGGATGTCCCGTATCCGCTCAATCTTGAAGAGTTCCCCTTCGATGTCCTCAACCGTAACTGTGGAGTCGGCCATAGAGATCACATCGTCTGCTGAAAGGTAAACAAAAAAAAAAGAGTGCAGGGCGGAATTTAATCTAAACTCATCCTCAGAACAAATTTAGTAGATGAGGAGTTTTACACTTGCACGTTAGTGTATTTAGATGGCAGGAAAGAATCGGGTCTAACTGAGGTATCTCTGTTTTTTTTTTTCCTTCTCACATTTAATTGCTGCCTCTCACTGTGTTATTCTGAGACACAGAGGGAAGTAAGAATGGAACAGATTCTTCAAAACTTGTTGCTGCATTGTCGGAAAAAGTTCTACTGTAGTGACATTTTCTTTCAGGATTGGGAGGGTCAATTAAAATAAATTCAAAAGTTTTCAAAAAAGGTGAGACAGGACCAGGTTATGTGGGAGGACTGTTATAGAGTGGGATAGAGACAAAGATTTACAAAACTTTTTCTTTCTTTTTTTTATCTCTCCTTTGTGATGGACATTAAAAATTTATTTTATTACAATATTTTTTTTTCCGGTGAATAAACAAAAACCTGAGTAGCAAAGATGTCCTAAAGAATTATGCTGAAACACCCTAATCAGAAACAAGTGGAGACTTCCCTCCAGCATTTTTAGAAACATCGCTGAACAACAGCACCACCCCTTCCTGCAGCGATGAGTCATCCTTAGCAGAGTTTAGATTGGCCTTTAATTGCTTGACCTTGTGTGAGAGGACATAAACATTACACTGACAGGCTGGGATTAACAACACACACAGGAGCAGATTTTAGGTACAATAGCATTCATTGTAACTTGTCTGTGTTTCTTTTGCTTTCCCTCCTTTCACTTTAAATCCTCCATTTTTCTTTGAGCATCTTGTGTCCAAGATGTTCATTTTATATCAGGGAGCTTCATTCAAGTTCCAAAGAAAGAGTTTCTCAAACTGCTCCAACAAAACATTTTTTACCATTAAAAATAAGTCCCACTCTTTTGCATTACAACACATTTATTAAAAAGGGTTATTCTCAAAATGGGTTATCTGTAGTAAGAAATGACTTGATCGTAAAGATAAATAAAATAAAAAATAAAACAACTATAAAACAGTCTAAATTGTTGGTGAAAATATGTATCTGTATTATACATAATAATAGCAACAACTATTCTTCAATACTATTATTATCCTCATTGTAAATAATAATATAATAACAACAATAATAATAATGTTATATATATATATATATATATATATATATATATATATATATATATATATATATATATACATACACACACACACACACACAAAGACTTACTTAGAATATAATATGTACTTATTGCTTGGACCAGTGTTTCTAAACCCTGGCCCTGCATGTTTTAGACGTTTCCCTGTTTTACAAGGCCTGCTTCACAATATTTGCAGTTCAGCAGAAGCTTGTTTATCAGCCATCAATTGAAATCAGGCATGCTGGAGCAGGGAAACATCTAAAACATGCAGCGGAATGTAGACCAGATAAATCTCTTTTGGGTAGCCCTCGGTCTTCCCAGTTTCTTTCTTAAATTCCTGTTGATTCTCACAGTCAGATATGCCTCACATCATTTTGATTTTTAAGGCCTTCAATTTAACAATTGCTAATGCTATTATGAATTTTCTCGCTAGCAAGCTCAGCTTCTTATACCTGATCTTAATTATAACAGTCAGGTTTATAACAGCTGGTTAGGCTTGCTCAAAAATAAAATGTTTTTTTTTTTTTTTTTTTACTAACCATTTGAGCACAGTGATCAGTGTGAATTCTAAAGAATGTGAAAGTAAGAGAACACAATCAACTCTTGAGAAAAGACATGAAAAGTTTTACCTTAAATACTTTTCCCCACTTGCCTTTTCTTTCTTTTGAGGGGGTTAAATACAAGACCACGAAACACGTTTTTACATTTTGTATTCCAAGTTTGTTAAAAGTAGCCATCAATCTAAGGGAGTGAACCAAGTATCAAATCCTGTAATCGACAAAAAACCTGAAATGAACTAAACTAAAAGAACTTTTAGGATATTTGGAGTCCAAACTGCAAATTAAAAATAATTATTAGGTTGACTGATCACAATAACTACGGGAAATTTGACCATTTTGATCAGGTAAACATATTCTGTCTAATTATTATCAAGACTCTGCTTCAATAATAGAGATCAATTAGTCAATAAAGTTGTTCAGCTAGAACAAGGTATATTAAATACTTGTTTTCTTCCTTTAAAGAAATGTAAATACATCTCAGAAAAAAAAAAAAATTAAAATGTACAATTCCAGATAAAACTCACGTGGTTTCTCCGTCGCTCTGTGCAATTCAGTTTTATCCAGCGCTCCATATTGTTGAGAGGATTTTCTGTCTTTTTCCATGTTTGTAAAGGAAATGGTGCCTTTTCCTGGGGCTGCAGAGTGGATTCAAAGGTGAAGTCCGTGTAATGTTCTAACATAAATAAACAGACTCCATGCAGTGTTACCGTAACACTGAGGAATATGAGAAGAGGAGACAGCAGATATATTCAGTCAGCATTCAGCATCTCCAAGTGTACTTATATGTGCTCAGAGGCGCCACCTACTGCTACAATGACTGAAACTTCCCCCAAATTCCAAAATGCTTCACAACTCACCTTTACCGGCTTTAAAGGGAATATCAACCATGAGGAATGAATCTGCTTCTTCTCTGCTCCGATGCACCTTCTACTACCCTGGGTTTAATATGGTCAGTTACTGACTGATTATGGCTTTCAACAGCATGCCGGGAATGGCATTACTGTTCCTCCAGGGAGGCATCCAGATGTTCTGGCAGCGAAGCAAAGACCAATCAGCATGCAGTGGAACAAACAGGTTACATACACTGCACAGGCAGAGGCCCAAATGCTCAAAAAGACAAACACACACAGGTTTGCTTTTCATGTCTCGGTGGAAAATGTGGGGGGTATATTCACACCTTTTGTTTGGAAGGACATTTAGGCAAACAATCATTTTAATTCTGAGACGTAACAGTTAATTCATTGTCCTTTCTTGCATAGAAACCAAAACTCCAGATATCAATTAGAAAGTCTTCGTTAAAACGCAGGGAAGCATCATCAGTCCCATCTTTTCATGTCCAAGCTAGATATGTCTATTCGATAGTTCTCCACCACTTTAGCATGTTATGCAGAAGACACCCCGCTATGTCGTCTGGAAGGATGTTTGCAGCCAGGAGTGCTGGTACGTCCAGCTGGATCCACGGGTTGAAACAAAGCAGCACATTGCCTTTTCAATTTCAAACCTGAAAAATGTGGCATTCATATGCATTTGCTTCCCTTTTCTTTGACCTACCCAAAAATTTTACTCATGAGTAGCACTCCGACATATTTTCAATCAGTAAAAAAAAAACCCCAACTCAATAGTACAAAATAGGCTAATTAAATGATGAGTAACTAATAAGATCAGATTTGATGTTAAATTAAGAAATATGAAGTTGTGCAATTTCTGATATTATAGAGACTACAATGAAGAAATACAAATAAATAACAAAGCTAACTATCAAATTCAGGCATCAGTTAGTGTAAATTGGAATAAAAGCCTGTAAAACACCCTTGAAAACAACAAATCACCTTCAAGACGCTCCGAACTCACAGGGAAATCGTGCTAGCTAGCGATTCATAACAAAACTTTGGTGAAATGAAGAAGTTTTGTGGCAGATAAAGCCTTATTAGGAGCTGCACTTTGGCTGTCCTATTAACTTCTATTATTATTATTATTATTAAATGGATCTAAACAAATCCAGGACTTCAATTTGCACCAAAATTCTGGGTGAGTTGATGAACATAATGCACGCTATAGATAAAGTCCAGGTTGCAAAATAAAGGGTAGCCTACTTCCCACGTAAGGACCTTCTGCCCCAAGAATCTCTTGTCACAATGAGTTTAAGTTCAAATACATTTAATAGACTGCAAATACAGTGTGAGGCATAATAAATCCATATTAATTTGACATCCAGGCATACTCATTAGCTCAGTTTCCAATGTTAAACCGCTACCTTTATATGTTTAGCATAGCATTGATTGAGGTGAAACATTAGACTTCACAGCTCCCAGAGACCCCAACAAGCGACTTTATTTTCATTAACAGATCAAAATAAGGCATCTGTCAGGAGGTATGTAATTTCATACACAGATGAAAAGTCCTCAACCTGAAGCTAAATACATACAAAGAACAAGTGCCTTTCAATCTGTTTAACCCCATATTTTCACGGTTTAGCGTTTAATGTGAGGAACAGAAATGTTGGCTGTGGCAGTCAGGGGTGGAGGAGGATTAACAGCCTGTTTTGGGTGGGGTGCAACAGGATGCCAGTCCAGTTCTGCTTGGCCTTCTGCACACGTCTTGGGTTTACACTGCACCAAGGCTGTTGAGCTTTCATACAGAGGTCTGGGTTTTGGTCCTTGTAATCCTGCTGCTTTGTGTTCAGTAGCAACTAAGCCTAAAAAAAAACTGTACCTTTGCAAATATGTACAAGCAAACTCTGATGAGGCTTGGAGATGAGAAGCAGAATCCTTCGGCAGAGCTGGCCCTCCTGCAGGATGCTGGAATATTTAGTTGATAATAAATTGCAATACAATTCTGGATGGTAATCAAACCTGTCTGGGGTAAAAATAGAGTATCCTCACCTGACACATGGTAATAAGGAGTGACAAGGGCTGCAAACCTGATGGGGAAATATAACTGCTAATCCAATGCTGACAGAAACTATCTCATAATTCTATATTCTGGACACGTTTTATAAGAGATGCACCAATCAGGCTTTTCTTGGGTGTTGCCCATTTCAAACAGAAAACAGATTGAGTCGGGTAGCCTTTAAACCTTCAGCAGTATAACACAAAACATGAAACCATACTAAAGTATAATTATGTGTCAGAATGGCCTAGTCAAAGTCCAGACCTGAATTCAATTGAGAATCTGTGGATTTGACTTAAAACGGGAGATGCACACATGCTCTCCATACAATCTTTCTTACTTTGAGCTCCTTTTCAAAAATCTCAGCCACTCTCAGATGTATAACAGAGGCAGAGACGTATCCCAAGATTATGTCCATTTTTGGATTGGGTGCATTTCACCTCATCAGAGCAAAGAAGGAAAAAATAGCTAATTCTGATTTATTATCGGTTCATATCTAACGGTCTTTCTATGACCCACGGCATCAGGCCTGTTAGAGTTGCCGTCCTAATCGCCTTTCATAGTTGTTATTGCCTCGGTCGTCCTCCATGGCCTTATCCAGCCAGTCTCTCTCTGTCTCTGATTCGGAGTCACTGACCTCACTAGCATCAGCTGCCAAAAGGCGCGAGTAGTTAATCCTGCGCTGGCGAGGGGCTTTCCACTGCAGCAGAGGTAGACACAAACACCACGCCATAAGTCCAACAGCCACTCCTCTGTACAGCCACGTCACCCCTAATCTCTGCACCACGAACCCTTGGGTAAAACTCCCGAGTGCCCTCCCTAGGTGCAGGCACAGGGAACCATAGACCCTGCTGACACTTCTTTCAGCCCCTGGTGTTGCAACGTCCTCGCACTGGATCCTCACAGCCCACCAGAGGGCACCGCTACTGAAGGTGCTCAGAACTTGTGCAGGCAAGGCCGCCCAGGGCCCCCAGAGGAAGGAGTAGTAGAAGCACTGTAACCCGAGACTAGCAGCCCCGACGACGAGAACCCTCCCTGGGCTGAGGAGTTTGGATACTCTGCCAGCCAGAAGTGGGAAGGTGGCCTGTGAGAGCAAAGCAAGGGCTAGGGACAGTCCCATGTGCAGCTCAGTGCTCCTATGATCCTCCATCTGCCAAAGCAGGAAGTTTTCAACGGCCGAGTTCACAACTCCAACCAGGAGGACGGTAAAAGCACAGAGCAGAGCATGGGGGGAGCCGTAGACCAGCTGCATGGCCTTCAGGAGCCCGTTGACCCGATGCCGCTTTTTGTTCAGGTACAGAGGGAGGTAGACGGCCACAGGCAGCGTCAGAGTCGCCAGGCCCGCGTAGGCGTAAAAATGCACCACACTTCTGGAGGTGTGGGCGGCTATGAGACAGCCCAGCTGGGCGACCACGAACCCGGCTCCGGCGACCCCACAGGCCGCCCCGAGGAGACCCCACACATCCGTGCTCCTGTGACGGTCCGACGCGTCCGCATAGTCCAGGTACTCGTAAAGTCCGTCGTCTACCGTCCACTCCAGAGGGGCGGACGTCCACTCCCAAGCTGACACGATGATGAGCATCAAGTAGAAGAGCTGGCTCTGAATGTCCATCTCCTTCAGGGTGGCTAGGAACCCAGAGCTGTCCTTCTGGTCCTCCTCCAAATGATCCAAGGTGATCATGGATCTCTTAATCCTTTCTGCACTCACCAAGGAGCTGATGGTGGGATGCACAACGCTCGATAATGTATGATTGCTGTTTAGCACTACTGATGCATTCCCTTGTGAGAGCTGCATGTCTAAATGTTCTGTATCATTTCGTTTAATTAGTGTTGGTACAGGAACGACTTTGGAGTCACCAATCGGGCTAGTAGGCGAGGTCACGGTAACAAATTCCGTATGTGATGGGAATGACTGGCTCCTAGTGCTTGATGTGAGCTCAAACTGAGTTTGGGTAGAAGCAGAACTCTGGTCTGAGGCATTACAGGTGCCGAGCTGTGCGCCAGGCGTCCCTACAGAAGGGAGGAGTAGCAGGAGCAGAGCAACGGCGGCAGAAAACACCAGCGAGCAGCCGATCACCAGCCGCCTCTTGTTGTAGCGTTTGGAGAGCAGTCCAGCTGCCGGGCTCCACACCAAGGTTATGGAGTGCTTGGTGCCCATGATGATGCCAGTCATGGATGGAGACAAGCCCAGCTGGCGGAAGTACAGGGTGAGGAAGGGGAGCAGACAGGCTTTGGAACAGCAGCAGAGGAAGCTGAAGGTGCCCGCCAGAGCAAGGGCGCGCTTAACGTCGATCTGTTTGGTCCTCCTCATGGTCGTTTTTTTTCTGAAGACGTCACATGGGACAACTGGCAGGATTTAAAGGAGACACAAGAAAGAGATAATTCAGTGTCGTGTTTCTTTTAATACAGAGCCTTGAAAAAGAATCCCACCAACTGAGGCAATGTCCACAAGTAAGTTTTTTTTTTTTTAATGAAGTGGTGAATAAGTGTGACTTTTCATGGAAAACACAAAATTGTTTGGGTGACCCCAAACTTTTGAACGGTAGTGTATATATATATATATATATATATATATATAATATATATATATATATACACTACCGTTCAAAAGTTTGGGGTCACCCAAACAATTTTGTGTTTTCCATGAAAAGTCACTCTTATTCACCACCATACGTTGTGAAATGAATAAAAAATAGAGTCAAGACATTGACAAGGTTAGAAATAATGATTTTTATTTGAAATAAGATTGTTTTTACATCAAACTTTGCTTTCATCAAAGAATCCTCCATTTGCAGCAATTACAGCATTGCAGACCTTTGGCATTTTAGCTGTTAATTTGTTGAGGTAATCTGGAGAAATTGCACCCCACGCTTCTAGAAGCAGCTCCCACAATTTGGATTGGTTGGATGGGCACTTCTTGCGTACCATACGGTCAAGCTGCTCCCACAACAGCTCAACGGGGTTCAAATCTGGTGACTGCGCTGGCCACTCCATTACCGATAGAATACCAGCTGCCTGCTTCTTCTCTAAATAGTTCTTGCACAATTTCGAGGTGTGTTTTGGGTCATTGTCCTGTTGTAGGATGAAATTGGCTCCAATCAAGCGCTGTCCACTGGGTATGGCATGGCGTTGCAAAATGGAGTGATAGCCTTCCTTATTCAGAATCCCTTTTACCCTGTACAAATCTCCCACCTTACCAGCACCAAAGCAACCCCAGACCATCACATTACCTCCACCATGCTTAACAGATGGCGTCAGGCATTCTTCCAGCATCTTTTCAGTTGTTCTGCGTCTCACAAACGTTCTTCTTTGTGATCCAAACACCTCAAACTTGGATTCATCCGTCCACATCACTTTTTTCCAGTCTTCCTCTGTCCAATGTCTGTGTTCTTTTGCCCATCTTAATCTTTTTCTTTTATTGGCCAGTCTCAGATATGGCTTTTTCTTTGCCACTCTGCCCTGAAGCCCAGAATCCCGCAGCCGCCTCGTCACTGTAGATGTTGACACTGGGGTTTTGCGGGTACTATTTAATGAAGATGCCCGTGGGGGACCTGTGAGGCGTCTGTTTCTCAAACTAGAGACTTTAATGTACTTATCTTCTTGCTCAGTTGTGCAACGCGGCCTCCCACTTCTTTTTCTACTCTGGTTAGAGCCTGTTTGTGCTGTCCTCTGAAGGGAGTAGTACACAACGTTGTAGGAAATCTTCAATTTCTTAGCAATTTCTCGCATGGAATAGCCTTCATTTCTAAGAACAAGAATAGACTGTCGAGTTTCAGATGAAAGTTCTCTTTTTCTGGCCATTTTGAGCGTTTAATTGACCCCACAAATGTGATGCTCCAGAAACTCAATCTGCTCAAAGGAAGGTCAGCTTTGTAGCTTCTGTACCGAGCTAAACTGTTTTCAGATGTGTGAACATGATTGCACAAGGGTTTTCTAATCATCAATTAGCCTTCTGAGCCAATGAGCAAACACATTGTACCATTAGAACACTGGAGTGATAGTTGCTGGAAATGGGCCTCTATACACCTATGTAGATATTGCACCAAAAACCAGACATTTGCAGCTAGAATAGTCATTTACCACATTAGCAATGTATAGCGTGTGTTTCTTTAAAGTTAAGACTAGTTTAAAGTTATCTTCATTGAAAAGTACAGTGCTTTTCCTTCAAAAATAAGGACATTTCAATGTGACCCCAAACTTTTGAACGGTAGTGTATATATATGTGTGTGTGTGTGTGTGTGTGTACAGTGCTCTTCATAAATGAGTACACCCCCTTTAAAAAGTATGAATTTAATCAGTAGCTCAATGAACAAAATAACTATTCCAAACTTTCCACAAGGCCGAGTTTTATTTAACACTTATTTAACTCCACAACATGAAATTAAGGTTAATAATCTATTTTAGATCACAAAATCTTTAGTTTTACTCAAATTGGTTGAAGCAAAAATGAATACACCATGCAACAAAAACGACTACATCTAGTATTTTGTATGAGCACCATGATTTTTAAGGACAGCACCAAGTCTTCTAGGCATGGTCTAGGCAAGCTAGGCAACATCTATCTTTTTGCATTCTTCAAGAATAACCTATTTTAGAGCCTGGATGCTGGATGGAGAGGGATTCTCAACTTGTCGCTTCAGAATTCCCCACAAGTGTTCGATTGGGTTCAGCTCAAGAGACAAACTTGGCCATTCAATGACCTTCACCCTGTTCTGCTTCAGAAATGCAACAGTACCTTTAGATGTGTGTTTTTGGATCATTGTCGTGTTGGAAAAGTGAATGACGTGAGTGATGGCAGCATCTTCTCCTTCGGTATAGAGCAGTACATTGTTGAGTTCATGATACAAAAAGGAAAAAGCTCACAACGACAAGTGCACGGAGTGATGGCAGCATCTTCTCCTATAGAGCAGTCCATTGCTGAGTTCATGATACCATCAATGAAATGCAGCTCCCCAACACCAGCAGCACTCATGCAGCCCCACATAATGGCACTGCCACCACCATGTTTCACTGTAGGCGCCATGCATTTTGCTTTAAAATTCTCACCTTTATGATGCCATACTGTTTTTAAACCATTAGTTCCAAAAACAGTGATCTTGGTCTCATCACTCCAGAGTATAGAGTCCCAGTAGTAGTAGTTAGTCTTCATTTTTTTCAGCATGGGCCCTAGCAAATTCTAGGCGTGCTTTTTTGTGCATGGGCTTTAGGAGAGGCTTCCTTCATGGACGATACCCATGCTTGCAATTCCTCTGCAGTGTGCACCATATGGTGTCCCGGAAAACGGTCACTCCAGTTTGGCTTTCTACTGCTTTAGCTAACTGCAGTGAACTTGCATGGCGATTTTCTTCAACCCTTCTCATCAGAAGACGCTCCTGTTGAGATGCGGACGGCGTGGACGTCTCTGTAAGATGGTTGCACTTCCATCTTTCCTAAATTTTTGGATCACTTTTGCTACAGTATTTTGACTGATATATGTAGAGCTTTGCTGATCTTCTTGTAGCCCTCACCTTTTTTATGTAAAGAAATAATTTCCTTTCTCAGATTTCTCTTCCATGGGGAGCCATTACTGGCTTTTCTTTGTTAAGTATTCCCTTTTATTGTCACCTGTCTCCTGGATACCTCTTAAATCAATCACTAGACTCACCTGTGGATGAATGCCTGTTAATTAGAAGTTTGTAATCTTAAATGTGGCTTTTCTCCTAGGACTAAAATTGGGGTGTACTCATTTTTGCAACATGGGCTGGAATGAATTTGTTAGGCAAATCACTTTTTTGTGTGCAAATCAACAAATCCTGTTTGCAATCAATGGCCCACATTTATGGGAGTATTTTGTAGTATAGTATATCATACAAAATGTTGATTCTGAAAGGTAACTAAAGGTTTTCTGACAAACGTAGTGGGGTGTACTCATTTATGCAGAGCACTGTATATATATAATACTTCAAGAAGGACGCCGCTATATATAATACTTCAAGAAGGAAGCCGCTGAGGGAAAAGAAGGTTAAAGTTAGCCACAATCTGTGTAGGAGACGCAGCGAACATATAGGAGAAGATGTTCTGGTCAGATCAGAACAAAACTGAACAGTTTTGCCAACTTCCAAAATGGTGCTGGTGTTGGAACAGACTGGGAAGCATGGCAATAGCAGCATCATCCTGTGGGGATGATTTTTTTCTTCAGCAGGGATAGAATAGTTGGAGTTGATGGGGAAGATGCTTGGAGCTAAATACAGGTTGATGCAAGTAGATAAGCTATTAGAGTTTGCTAAAGAATTAAGAGTGAGGAGGAAGTTTTCCTTCCAGTAGTATAGTCACACTAAACATCCAGCCAAAACTACAATAAAAGGGTGGATTAAAGCATAATGGCCTAGTTAAAGTCCAGACCTAAATCCAAATGACATTCATAGAGTCTTTTGAATGTTGTTTTTTTACAGTGTTCACAAAAAAAACATTTGAGCTACACCTGCCGAACAGAGCAGTGGGGGAGTGTATTCAAAACTATTTGGCACAATCAGTGATGACCTCTCATGCGTTGGGGAAATGCAGAGTGTCAGCAAATCAAAGTTTGGGTTTGTAAAGATTTCTTTTAAAAATGACGGAAGGTTGGAGAAGCGTGGGTTTGGTCTGGTTTCCAGACGGACGGTATTAAAATAGGTCAGTAATGGCTGACTGTTTTTTTCAGGAAACCTTTCTATGTCCAAAGCCAGAGACATAAACACAAAAAACTAGGAGCTCAAAGTGCATCAAAATGCAATTTCACAAACATATTGACTTTGCCATACTAAACAAAAATGCAAGCCACACTTTTCAGATTTCTACCTGCAAAACATTCTGAACAACAAATATGCTATGATTTTCCTTGCAGTTTACCATCACATCAAATACAATGATGTTTGCAGCTGTAACCTGCAGAATGTGGAAAAACCTCATAGGGCATGCATACTTGCAATGGTACTGAAACAGATGATTTCCTGTGTGGATCCGTCACCACTGTCCCATCCTTACGTCCAGTAGTAAAGTCCAATAAACGGACTTGCTTGATGTCATGATGGAAATCTGCAAACACTCAATACTCAGTTATTTGGAATATAAATAATCAAAAATCATTAAAAAACAGTTAAATAGTGTCAAAGCTTAAAATGATTTCCTATTAGTTGCTGTGAGGCTATAGAACATGAAAAAAACAACAACTAGTTTATCAGATTTAATGTTGAGTCCTTGACTATAGATGAAAGAGCAGATCGATTTAAAGGCGCAGCGCAACAAAGGTATGTTTATTCCCTATATTACAGCACAAAATAACTTTTGAATTTAAATTTAAATTCATAAGCATCGCATCTCAAAGCGGGAATACGTTAGATACGTAGAAAACAAGGAAGAGGACGGAGACGAACACCTGTCAGGCTGGATACACCTGTACCAGCAGCAGGACGTCAAGATGTGCAACACTTTGTCCACGTCACACAAATCGGCAACATAAGGAGAGAAAGAGCGACTCTGAAGTTGTAAATGTATCTCTTACCCACTTTTTTTTCTTCTTCTTCAAAATCTTCTATTTTTTATTTTTCACTTTTAGTACAGACTTGACATCAAGAAGTTTTCCTTCTCCTTCGTGTTTTAGTTCCAAAACAACACCTGCTGCAGCGAGGGGGCGGTCCAAGGAGCCAGTCATGCAGTAACTGCAGCTACAAGCAGCAAGATACCTGATGAGCCTATTTCTATGACTGCAGCTCCCCCTAGTGGTTGGGATGATTCAGTGCGCCAGTATTCAGGTCATACCACAGCTCCAGAGAATCAGAATCAGAATCAGCTTTAATGGCCAAGTATGACACATACAAGGAATTTGACTCCGGCAACTTTTCTCTCCAGTACAGAACTTAAATAAGTGAAATTAAAAACGGAAATAAAAATAAATACAAATAAAAAATAAAGGATAATATATACACCAAACCAGGGTTATTGTACAGTAAGTATATACAGCAGTGCAGAGTTTTAGTGCAGAGGTGGGTAGAGTAGCCGAAAAAATAGCAAAAAATGCTTACATTAGTAGGCTAATATATATAGCCAGAGAATGAAACCTTCAGGGACAATTGGAGAATAAGCAATACAATTACTCATAGAAGTACTTTTTTATATATAAAGGTACTGATGTAAATGTAACTGAGTAAATGTTTGCAGTTACTACCCACCTCTGGTAAGCTCTCAACTTCATTGTATTCTATAGGGATATTATGTGGTAGAAATACAGTAGATAACTGTAAAGTTAAGGGGAAATGGTTTATTGTTTTCAAATACATGAAGGAATTTTTCCAAATACTTTGATCTAAAAAAAATATTTGTAGCTGTGATGATATGTTTAGGGTCATCCTCTATATTGGCTGAAGAAAATAATTCCCATCATGCTAGGCACCACCATGCCTAACAGTAGCTACAGACGTGGACAAAATTGTTGGTACCCTTCATTAAATCAAAGAAAAACTCATAATGGTCACATAAATAACTTTAATCTGACAAAAGTAATAATAAATAAAAATTACATAAATCTTGACCAATGAAAGTCAGACATTGCTTTTCATCCATGCTTTAACGGAATTATTTAAAAAATAAATGCATGAAACAGGCCTGGACAAAAATGATGGTACCCCTAGAAAAGAATGAAAATAATGTGACCAAAGGGACATGTTAATCCAAGGTATGTCCACTAATCAGCATCCCAGGTGTCTACAATCCTGTAATCACTCAGTGGGCCTATATATAGGACTCCAGGTAGTCACTGTGTTGTTTGGTGACGTGGTGTGTACCACACTCAATATAAACCAGAGGAAGCAAAGGAAAGAGTTGTCTCAGGAGATGAGAAAGAAAATCATAGACAAGCATGTTAACTGTAAAGGCTATAAGACCATCTCCAAGCAGCTAGATGTTTCTGTGACTACAGCTGCACATGTCATTCAGTAATGTACGATCCATGGGACTGTAGCCAACCTCCCTGGACGTGGCTGCAGGAGGAAAATTGATGACAGATCAAAGAGACAGATAATCCAAATGGTAACAAAAGAGCCTAGAAAGACTTCAAAGTAGATCCAAGCTGAACTTTTTGCTCAAGGAACATCAATGTCAGATCGGAACATCCTTAGCTGTTTGAGCCAAAGAGGGCTACATGGGAGACGGACAAGGAGAGGACAAATCATTAAAAAAAACAGACTGGAGTATGCCAAACTACATGCTGACGAGCCACAAAGCTTCTGGGAGAACGTCCTGTGGACAGATGAGACAAAAATTTAACTTTTTGCCAAGGCACATCAGCTCTATGTTCACAGACGGAAAAATGAAGCATATCTAGAAAAGAACACGGTCCCTACTGTGAAACATGGGGGAGGCTCGGTTATGTTCTGGGGCTGATTTGCTGCATCTGACACAGGGTGTCTTGAATCTGTGCAGGGTACAATGAAATCTCAAGACTATCAGGGGATTCTAGAGAGCAATGTGCTGGCCAGTGTCAGAAAGCATGGGCTCAGTCGCAGGTCACGGGTCTTACAACAGGAAAATGACCCAAAACACACAGCTAAAAACACCCAAGAAGGGCTAAGAGGAAAACACTGGCCTTCTATGAGCCCTGATCTCAATCCTATTGAGCATCTTTGGAAGGAGCTGAAACATGCTGTCTGGAAAAGGCGCCCTTCAAACCGGAAACAACTAGAACAGTTTGCTCATGAGGAGTGGGCCAAAATACCTGCTGAGAGGTGCAGAAGTCTCATTGACAGTTACAGGAATCATTTGATTGCAGTGATTGCCTCAAAAGGTTGTGCAACCAAATATTAAGTTCTGGGTACCATCATTTTTGTCCAGGCCTGTATCATGCATTTATTTTTTAAATAATTCCGTTAAAGCATGGATGAAAAGCAATGTCTGACTTTCATTGGTCAACATTTATATAATTTTTATTTATTATTACTTTTGTCAGATTAAAGTTATTTCTTTGACCACTATGAGTTTTTCTTTGATTTAATGAAGGGTACCAACAATTTTGTCCACGTCTGTATGTGTTTAAGGCGATGGGCAGATTCTCGGATGCTTCCTTGTTTAATAATTTTCCTGCCTGTCAGTTTAGGTTTGCAGCCATCTCTTAAGTAGCAGGTCCCTGTTTTCTAAGTGTGTAAAGAAAATAATGATAAAAAGCTATAAGTAATATTCACCATATAAGAGAAACAAGTAAAGAAATGGAATTGTGAAAAACGACTGACTGTCTAAAAAATGAACAACCAAACCAATGGTTATAGTTTTGAGTTAAGAATCAATTAAGAATTTGTCAAATATATAATTTATGATTACATTGTTTGATTAGCTTCACATAAAAATAAATAGCCTACCTTGTTATACACATATAGTTCTGTGATCTACGTTGTTAAAAAATTAAATAAACACTCAGGTAGTCAGTTTCCTATTATTGAAGGCAAATTACAGATATACAGTAGAGGCAGTTTCTTTTGGCATTCTTTATGTGCTTAAATACCATTTTAATTCTGGGTTTTCAATTACTTATTTATACGGGTTCTTATCCAACTCAACTTTATTTATAAAGCCATTTATACACAACAAGTGTCAACCAAAGTGCTGAACATTCAAGGTACACATCAAAGATAAAAGTATAAAACATAAAATCCATAAATAATTTAAAATACAACAGCATGAGTGACCACATCCTGATTCCACAGCTAGGAGCTACTGCGGCAAAGGCCCGATCACCTCTGAACTTCAGCCTGGTCTTTGGAATGACCAATAGCTGCTGGACAAAGGACCTTAGAAGACTGGAAGGGGTGTGGGGGTAGCTGAATTAAGTCTGATAGATAGGTAGGCGCAAGTCCATTCAGAGATTTGTATGTTAAAAGAAGAATTTTAAAATGAACTGATAAACTAACTGGTAGCAGTGAAGTGAAGCCAACACATGGAAATGTGTTCTGACTTGCAGGTGCACGACAACAAGCGGGCAGCTGCATTTTGAACAAACTGCAGGCGGGAGAGAGAAACTTGGCTAATGCCAACAGACAGGGCATTACAACAGTCGAGCCGTAGTATTAAAAGCATGAATAAACCTTTCAAAATCTTTCTTTTTTACAACAGTCTTAACAGTTGCCTCAGTTAAAAAAAAAGCTGTATTTGACAACACTTTGGATCTGATTGCGGAATTTTAGATCCGAGATCAACCTTAACGCCCATATTTGTGATGATGGGCTTTGAAAACAGAGACAAGGAATCCAGTGGCGCAGACAGGGCAGTCGGCAAACCGTCATTCAGTGTTCTCCTGACGAAAGTCCCTTAGCTCTTCTAAAATTATTTCGAGGCCTGCCATGTGTTTAAGGGAGCTTGGTGTTTCTTCTCCTTGACTCGCTGCTGGCTTGGCTTTCTCTCTATAGCTTTTTAGCCCTGCTGGTTCTTCAGCTAGCTCGGCTAGGTCGAATGCTAGCTTAGCTGGCTCGTTGTCTTGCTTGTGGTTCAGGTTCGCATTTTTATTCGACTTTAATTTTTTGCTTCTTGTCTTTATCATCACCCTTAATTTTGTTACTCACAAAGTATCTCACTTCATTGAACTAATAGATATATAGGGCCTTTGTACTCTCATTGTCAGGGAGCTTCATTTTTATGCTGCCGCCATGATGGAGTCAGGCTGGAAGTCCAGTGGGAGCATTTTTAAAACCGGATTGAAGCTTCAAGAATGTGAAAGCTATCTAAAAAAGATATCAGTTAAATGAAAAAAAAATGTTCCAAAATTTTTTGAAAGGGATAGAAGCCTAGATATTGGTCTGAAACTGGACAGAGTAGAGGGATCCATACCAGTTTTTTTGAGAATTTGTTGTATAATCGCATGTTTAAAATCCTTTGGCACTTCACCAGTTGACAGACTACTGTTCTCAATTATGAGAACATCAGGAGCTATAGTAGACAGAACATCCTTAAAGAGGCAGGCAGACACAGCATCCATACAGGACCCTGAGGGTTTAAGCTGTTTACCAACATCATCTACAAGCACTTTGAGGGACACAACATCAAATTGCTGGAATATGGCATAGCAATGTCAGACATCCAGTTGTGCAAGTGACTGGGACAAAATTTGCGACCTTATAGTGTTAACCTTGTCAATAAAAAAGGCCAGAAACTCCTCACAATCAGCTGATGACGCTTTCAGGTTCATCCCGACAAACTTGATTCAGGATATTATTTACGGTGCTAAAAAGTACACAGGGGTTCTGGGAATTAGGCAGGATAACATCTGCCAAATATGCAGGTTTTTAGTCACGCCAGCAGCTCTTCAGCATTTTAAAAGATATGCAACTTGTCTGAAAGCCTCCGTTCAGCCTTTCTACAAGCATATCTAGATGCACGAGTTACTTCATTTAACCAAGGCTCCATTTTAGGCTCAAGGTGGCAAATTTTTTAATGCGCAACCTTATCTATATGACAGGGTTAATTAAACTGGGCCAAAAGGCCAGCAGTAGAAGAACTTTCTACTTATCTTCGGACCCAAAAAAAATGATTAAATATCAGACCCCAACTTCAGTCGGTCAAACTGTAAACTACCAACCAGGCCAAAAATCTAGGTGTAATAATGGATTTTTCTCACTAAAGCCAGGAAAGTAGAGCACATCATCCCAGTGCTAAAGCCCTTATAGCTCAGAGAATAGACTTCCCAGTGCTTTTCCTTTGAATGGGTTAGCATCAGAGTACATTAGTGATCTGCTATCGCGAAACAAACCGTCCAGATCACTCAGATCCTCCAGCTCTAGTCTACTGCCTGTCCCTACAACCAGAACCAAGCATGGGGAAGCAGATTTCAGTTTCTATGCTCCTCACATTTGGAACAAACTGCCGGACGAATGCAAAACTGCAGAGACAGTGAACTCTTTTAAATCTAAAATAAAAAAACCTACCCATTTAGACTTGCTTATGAGTAACTGATATTCATCCATCCATTTTCTGAACCGCTTAATCCTTAATGGGTCGCAGTGGGGCTGGTGCCTATCTCCAGCTGTCAACGGGCGAGAGGCGGGGTACACCCTGGACAGGTCGCCAGGACAGGACCACACATAGAGACAGACAGGACAAACAACCATGCATGCACACACCCACACCTAACGACAATTTAGAGTCAGTCATGTTTTTGGACTGTGGGAGGAAGCCGGAGTACCCGGAGGGAACCCACGCATACACGGGGAGAACATGCAAACTATTGTTAAAAACTATTATTAAATGTTTTTATCCTAAATTGTTTTAAATAAAAAGGTAAATGTTGTCTTTATTGTTTCTTCTATAAATCTTTGTTTATGCTTTCTGTTATTGATTCTATGTTTTAATTTTCACATTTTTGTAATCACGTAAAGCACCTCGAATTGCCTTATGTTGAAAGTGTGCTATATAAATAAAATTGCCTTGCCTTGCCATTCCTTAAAGCTCACTTTATACAAGGAAGTTCCTAAAAATTCAGCCGAAAACAAATCAGCAGGTAATGCATTCAAAATCATGTGTCGCTGCACTGGAGCGTTCAAGGTAACAGGTTTACAGGGAAGTGAAAAATCAATAAAGAAAAGACTGTGAACAGAGAACACCAGTTCATAAACCAGAATCCAGAGTGGAGTGAATATACAATAATCAGTTTAAATGATTGTTAAAAACAAGAATTGGGTGGAAAAATATGTGAAGTCCATACTTTGAGCAGATATTGACATACAGTCTACAAAAATACCTTTTTTTCTCAGTCTGATCAAATTGAACTTAGTTTCAGTTCATCTAGAATGATCAGAATGATATTTGCTGAAAAACAAAATATTGTGTTAGAAAACTGAAACAGACGTCTACTTAAGTTTCTTTTGTAGTTGCCTTTTACAACACACAGGTATAAGCCCTGGCATAGACAAGACTGAGTCATTTGGTCAAAATGATAGTAGTACGTTTATGAGTCCTAAATTGAGGCTTTCAAACCTAAGAACACAGCGCTAACAGGTAAGCATGGTGGTGGCAGCACCATGGTGCGGGTCTCTCCTACTTCGAGGGCCATTGACAGATTAAGTTTCCGTCCTGGATTAAAAAAAAGTATTTTTAAATTAAATTGAAATGAATGAAACCAATGGATGGATTAATCCAGAGTTTCCCAACCTTGGTCCTTGATGCACACTGCCACGCATGTTTTATATGTTTCCCTTATTTAACACACATAATCAACCGGATTAATGAATAAACAAGGACTACAGGAATAAATTTAAGCTTGGCCAAAACAACCACAGAAAAATCACAATAAATGTAATCTTGTCCTTGTTGTTAAAAATAATTAAAGCTGTGTGTTGTTCGAAATAAACTATTAAAAGCCCTTCTTTATTATTGCATTCATACCCATGAGAAATGTATAGACTTCTGGCTGGAAGTGTAATTATTGTCTCACATGAAGAAACCTTAGGGACCCCCCAAAAGGACTGTTGCTCAGGTATGTAATATCCTCTTCATCTGACATGTTAAGTGGACTAGGATCACCACATACAGGAAAACCTTGGAAATGTTCATCATGACCAAGCCATGTTTACCAGTTTAGGTATGAAAAACGGATGCTATTAGAATATCAAATAGTTTTGAAATTGTTGTCGTTAAAAAATAAAAAATATAAAAAATATATTTTTCGGAATTCATGATGACATCAGGAGGGGGTTATTACAAAACAGTTGATTTTTTCTCTCTAAATTATATGTACACATCAACAGTATGTATGTATTTTTAAAGGTTAAATTCTTAATAAATAATCATCTGTTTGTTAAAGTTAAACATTAATTCTAGCTCTATGTCCATTACTTTAATTCTCCCCACTCAGTGTGTTCTTTGCATCCTGGATCATCAGACAGTTCTGGGTCAAGCGAATCACTGAGTCGAAGCAGAGAAAGAGGTGATGGGTAGGCAGAGCAGAGAGCAGAACGTCGGGTGCAGGGGCTGGATTTGGCCCGGTAGTGTTTTGTAGGACCTCCAGTCCGAACTGTTGCCTGGTTTGCTGCATAGGGACACTTCACACCTAAAAACACAGACACAGATTTACTGTCTGTTGATATATCAATTCATCCATGCTAACTTCTGAAATAATAATTTAAAAAAATGCATTTATTGCTTTTTGATTTGTCAATTTGGCTGTTCACGTACAAGGATAAAGTGTTATGCTTTTCCCACAAAGAAACCCAACACGGTGATGAACTTTGTTACCTTTTCACACTTTGAATGAATGTCTTTTTGTCTTGATCCAGACAAACAGCGAATGTGCTCCCATCCTCTTGTGTGCTCACCTGCACCTTGTCCACCTTTACTTCTGATATCAAGATCTGTTCCAAACACAAGGCAGACCATTTTAATTTAAATAAACTATCCAGAATTGTATTTATTTTTCCTGAATAAACATACAGCTGGAATAAAAATGGAGCCAGGTAATGAAGAATTCGATTTCCACCACAGAATTTCACAAAATAAAAGGGATTGTTTGTTTTTGGGTTGATGACATCACAAGAGGCACAGGGATTGAACTGCTCAGCTGGCATTAGACGATATTGTGGCAGACTAGTAAACTTTGACTCAAATTCGGATGTACTTGAGTTGACTCAAACCTCGATGTACAAAACTGTAAATGGTGAAGCTAAGGCCCTGTTCAGACTACAACACCAGGAGATCAAAATGCAAATTCTTTGTTGTGTTTTGTGCTGCTCGTTTACAAGGTAACATCGCTTTAGCCGGACAAAAAGGCGGTGTTCTGGAGTGAAACTTTTCAAGAACACAATGCAAAACTGTGTAGATGCAAACCAAAAACACTTGGAAACTATGACCTCAGTCATGCCATTTTGCACACTGGTTTTATCGTTTAACACCAATGGTAGACCTCCCTGTTCTGTCTCTGCTGCTGCTGCGCCTTTTCAGATTATTTATCATGTTAAAGCAAAATCCGCTCACTGTTAAACATTTATGCAGTCCATGAAGATGCATAGACTACATGCGCCAGATCACCTCTGTACAAGGGAACGTTTATGAAAACTCTGGCTCACAAAGTTTCACCGCTTCTCACAGGCCTGAGAAGCAAAGTGCATCATTTCCAGTAATATTTGTATTTTTTTTGTGTCTGCAAGCTGAGCATATTCATTCTGCTGTTGAGTAAGCACATTTTTTTCAGTTATGTGACAGAAAGCCTTTCGGAAACTTTTTGATGAGACGATACTAACAGTTCATAACCCTTTTATTGTAAGTTGATTTTTTTTTGTAACACTTGAGCTCAAAACGTTATGAATGTTCTTTTTTTGCCGGTTGGTCCACATTAAAATTTAGCCTAATTAGAAAAATTAAATGTCAAGCTGGTATGAACAAATCCAAACGCCTCTGAACCACATTTCAAAATCAAAAATCCTTCTTTATGTTGACAATTGTGTTTGGTAACTTTTCACCGTGATTTCACATTATTTAGACCAGATGGCTTAAATGTGTTTCTGCAGACATTCAAAGTGCAAGTAAATGAATTTGATTAAAAATATGCAAGTACAGATAAAATAGAGAAAAAGTACTCAGTGGAACTCTAATCAGTTTCCCTATGCCTTCTGTGATGTCAGTAGAAGCATGTGTGGACACATGCTTTTTTTTGAGAGGGCAGATTTTTATCTCGACTAAATGATAATCTAGAAAAACAAATACATCTGACCATTTACAGAAAAGCCTGGGTTGTAGCTTGAAAATCGGATTGTGCATGAAAGTTTGTGTATTTTAACCATATTTCACCTGGTTGTAGCCCTTTTTGGATTTGGAGCTCTGCTTCTTTACAACCTCTGTCATTGTCAGCTGCAGGCCCTCTTTAGAATCTGGTAAGAGGAGCAAAACACACACACAAAAAAGAAAAAGAAAATGAATCTAAAGCACCTCATTTAGAAGGTGAAGCAGCAAAGTTAGGATGCAAACTGACCCAGCTGCTCAGAGTTTCTGCATGTTTTCTGAAGGTTAATCGAGGTGCAGACCACCTCTTTGTGGATCCACCGACTCCTCCCACTGATGGCCACCTGTACTCATGTCAGACAGGACACAGTCAAGATTAGCATGCAATGGTAGAAATAGAAATGTGTATTGTTTGTAAAACAGGAAGTCTGTGTAAAGGAACAATACCTTGTTGTAGGCCACGCTTAATGTGAGAGGAACAGCCTCACGCTCTTCATCTATCCCCAACCTTTTGCTGGCAGCCCCTTCAGAAACAATTCGACACATATGACTCCACATGCACACATGTGTCTAAATAGCTCTTGTCTCTGCGTCTTTTGCAGCGTGCGACTAACCCATGGCCTTAACAGCTCTGGCTCCAGCTGTGTGTCCGAGCTCCAAGGAATGAATGAACACTTCCTTTCTCTTCTCACCCCCTGCCAGGGTCAGCTGTGCGAAGGAAGGAACCAGCATATTTTAAACAGGGAGTGGCTCAACGTGTCCTGCATAAATTGCTGTGTGAGATTATTCCTCTGACCTCGGCCTGGTAGAGTTGCACCAGGACAGTCTGATCCGCGTGTCTGCAGTAATAGAGCACCAAGTCAGCCAGCAGGGGAAGACGATGCTCCATGCTGCCAGTGCTGCTGGAGACATCTTCTTCCTTGGGAGCAGCCTGAGTAATTTGATCACAGGAGAAAAAGAAACTGCAGCAGTGGTAGCACGTGCACACTGATACATATTTTTTGTCATGCTGTTTCTACCATATGTTTTTCTGATGCTGTTTGAAGTATGGAGAAACAGTACCACTCCTCCCCCATCTGTTGCCACGTATTTCAAAGAAAGCCACTACTCATCTAATGCCTCGTCCACACGTTGCCGGGCGTCTCACAAAATAGAGAAATTTTTCTACGGTCTGGCTTGTCATCCACACCTTAACGCATGTTTTTGGCACCAAAAACGAATCTTTGCATCGTCCCAGCCAAGGTTCTGACTTGAATCTGATTGGGAATCTTTGCAAAGGCCCAAAGATTAGGGTGATGACAAAGAAAGTCTTACAGCTTCAAAGACTTGGAGCTCATCACCAATAACGAGTAGTCGAAATAGGAGTGAAAACGTGCAAAGTGCTGGTCAGGCATGATAAGTAGTGGTTGAATGCTGTAATGCAAATAAAGAAGGGTGTGAATGGTTTGAAATGCCAGTTTTTATTCATGATTTATACATATACTATGGGTCCCTGTCTATTCACCTAAAATATGCAAAAACACAAGCTTATTGGGTAACTGGAATATCTATGCTGCATTCCAGTTAACCTTTCCGAGTCTGCTGCCCTCAAAGCGTCCATGTTCTTTCAGACTCGGAGTGTAGCGAGACAAACTGGAACGCTTTAAGTCGGGAATTACGTCACGTTCCCGTCTACAGCAACTCGGACGCCCGAGTTTCCGAGACAAATGGAATGCTGCACTAGTTGCAACATAATTGACTCACTATTAGCTGCCATTTGCAAAGAAGCCAATCCATGAGTGGCATTTATTTTCCCCTGGTGCTGATTTGCTGTACCTCCAAGGGCAGGAATAAGGAAGACAGTAAACATTAACTTCTGCAGTAGTGCTAAGTTGGTTTTCACTGATTATATCTATGCACATTTAGGTGTATTTGGTGTTTGAACTGTTAATAGGTTGCTGCAGGTGGAGGTCTAAGGTATTTACAAATTTTAACTTTTTTTTAACTGATTCTTTTACTAGTGGTTGGCTGGGGTCCCTAAACCCCACGAATACCCCACGGAACTTTAAAAACCCGGAAGTGAGTCCCATATATGGATAACGATGCACCTTCTGGATATTCAGAGCTTTATGGACTCACTGCAGTACATAGGATGCAGAAATCCTTTCTGTGCTGCCAGATATTGACAGCACAGAAAAAGGATGAGCACTCTTCCTATACTGATAAACATAAAAAGCTAACAACATTTCTCCCTGTTGTCTGAGCCAGATGAAGGAGAGAGCTTCACTTCAGCTGCATTCATATATTGGTATTTTAACCCTCTTTTAATCTACATGTGTAGCATTAGTTTAAAGTGCTTTTTAAGATTCGAAGCTAACTTAAGGCAGACAGAGTTTCAGTGGCAAAAAAGACTGATTATGCAGTAATTGTGGTATGTTTACTAAAAGGTATCACTCTGAGAGAATCTCACACCGGCTTCTTTCTAACTTCCAGCTAACATAATCAGATGTACATCTCATTTCAGAAAACCTGTTATAATTTTCGGTGTATGAGGCAAGGTAGCTATAGAAATGAAAAGCGTGAAAGCTTGAAATTTAGACTTAAATAATTCAAATCGTGTATCAATTATGCAGCAAATGACAATTCAAAATGTTGCAAGTTTAAGAAGTTGCATATATTAAGGTCTATTATTTTAGTTGTCTCTGCATTATGAATATAGCATCACAGATGTAACAACACTGCCAAAATACATTGTGAGGTCAAAAAGATTAATTTGAAGAATTCTTCCAAAATCCACATGAAATTCATAAACTGTTGTTGTAGCTGTATTCATCTGTACTTTACTAATTTAGAAACAGTTTTAGCCATAAGAGTGAAAACCCTACATGACAGTATCGTATGAACTGATGGTTGTTTCTTTGAATCTGTACATCAGTGATGCTGATTTTAGTTTTTTTATAAATGGCGGGGTCTTAAGAAGCAGTTTATGAGTTCACCAAAAACCTACATCATATGAGTTCCAATGAAATCATGAAAAGACTGCCTCAGATTAAGAGCTAAAATAGTTATAGGAACCGAGGATCGTGGTCCCTAGTTCTTATTTGTCCGAATGCGCAGGAAAAAAATGGCCTGGTCCATGAAGAGTCCGAAAGTGACTAATACTGTAGCCTTCTCATTAAACATTTCGAGATCGAGAAAGAGAGAGAGAAAGAGAGAGAGAGAGAGAGAGAGAGAGAGAGAGAGAGAGAGAGAGAGAGAGAAAACTTTACCAATCTCTCCTCAACATGTCTTCAAATTCTCCAGTGTTGGTAACAAACCTATCATCTATTTCAGGTGTGTTGACCCAGGATGACATCTAACACCCTTGAGGTCTGACTTTGACTGGGAGAACAAAGAAACATCACCACTTGCGACCAGAACGAGACACTCTAGTGTACCCAGCCGCACCGAACTGACCCATGTCAAACCTACTCTTAAAAACTGCGATGAGATTTGTGTAAAGAAACTACCAAAAAACCAAGCACGGCAAGCACAAGCTGCTGTCATGGCTCCATTGTTGTTACCGTTTAATGTGTTTGTCGGCTTACTGGTATTCGCTATATTATACTTTTAGGTTTAACTCTGCCTGCCCAGTGAGAGTCCGACTGGTAGTAGAAATGATCTCCTGAATGCAATGGACCTACACCCTACCATTCAGTGGCAATGAGGCATTGGTGAAGCCCAAAAGGCCCAGTTTTGCTGCAGTTCCCCAACAGTGCACAGCTCATTCACTATCATCCTCCCTGTAGATGGTGGCAAGATAAATATGGCACCTCCCTAAATTATTGAAACGAAACTTCCAGTGTCTAAACATCGAACTTCTTTGTCTGTGATGTCTAAACTTTAAAACACACAAAGGTTAGGCATTTACAGATACAGTAGATTTGGTTTTAGTTCTATAAAAAAATTGCAAGAAAACAAACTTCTGGCTTATATTGCCAACTGTAAAATTATGATAGTAATAATGATTGTATGTACCTCACAGAGCACTTCAGAAGACAAGCTAAGTAGACTGAGGACGTTACGGTCGTACCAGGGATCCATCAGGCCCAACATCTGGGCAATATCTGTTGTACTGTCCTCCACCTCATGACCACTTGACTCCTGTAACAATGAAGGCAAATTAAGTAAACTGCCTTAATGTCTTACTGAGGCAAAAGCACAAAATCTCTTGGGTAAATATATGACATGTGTGGAGAGGCTGCAGTACCTGCCCCTCTGTTGGCGTGTGTCCACCTCCTGAACTCGCCATTCTCCTCTTCAAGGGAACAAAGTAAAACTGCAGTTTGCATGTCCTAGTTAGTTGTGGACACTTTCTCTCTTTCTGCTGCAGGTCTCTATACGCCCGAGCAAGCCTCCCAGCCTCTCTGTCACCTCCGAATGCAACCACCTTGACGAAGGTTGGTACCTCTGCCTCGTCCCCTTCGTCACAGCTCAAAATTGGCCTCCTACGAATGCAGATGTGCTTCTGGGGAGAGGAAGGATCTACTGGTGAATTGGACACATTTGGATGATGAAGATTTCTCACGGCATTCCCTGATTGTTTGAGCGGTGCCCCAGTGATTAGGTAGTCTTTGGTGATATCACCGTTGTAACCCATGCTCCGGACACGGCGGCAAGTGCTCGGACTGTGAGGGGTCTTGAAGAGCAAGGAGAAGCGCTCTAATCCCAAGAGGGATTTAGATTTTTTCTTAGGTTTCTTTCGGACTTTCAGGTGGTTGCCTTGTCCTTCCTCAGCATCCTCGTGCCCTGTGTCCTCACTGAAGTCACTTTCCACCCCTGAAGAAGCAGAAGGGACAGACCAGCTGGATGAAAGAGAGTATCCGGAGATGGTAGAGTCCCTCGAGGAAGACGAGGCGATGGAGATGCGATTGCTTTGAAACTGATCATCCGGTTTAGTTGAGTCCAGCTCGTCTTCTTCATCAATGCTAGAGTCAACGGCATCATCCTCATCTATTTTGGGGAAACATTCTGGAGGGGAATCCAGGTCAGAATCGACTAAAAGAAGGTCTTTCAGAACATCTGCATGAACAAGAAGAACAGAAAAAGAGTTGGAGAAACGATACTGATACAAGGAAACTGAGGATAGATAAAATGTGTTGAATTACCAAAGTTATTGTCCTCCCATAAGTATGTGTGACATTTGGGATAGGGCAGCGTCAGGATCTCCACAGATCCTAAAATGAGAAGACACGTTTGGCTCAAAAATTGAGGAAAAGAATAGTTCTTTTACATAATAGTAAAGTAAAGTAAATATAATATGAATAGGAGAGAAAAGGTATATATGGCTTTGTTTGATCTTTTATAGATATACATTTACTCTGATACAAGTAAATTAACAAAGTGCAATCAACTGTTTCAGAAGTCACCTGTTAAATAAATATGACATATACAATGGGCCCCTCTCTATTCACTAAGCCAGGAATTGGTAGGCAAATCCCTGGGCATTAATTGAAGGCCTTAAAGATTTGGTAAAGAACGTTAGAAAACACAGCATCATGAAGACCAAGGAACACAGCATACAGTTCAGGTTAGGTTAAAGTTTGGCACAACTGCAAACCCATAATGATATGGCCGTCCGCCTAAGCTAACAGGCCGGGCAAGGAGAGCACCTAGAATACCTAGAGAAGCAGCCAGTCATGTGGAAGAATGTACTTTAGTCAGATGTAACATGAAATTAACTTTCGGACCTAAATATGAAACGTTATGTCTGGCAATAACTGCCACTGCACACAAGTTCAGAAAAACCATCCCTATAGTGAAATAGCTTTGTGGAAGTGACATGAAGTAGGATATAATTTTCTTCAGCAAGAACAAGAAAGGTGGTCAGAGTTGATAGGGAGATGGAAGGAGCCTAATTCAGGACAATGCAGGAAAAAAACCTTCGAGAGACTGCAAAAGACCTGTGAGTGGGTTGGAGGTTCACCTTCCAGCAGGACACCACTAAACATATACCCAGCTGCAACAGTATGCTTCACATTGATTAATTTTTTAGAATGGCCAGGTCAATATCCAAGCTAAATGCTAATGAGAATCTGTTAAAACAGTTGGTGATGACCGGCACTCTCCAACCAATCTTGAGTCAACTTGCAAACAACAAAGTCTCAAAGTATTTGTCTCTACATGTCCAAAGACTTACCCCAGAAGACTTGTTCTGACTCTTTTGTAAAAACCTTTTTTCTAACCATTTGACTTTTGTACTTCTTTGTGTTGGTACATTCTACAAAACCGTAAATATGTAAAAATATGTACCTGCTGACAACATTAAGAAAAGGCCAAAGGCTATAAATACTGTACTTTTAGAAGGCATTTTATACGGTGTTTGTCTAAGGTGGTCCATTCTTTACCATTCTCTGAGCATCCATCCCCAGAACGGACACAGAGACCTTCTCTGAGCTTCTCTAAACTGTGGAGTAGACCCTCCCTAGCAGTGGTAGAATCTGCCAGAGAAGCTGCTGTCTCCATGCTGCCAGTTATGGTCTCATAAAGCTGCTCCAGCTCATATAGTTCCTTTCTCTGAAGTGAAATTAAGAAGGACATTTTTTTTTGAAAAAGACGAGAAAATAGTGGGACAACAAGTAAAATGTGATCCATATTTTTTTTTTTTTTTGTCATTTACCTGCAGCGCTGCATGGAGTGCCTGGAGGTCCTGTTTGGTACCAAAAGCAGCCTGAAAGCTGTGCAGGATGAGAGTCGTTATGATATTTCTGTTGGAGTAATGGATTGTACTGAGCTGCTCAGAGGCCAACTGGACCTCCTGGGGTAGATCACCTTCTGGGCTCACCAACAGCAAGACTCTGATTAAAACCATACATTCACATTTACAGTTATTTACAATGTATACATTTCTTGAATCCCCCCATGCAATTTCATTTGAATGACAATGAAGATGAACGAGAACTTACAAAGTTTTAGAGCAATTAATGTCAGGGGAAACAGCCTGCTCTCTCCTTACCAGTCGTTGAAATGAAATGCCTGCAATAAAATAACAATAAAGTATGAACATCAGCAGGTAAACATGATTCAACAGGAACAAAGAGCCCAGTAAATGTTTTAATAGTTTAGACTCCAGAATGAAACCTTTTCAAAGTAATGCTAATTTAGCACCTTAGATGCAAACATCTGTATGGAAGCACTGACGTTCATTAATGGTTCTTTTATATTTGGGTAATTTAAAAAACAACAACTACATAGTTCAACAGAGGGAAGTATTGGGGATTTTTGTGTAAAGACGTATATAAAAAATTATACAAATTAGACCAACCAGCACAAAGAGAGTACGCGATATGACCAAGGACAAGAAAACAGAAAACAATTCGCCGAAACATGTTAGGAAATTGTATGACTTTGTCTTTTAAAGGCTTTTTAAAATTTATTTACAAGGATTAAAATATATATTTCACTTTCATTCATTTTATGAAAATAGTGTTTGTTGTTGAGCAGATAAAGAAATAGAAATGTTTCACAGTAGCATAATTTTTACATTTTTAATCATAAAAATCTTTAATGGTTTGTGACCCACAAGTGCAGTGGATCCCCAGTATTGGTGGGGGTTAGAAACCACCGCCGCCCATGAATATCTAAAATTTCATTTTCCCTCACTATTTTCTGCTTGAGGTTCTCACACTAGCACTGCCACGTTTGACTGTCTCTATGATATTCTGTTTGTGTTAGTTGATGTTTGTTTTATGCCAGACTGAAGCCAGAACATCTTTCAAAAAGTTCAGTTTCGTTAGTAAAGAATGTTTTCCTTGAACCTTTTGGGTAATTTCACCTTGAAACGCCATTTTTGTCTCATCTTTTACTGTTGGAGGCCAGTGCATCCTGCAGAGCTGTAGGGGTTGCTTTCTGTTCTTTAGTCCCTAACCTGGATGAATCTTTGATTTGCTCTTTGGAGTATTTCCTGGGAAGGTTAATCCCTGTTGCATGTTTTGTTTTACTTCATGTTAATGGTTTATATATATAGTTTTTTTATTTTTTTTTTACAGTTCTAGCAGTAATTAGGGCTGGGTGTGACAAGCAAATATGAACCAAAAAATGTGGTTGGTATGTTTAATTGTTGTTTGGATAGCTTTTGTTCTTTAGCAGGTTACTGAAATCAACATTTGAAAACTGCATTCTGCATTAACTCAGGTTCTTTGTCTGATTTGAAAGACTCCATGTGCACAAGGAAATTTTATTTTTCTGGGTTCATTCCAATAAAAAATATTGGCAATTTGTCATGTAAATGATGGTTATTACTGATTGGTTTCTTATTAACTAATAATGATGTTCAGACTCTTCATTTGATATAATTGAGTTTTAGGCATCAGGTGAGACAAACATGGACCTGAAACAAGAGAAGGGGAGGAGTGTCTATCGTCTATTAAAAATATACATTTATGTTCATGGTAGCCTAAAAATAGTCTCACTATAATTTCAAGTATTATAGTGATTTTATTTGAACTTATTGCAAAAAAATATCTGCTAACATTAAATTGTAAGATTTATTTCAAAGTTTAATATCTATCCCAATGGACATCAGGAGATTGCTATATTATCGGACACCTAATTTTTCAATGTTACACCCCAAAAAATATTTGTAAGAATGGGTAATTTGTTATTTCTCAATTATTTTATATTATTAATTTTCTCAGAATTGTCTTTTATAGCATAAACTCTCATATGTCTTTGAACTGCATGTAGATGGAGAGATATTTGATCTTGTCTGATTGACTTTAGGAAATAAAGCACACGTAACAACAACAGAAATGAGAAAGGAGACAAGTTAAAAAGTAAAGCAGGGCCAGTTTTTGAAGGTGTTTAATCCTGAGGTACGCTGTTTTGTGAAGCAATGGGTGGGGATGTCCCTGCTAGATCAACTTGTCAGTCTTTACCACACCATCTCTTCTGCAGAATCCACCTGTGGTTTGTGCCACGCTGAAATCTCTTCAAAGCTTCTCATGAAAAATGAGAAATTAGATGGAAATAGCCTGATGCTTTTTCAGCTAGAAAAGACATTTATTTTTTCCTCTTTTTACATGCTTAAGTGGAGTAAAAATGTGTTGTTTTTGGCTCAATAGAAAATAATCAGGTCTGAAAGAGTTAATGGGAAATTCAGAGAAAAATGTCCTATTTCATATAAGAGTTTGTGCCACCTGGTGCTCGAATCTCCTGCTCGATGACGACGAGTAAACGTTTGCTTGCAGAGCTGCAAGGCTCAGGCCAGGCCAGGAACTGATGGAACAACAGGTAGGCCTCCTGCAACACACTGCACCCTGGAGCTAAATATGGACTCTATAGGAGGTAGAAAAAATAAAGGTTGACTAATTGTGTAACCAAAACTAAAAAAAAAAGGAACAGTTGTTAGTGTTCCTATTCTGAACACAAATGATTAAAACTCACTCTGAGAAGAGCTGTAGAAAACAGCAAGGTTAGGGGTACCACAAGTTCATACCGAAACTCCTCCAGCACCTGCAGAACAATACAAAATCTGAGCTGAAACAACTCAAACACTTTAGACGACTTCAGACTGGGTTGGTTTTTTTTTTTTCACCTCCTTTGTTTTTTGCAGTATTTTCTGCAGGAGGATGAGGAAGTTGTGGGGATGCCTCTTGACAAGTTCCTCCAAACACCAGCGGCTTATGCACAGTCCGGCTTGTTCAAAAGGCAAAAACAGACAATTTAGACTGAGGCGCATTTCTCTTTTTGGGTTTCATTCTCATGTAAACTCATATACAGCCTGTTCTGACTATTCATGTGCTCAAGAAGTGATGAATGCCATCGAAATTCACACAACATTTTTTTTTTATGACTTTATGAATGAAACCAACATTCTGGATTTTCAAAATCAAGGTTTCATGAGTTAACTCATATGTCACCACTTTCACTTCCCACTTTTTCTAGGAACCGGATAACAAGTCTTGAGTTGGTTAGTTGTTTATTTTTAACTGAATTTGGCCTTTTCACAAAAGATCTCCCTCTTGCTTGATCATAATCTATAAATGTTTTCCATCCTACAGGCTTTTCATCGAGGTCATACAGCTCGTTTCAGATAATCTCCATGGAAAGCAAGTGCAGTTTTGGATCTTACCGTTCCAGAGCTGCTTGTCGGGAGAGTCGATTCCCAGGTGACAGAGGCAACGCTCGAGGCTATGCTGGATACGATCCTCAGTGCACGAGCTCTGCTCCATCGTCTGCAAAACCATCCCAACATCCACAGATGTATGAAAAAAAGACAAACTAAAAGGAAGTCCTTTCTGCTCGCCTCTGTTCCTGGTGAACCAAAAGGTCCCGTCAGAGTCGACCCAACTTCCTGTTGCTGTCGTTGTCAGCAAGTAGTGATCATTGTTGTTCCCATTCCAGAGACAATACAGCCTTAACCCAACTTGAAAGGCTTGCTCACACACACACACACACACACACGCACATACACACACAGATTTAAACAAGAGAGTGTCTGGGCACAGATGTCAGCACAGAAGCCAGAGTGACAGCCCCCAATGGTGAGTCACAGACCATCCGAGTGGAGCTTAGATGAGCTGGTGGAAAACGGATGCCACAACTTCCACTTTTTCTCTGTAAAATTGGCCGTCCGCATCTGATTTATTTATGACTCAGACCTGGGATGGAAATATTGCAGAAGGTCTACTTCCTTTCAGATGCCCTCCACCTCCTGAAAAGTCTGACATAGTAATCAAACTGTGAATTATCAGAAATTAAGCACTCAGGGACCTACTTATTTCAGTTAAAACAAAAATGTTTGATTGGTAGGATTATAAATCTGATGATTGAAGAAGTTCTGAGGAATTTCGGATGTTTGGGACTAAAAATGGATCCTACCCTGAAACGTTATAATCAAGAAAGCTCTCGGGACAAATTCCAGCTTTTTCCTGTTTTGGGGTTTGTCAGAAATAAAGTCAATTTTGTCCAAAAGACAACTGTATTGGTGTGCTTTTAGGATTAACCTGGCATCCACCGTTTCTGCAAACAGCCACCACTAAAAAAAATGTTATTGGCAAAAGTAAACATGGGGAAAATATCCCCCTGTCTTTACTTGCTTCACGTTATCTGTCTGGAATGCTGCTCCAATGTGTCCCAGCTTATTCTGAGAGGGGATGGAGCTTTCATTGTTGCAGTCCCCAAACATTGGAAAGACTTTTAATCTCATTCTTATTCATGTCCATATATTTTCTGTGCTTTGTTTTTATCTTACATCCCATCATCTGTTTGTCTGTTAGTGGTGTGTCTTTTACAGCAGTTTAATCAGCATCACTGTTGAGTTTAAAGTGCTTCATAAATAACCTGGGAGGGTGCTTACACTAGGATTAAGATGAATAAAACATGAGCTAATGGGTTTCTGAAACAAACAGCTAGCCGAATGTCATTTTAAGAACGCTTAATTAACAACAGCTAATTTTACTTCTCAGTCCGCTTAACTGTCTTCTCTACTGCACATTACCCTACTCAGTTGCATATTTCTTTTGCAGTATGCTATTTTTAATAACTACAAATTTTTTCCCATGCTGCCAACTTGCCCTTACTGCTGCTATTCTTACTTTCTGTTTTCCTATTTTGATCTTGTGTGAATCTACAAGCTTGCCTGTCATTTTGATACATTTGAGTTTCCCACGAGGGACAATAAAGGTGATTTCTGTCGTCTACTAACTCTTGAGTCCAAAAAGTGATTCTAAAATCGATTCAAGCTGCTTCTGCTCCTACTACGGCCAAAGTGCCTGTTGATGCATATAAAACCCACTGAGCATTGTGTTGCAAACACTCTAACGCCATCTAGTGGTCAGAATGTGGAGGACATCTTTAAAGAAGGAAGCTGGATTCAAAATCTGATGGGCCAGAATGGATGGGACGCAAACCGTTATTGTAATTGAAACTAAAGTCCTTTTTTAGGATTGGCATCATGACCAAAATTAACTTAGTTACCATTATACAAAACTATGTCAAATCTTGCGTTCTACCAAAATATATATTAATTACAAGAGCTGTGTTCAAATTACCAGCCTCTCCATCATATAGCATCAGCTTGACAGCAAGGAACACATATTTTATTATACATATACATATTATACAATAAACTCGGGCTTTAAGAGGTTTAATAATGAAAATGGTAAGATGAAAAATGGTTTTCCTTTTAAAAACGATTTTATTAACATGTATCAGATAATACGCTGGTTTCCATGCTACTTTTTATTGAATGCTTTGTACAAATGTTTCAACCCTCTACGATGGCCACATACCTTCAGCAACTGACATCAAGGTTTAAAGTCGTTTTTAAATTTAGCTTCTATTTTCAGCTCCTCCGTCCTCAAAGGTAACTTAAATGTCCCACTTCACTAAGCGAGACGCTAAATTATCCACAGAGGAAGCAGGTGGTGATCCATTGTAAGTCAGTCAGCATTGTGTGTAAACCCTGAGCTGTCACAAAGCAAAAACACCAACTGCTGCTGTGAATTATCAGGCCTAACGCTGCCACTGCTCAACTTTCAGATAGACTCACAAGGCCGCACGGACGCAGATTGATAAAGCCTACAAAACAACAATATTGCATGCACGAATGAGAGACATCCTGATCAAACTGGAACACACTCAATAAGAAGGGGAAGAGGAAATATGCAGACCTTGAATAACATTATGCAGATGTGATGTAAGCCATTTAAAAGAGCCACTTCCCCTACATAGAGGCTGTGTAAATAAAAAAAGAAAGAAACGCAACTTACAAAACACAAATAAGACAGAATATGAGAAAAAGCATATCACTTTTAAGGAAATAAGGAATCAAGATAAAATTATTAAATAAAGACAAAGCCCTTACCAATAATTATCACTGTCCTAGATCATCTTATGTCTACCACAGCTGAGAGACGCCGGCAGAGGGAGGCACCAACACCACATCCTCCTGTGTTGGCGCTTTACAAAAACAGGCCCTCCAACTGTGCAGTCAAGACAGCAAATGCTGCAAAACAGGAACTGTCTGAGTTTTTTTTTGCTGAAGTAGTTTACATATGTGCTGCTTTAGGAGGCGGAGCCCTCTGTTTGACAGAGGTCAGCTGACCCAGTTAGGACCAGGCAGGATAGGCAAGGCAAGGACATTTTAGTTGTTTAAACGAGGCAATTCAAGCTTCTTAACATGATTAAGGGGATAAAGGGAAAACAGCAGTAAAGCATGAAACACACAACATATATGCACAAATATTACACATTAAAACATTACTCAAAAGCAGCTCCCAACAGAGGGCTTTTAGCCTTGATTAAAAACAACTTAGTGTTTCAGCAGCTCTACAGTCGTCTGGAAGTTTGTTCCAGATAAGGGGAGTATAAAAGCCGAAAGCTGTTTCTCTATGTTTGGTTCTAATTTAAGGTTGCTGAGTAGACTGGAATTAGAGGACCTGGGTGGTCTGGGTGGTTGGTATAGGGGCAACAAGCCTTCAACATAATTTGGTGCTAAACCATTAAATTATTTATAAACTAGTAGGAGTATTTTGAAGTCTATTCTCTGAGCTACAGGGAGCCAGTGTAAGGACTTTAGAACTGGGGTCATGTGCTCTACTTTCCTGGTTCTAGTGAGGACGAGCTGCTCCTATCTGATTGACTTTTTAGGTAGAACTATGAGGAAACTGATGCAGTGATCAACCCGACTGAAAATAAATGCCAGATGAGTTTTTTTTTAGGTTCTGTTGGGGCATTATCCCTTCAATCCAAATAAATCTTCAGGTGTAGAAGGCTGCCCTTGTTATTGCTGTTATGTGACCTTACAGGTTCAATTCTGAGTCTATTATTACACCTAGATTTCTGGCCTGATCAGTAATTTGTAGCTTTGTTAACTGAAGCTTGTGCTCACTCTTGATAGTTTCTCACCAGATCCAAAATGTTTTGTTCTCAGTTTTGTTTCTATTCAGCTGGAGAGAATTATTGCCCATCCATCCAGTTATTTGTTCAGTGCATTCATGAGGGTTTGGATGGGTTCAAATTCACCTGGTGACATTGTAATGTAAAGCTGAGTGTCATCTGCATAGTTATGGTAGCTTGTTGGTTGTTATAATCTTGACTAGTGTGAGCATGTACAGATATTAAATAGGAAAGGCCCTAGGATGAAGCCCTGGGAGACCCCACAGATGATTTCTGTCTGTTCTGATGAGAAATTGCCTATTGACACAAAGAAGTTCCTGTTCTTCAAGTAGGACCCAAACCAGCCACGTACTGTACCAGAGAGTCCAGGCCAGCTCTCCACTCAGTTTAGTAGTATATGATCAACGGTGTCAAACGCTGCACTGACGTCTAACAGAACCAGCACTGTGGTTCTGCCTCAGTCTGTATTTATGCAGACGTCATGAAACATGTCAAAAAAGGGAAGTCTCAGTACAGATAGAAAAATATCAAAGCAGTCAGTCAGTGTTAGGAAGATATTTAACTGTTTAAACACAGTTTTTTCAATAATCTTGCTGATGAATGGGAGAGTAGAGCTTGTCCTGTAGTTCTGCATTAGAGTGTTGTCCAGGATGTTCTTCAGTAGTGGGGGGATACACCTGATAACAGGGATGTGTTAACTATTTGAGTCAGATCAGTCCCAATCACAGGAAAAACATTTCTAAGAAAAACAGTAAGATATTGAGGCAGCAAGAGGATGAACTTAATTGAGTTGTGGTTTCATTCAAGTTGTTTTTTTTTTTAATTCATTTATGGAATTCAAACTTCTCTTAAATTTGCTGTTGACTGGGTAGTGGGTTTGGTACTGAAGTGCTGAATGACCATCTTTTCAGTAAAAAGGGTTCTTCTGCTCATCTTCAATCTGTTGGTGCGAAATAGTTAAGACCCAAATGCAGATACTGTTGTAGTGAAGAATTCAATAAAAACAGGTTGCGGAGAGGTAATTTTATAGCAAGGAGACAGTGACGACGGGTGAAGAAGGGCAGATAAACCAGTGAGGTGTGACTGAATATGAACTGCTTAAATACTGAGGGTGACTGAGGAATAAGAAAGGAGCTATATCGAGGCATCATCAGGGGTAATCAGATGCAGGTGGATGAGTGAGCTGACAGGAGAATTGCAGCTTTGTATGGTGATGTGGGATTGTTTAACATTTCCTTGTATCAAAAATTCTAGATTAAACATACAGGCAAATGGGTGGTAAAAAAGAAATCAAGGTTGTCCAATGAAGTGGTCCATAAGGGCGTCATGTCAAAATAGATGTCTGTCATCTTGAATAAAATGAAAGAAAACTGTAAAGAAGAGCTGAGTAAACTTCACACGGTTACAAGACTTCAAATTACTGCTAAAGAAGGTTGTTCAACTGACCGTACTTTGGATTTTTTAGCTTTACGGTTTTAGTTTTGTTTAATAAATAATGATATTATGGAAGCTTTTGTTCCGCCTTAATTAATACTGGATAAACGGCTAAAAACCAAACATTTTGTCCAAAAGAGCCTTGAACTAAAAGAGAGAGGATGTACTTTTTTTATCAATCACTATAAAAATGACATAAAAATGACATTTTTTTATTAAATGACTTCTTGAAACATATTTCAAGTGAAATCTAGGTTTCATTTTTTTTCTCTAGTGCTCATCCCTTTTTTATCTTGGTTTTTCTGCATAATTATTTACCATGGTTGCATTAAAAGGATGTTTAGAAATACCATAATTATTTTAAGAACACATTATACTGCTTGGGATGTTATTTTATGGTGATTAAATAGTACCATCCTATTTATAAAAGTAACATAAGAAATGAATATTTTCAGCTCAATAAAGCCTTGTGATTGTCCCTCGGGTAAAGCTTTGCAAAGCATTTAATTGTTCACATAACTACCATATGTCATATTCACACTCTAGTCAGCGGTAACGTGCAAGGCTGCCATCTACCTGTGAGCAAGTAGTACAGTTAGTGTCCTATTTTTTTCTGACAATTTAGGACTATTTTATGAGACTCTAGTGCCTGGGCGAAGATCAACTTAAAACTTTATTTGAAATAACAATAATTTTCTCATAACCCATAATATGTAGGCCTAAAGTTAACGGTAAATATCCAGGATAATAACAGTGTTACTTTATACTGGAGGACATAAAAGAAAAACAATATCAGCCACCAATAATCCTAATTATGTGCATGAGCAAAATCTGGTCAACATAGTAGATAATGAAGGCACAAAAGGCTGTTTGGATCTTTGAAAAGTAAAAACAAGCATACTGAGCAATCTATAATTTGTTTTCAACATGTTTTTAAATACTATTTATGAGGTTGGATTGGTTTTTAGATAAGATAGTGATGCAGTTGAGTGTATCTGAAAGTAGCAATATTACACTTCCTTTTTGATCTTACAGCAGCTGCCTGTTTTCTCTTTTTCTCTCTTATACAACAGGGTCTCATACAACAGAAAGCGTGTTAAAAGCAATCAAGCCTCTCTTCAAGAACACAATGAAAATTGTAGATAGGAAGCATGTACATTTTGAGTCATTCAGTCTAAGATTTAAATTTTAGACCTCAACAGCTATGAGGTATTTTTGGACGTCTATCTCATTTTAATGGACTTTATATATATAAAACAAACAAAAAACAAACTAATAAGGGTGAACACAAGATTTCTAACTAGAGGAGACTGTGATGCGCAATGATGCTGGACTATATTTGGCCAAATCAGAGGCCCATAATCACAAAAAACATTACCAGCTCATGTTAGGAACTGATAATTACTCGACCTTTGAAAAAACAATAACCCAATATCTGAGCAATGCACCAATAAGTACATTTCTTCTCTATCTAATTGTGAATTATTTTAGCTCACATGTGGCTATTGTTTATTGTACTTGTTCGTTTCTTTTTTCATGTTATATGTCTATTATATGACTATAGGTGATGTAACATCCATTTTGTATTTCTGTGCTACCTGCTGCACAATAATGGATTCAATTTAGCAGTTGTGCCAATTCAGGCATATTTACACTTACTACCTAATTCAATTATTATTATTATTATTATTATTATTATTATTATTATTATTATTTAGATAAAATATTTTAGATTTAACAGAGCATCAATTTACACATGCTGTTTTTTAGAGTAAGCAACACATTTGTATACACTGTCAAATTAATTTTGGTGGGTAGTAAATAATTAGTCTTAAAAATAATTAAAAACTGCCATGGAAAAAACAAACAAACACTTGTTTGGTTTTCATTTGTTAAGCTTAAAGGCTAGAATAAGCATTAAAAATGATAAAGTTTCAGAGCTATTGTTAAACATATATACAGTTATGAAACTGGTTGCTTTGGAACAATAATTTAACAGCTTTAACTGGCTTGCTGTTAACGCTAACATCTTGGCCGTTCTTGGTAAAGACATAGCTGTGGCTGTCAGGGAAAAGGGTTACCTGCCACCTCCTTGAAAAAGTTAAAAACAAATTTTGATTAAGATTTTGTGTCTTGTTAATGTGGAGGACATGAGCAAAATTACATTTATCATTAGTTTTAGTTTAACTAATCCAGTTGATAACATAATTTCTGCACAGAAATATTAATTGAAGTCAACCAGAATAATATATGTATTACAGCAGTTTTATTTATTTGGTTCTAGTTTATTTTTAGCACAATAGTAAGACAAAAAAAAGCAATTAAAACACAGAACTAAGAAAGCAGAAGACTGTAGTGAAAACAAAAGACAAGAAAAGTTGCACTAATGAAAATTCTTATGCGAAGGTTTTGTCTAACATCATTGAGGCCAAAGAAGTGCGTCTGCATATTTTAAACATCATTACTCAAGCATCGAACCCTCTGGTAAAAATGCTAAGATTTATCTATTGTGAAATTATGAAAAGAAACTACACACGTAGTTCTGATATTTTACCAGAGGATGGCGCTGTTCCCTTTCACCCTGCAGAGTGGAGGTCAGTTTCCACTGTTCAGACGCTGGTGGACCCCTCTGTTTTCCTCGCATTAACGGGACAGACCGTGATAGAGGTGGGCAGAGGTGTGACAGAGTGGACCAGCTGAGGGAGACAGCCAGTTAGACATTTGCCATTTATTTTCTCTCTCCCTCTATTTTCTTTCCTTATTTTCAGAAAGGAGGGAGAGACTATTGCACCTCGTGCGTAAACTGGATAGACTGTTTTTTCCAAATTCTGCGGAGTCCAACACTTTCAGCCTGAGCTGTGCATTGGAGAAGTGGTGGTCTGGGTGGAGTTTTCTTTCCCCTCGTAAGGTTATTTCTCTAAAAATTCAGCACCATGTCCTTCTTTCGTCGTGCATACCTCTAGTTCTCCTGATCACCCTAATTCATTTTCTCTTAGTACTTGCCGCAGGTGCTGTTGAGTGATAACTGTGTCTTCACTGTGTTTCAGCGCATCGGCCCCTGCGGCGCTCGGATTAGTCTTACCATGAAAAGGTTTTTGGAGACTTGGTTCGGCCTGCTGACAGTTTGCGCGCTGGCCGGACGCGCCTCCGCAGGATACGGGCTGAGCATGTTCGCCGCGCAGTCCTCCCCACCGGACCCGTGCTACGACGAGAACCTGAATCCTCGGAGGTGCATCCCCGACTTTGTCAACTCCGCTTTCGGGAAAGACGTGCGCGTATCCAGCACCTGCGGCACGCCAGCGGCCCGCTACTGCGTGGTGACCGAGAAGGGAGAGGAGCGCACCCGGGACTGCCACACGTGTGACGCCGCGGACCCTAAGAAGTCCCATCCACCTGCCTACCTGACGGATCTCAACAACCCGCACAACCTGACCTGCTGGCAGTCTGAGAATTACGCACAATACCCACAGAACGTCACTCTCACCCTCTCGCTTGGGAAAAAGTTCGAGGTCACCTACGTGAGCCTACAGTTCTGCTCGCCCAGACCCGAATCCATGGCGATATACAAGTCCATGGACTATGGCAAATCGTGGGTTCCGTTCCAGTTCTATTCCACGCAGTGTAAGAAGATGTACAACCGGCAGAACAAGGCGACAATCACCAAGCAGAACGAGCAAGAAGCGATCTGCACGGACTCCCACACCGACATGCATCCTCTAACGGGCGGCCTGATCGCCTTCAGCACCCTGGACGGCAGACCGTCCGCGCACGACTTCGACAACTCGCCGGTGCTGCAGGACTGGGTGACGGCCACGGACATCAAGGTGATCTTCAGCCGCCTGCACACCTTCGGCGACGAGAACGAGGACGACTCGGAGCTGGCGCGCGATTCCTACTTCTACGCCGTGTCGGACCTGCAGGTCGGAGGACGGTGCAAGTGCAACGGGCACGCGTCGAAGTGCGTCAAAGACAGAGAGGGGAACCTGGTGTGCGAGTGCAAGCACAACACGGCGGGGCCGGAGTGCGACAGGTGCAAGCCGTTCCACTACGACCGTCCGTGGCAGCGCGCCACGGCCAGGGAGGCCAACGAGTGTGTCGGTAAGGCGAAGCCTCTTTTGATACATCTGTGTTCGACATTCATCCTGATCGGGTCAAAGTATTTACCCCGATGAAATAATGTATTTATAAGAATTAAATAAGAAAACATTCGGGCATAATTCGTTTTGGTTGTTTGGAACTGATATTTCTGAGTGGAAATTGTGTAAGTGACTATTTTAGTTGAATTTGCGTCGTTTTAAAAAAAATACACTTGATGAGAAAATGTGTTTAAATTCTAACAATTTTGTACAAATACCTCCCTCAGATTCATTCATTTATTTAATTTAGTTTAATTTATTTTGCCTTAAACTTTGGGGAATCGATGCGCACATTTATTTTTCAAATTCACGTAAAACGAGCCGCTGGATAAGAAATTCCATCGGACATTTCCTTATCTAAAATCAGTTTTCTAAAGATGCATTTAAAACCGCATAGAAGTTCCGCTGTAACTGTCATTGTTGCGCACTGGAGGATCCCGCAGAGGACCTCAAAACACATATCTTCGCTTGGTTAAGGTTATGCAAACTCTATTTGACTCACATCTTCACTGTTCCGTTCATGAAGTCTTCCTGTTTGTCCTGTTATGGACAAAGAAATAAGAATTTTATCTGTTTTATTTTATTGTTTGTTTTTTGACTGTGACAAAAATCTGAGCTATGCCTGAGCCAGGGGCGTTACTACTCCTAAAGCCATACAGGGGCAAAGGATCTGAATAGAAATAAAAATCAAGGCCTATTTTTATTGTGGTTTATTCATTCATTAATATGTGTAAATATTTTCTAACAATCTTCGAATTTATTATCCCTAATAGTTGAACTTTGTCATTATGTTAACAAAAACCTGCTTTTCTGCTGAATTTATCTATTTATCTTTTACACACGCACACACAAACACTGTACAAATAAATCTGGTGAATTACAAGGCAGGTTTTATTTTCTTCTCTGCTTGTTACAACAAATGAGGGTAAATTAGATGAAGGAAGTTCATCAAGTTCAAATTTAAAATTTTCTGTGACATTCTTGCAGTTTCTACATTTTAAGTATTGGTTCATGGAATCGGTTAACTTTAACAGATACCGATACGAGTAAAATAGTAAAATAGACGGTATCTGGGCCGATATCCAATAACAGTAACGGTGCATCCATAATATATATATAAAATCTTAGTTACTGCAGAACTTTTCTTTGAAAATGTAAATGCAACACTTATTAAATGATATTAAGTTTTAGTGTGCCTTTCAATTGCATACTATCTTTATAAACAGCACAGTGCATGGAACAGAGAAGGCCATGATGGACAAAGCTGAGATCTAAAATTCCTTTAGGGCAGCCACATAAAATCTTTCCAAATGCTTTATAATTCTAGTATTGTTACGTGTAGTGCATTGTATCAAAAGAAACAATACAGCTATAATGTTTATACAAGAAAATCAAGAATATTGGTTGAAATATTGCAACTTGTCTTGTGATTATTTAATCAATAAGATCTTTATAATATCAAAAGCTAGACCAGATCATACTAATAATGTCCTGAAATCGAACCCTTGAAACTCTTGTTTCAAGGGTTCGATTTCAGGACATTATTAGGGTTTTCAAAGTGTAGACTTTAAAAAAGCTCCAATTCATATTTATCTATTATAAATAATTCTAAAGATTTAAGAGAGGAAAAGTGGAGAGGTTTCCAGAGAAAACAGAATGAAAGGAAGATGGACCAGAGAATATGCAGTTGTAAGTGCTATACATCTAGCAATACCCTAAGTAATGAAGCCTATCTAAGTTTCATGGCAATGTTTTGGTCATGCGTTTGGCTCTTGGCTTTCCTACATAACAACCGGAAGATACTTCAATACATTATCTAAATTTCATGTTAAATGCTAGTCAATGGCAATGCTTAGCGACAAGTAGCTAGCGAGTTTAACTTTATAGAAGTATTGCTAACACCCTCAGTTATTTTAACCAGCAAAGATGTCCCTAACAAAAATTTGTTTATATAGTGCACATAGAAAACTCTAAGAGATGCAATCTTTTAATATGTTGTGCAGAATCATTGGTAACAATACAGATTACTTTCAAAATACATTTACAGTCTTTTTCTTTGTTGAGACATGCAATTCAAAATTGACAAGTACCTTGTATTCATCGTATAAATCATTTTTTAAAGACAATTTTTTTTTCCGAAAAGTTGTGTAAAAAAGTTTCATCTTCAAACAATGCACATTTCCTTCTGTGAAAGCACAGTGTCAATAATCAAGCTAAATTATTCAACCGGAAGTGAAGGGAAGGCAAAGCAGGAAAGTCCAAATGTGTAATTGGCCACAGACCGACATTTCCGACTCCAGTAGCAGCTTTAATAGGAAGGAAATGTTGCAGCTGCAGAGATAGACTGCAGGGGCGGGATGTGTTTCCATAAGCAGGTGCTGTTACAGATCGCAGGGCCGATTAGGGCGGTTTTATTGACATTTCTGGCATGTAGAGTACAAACTGCCACTTTAGAGGCGGTAAACTATTCACAGAGGGGAACAAAGCGTGAGGTAATTTGAATCCGAGTGTTATTTGCCGTGATGCCTATTTCCAACAGAGCAGCAGGGGCTTATATCAACAGCTCAGGCCTCTCTGAGCCACGGCGAGGCGAATCAGGAGACGCCACGAGCCCCGCCACTGCCATGGTTTGCTCAACCAGACGGAACAAGTGAACAAGCTGTTCCCTTTGGCCTCCGACTTTCGCCCGCATGTGAGCGCATTTTACAAAAACAAAAGTGTGTCACTTGTGGCATCCATCTCACTGTCAGTGGGAGGCCTCCCCTCCCCTTCACCGTCTCACTCTTTGTGCAAGAGGTGTCATCGGATAAAACTGCAGAGCAGCCAGAAGGAGAAAACAATAGGAAGGATGGCCTGAAACCAGAGCCGGCCCAAGGTTGTATGGGGCCCAGAGCATATGTTTTTGGGTGGGCTCACTTACAGTCAAGACCGGGATTGGACAATGAATTTTCCAAATTGCCACATGAGAGCTTTGAATGACCTTGAATGTCCCATCAGAAGGTTAACTCAAGTATTCCAAACATGTATGTGATGATAAACTTTGAATATGATTTATTTCTCAATCAGGTGCTAGTAAAAAAAGTCAGTCAAACTAACCATTAAAATTAACTAGAGCGTTCTGTAAATATTCCATACATTTCTCGTCTATAAATGCTGTTGACTACCTCTAGCGGTCATTGGCAAAAGGAGGGGTATAAAGCTTGGACAGGTCGCCAGTCCATTATACGGTCTGAAGCAAATGGTAACGTCCCCTGGACATGTTAAAAAGGATGAGTTGGAGAGGTGTTAATAGTTGGTGCTTTATTAAAAATGAATTCCAACGGTTAATGCCGGCCATAAACACACATCGAAACAGCAGCTCTTCTTCTCCAAAAAATATAAAAATTATTAAACCGAACAACTTTACAACAGGCTTCTTCCTCACTTTTCACTCACACCCCACCTCCAGCACCTCTGCAAACAATCACATTGCAGCTTCGTTCCCAACGCAACACTGATCTTAAACAGACAGTAACACAGAACAGCATTAGTGTCCAACTGTTCATGTGCATCCTGCAGGATCGCTACACTATGTTGACTATTTTAGAAATTAGATTGCGGCATAATTCCATCCAACACCTTCTGTGACCTTTAGTATAATCTTTGTGAGGTGTGAAGACTGAATGTCGTATTGGCATGCAAAGTGTGCACTCATGAAATGGCAAACAAATATCACATTCCAATCAATTTTTTGCAATATTATTCTTCATAATAATATTGTGACACTTCTGAATAGGCCTGTGTAGAGAAATCCAATCGAATTGATTCGCAATTTCAAAAGTCGATTTTTTTTTTTGGGTGAATTGTTTGCCCTACTCCTAAACATTGTACACCTTTCTATACAGTAAGTTTTTTCTGTTAAAAAATCCCCTTTGTAACACTTTCTTTTTCTAGTATGAGTCAAAGTACACTCAGACATTGCTAATGTATTCAAACAAATATCTTCAAATAAGAGTCGGTTTTTCAAAAATATAATCGGGATCTTCTGAATTCTTTATTTGGCATCTTTTCTCCTTTTATTCATCAATCTTCAATACTTGCTTGTGCTTGCCGAGGTGCAGGAGAGCTGGTGAGTATCTCCCAAGAAGAGCAACCATACACACACACACACTTACAGCTAAGAGACACTTGTAAAGACCAATTAACATGGCATGTATTTAAATTGTGGGAGGAACAGAGGAGAGTGGAGTACAAAAAACTGTAGTACTCGAGTAAGAATAAAAACTATTTGGTAAAAAAGCTACTTGAGTACTAAGTAACATCTGATCTAATATATTTAAAATTATGTCATTAGACAGACAAATTAATTATTTAAAAATCAGCCACTGTGATTTTCTGCATTTTTGTTTTAGATTCTGTCCCTCACAGTTGAATAGTACCTTTGGTACAAATTACAGACCTCTACATGCTTTGTAAGTGGGAAAACTTCAAAAATCAGCAGTGTATCAAATACTTGTTCTCCCCACTGTACATGACCAGGTGGGCCCTAATCTGCTTGACAGGAAAATCAGCCACTACAATGTCATTAACCCCATTTGAAATGATTTGTGCTTGATTGTTTTGCACATTGTTGCATCAAACACAATATTACTTAGCCCTGAAAGGGACATGGGGGAAGAAAAGTTTGTCAAGCACACTAGATACTTTTTCTTGCCCTTGAGATACTCTTGGTAGCCAACCAAGCAATTTCCAAGAATACATAACTAACTTCGCCAGAACATGAAATATATCTGATGATGTCACAACAAATTCAAGGACTACACCAAATCACATTTCTCGCCTAATTTCACATTATTATCACATGTGAACATGATACTATCTGGTGTACAGAATGGCCCTTTAGGGTCTCCATACCATATGTAGCAACTGAGCCATCAACCAACTTCTTAATTTAACAGTTTTGGTAGAATGTTTTCAGGCACTTCACATTGCTAATAAAAAAGTGCGAATGGGTTCATGTTTTGATCTAATAGCCGTGATAGTATGATGCTTCATTAAAACTTTACAGTTTAGAGGAGAGCCTAACTTTATCTGGTTGTGCTTTCAAACAAAAAAAAAAAATGTTAGTCAATTGTATATAGATTAAAAACTGTTTGAAAGTGATCAATGAAACTGGTGTGAAAAATATGGATACTTTTTATCTGGAGACATTTGATCAGTATTTCTAAATAAAAATTGCTTCAAGTTGAAAAGCTCAACGGCACTAAATCTTATTCAGATGTTAAAGGGCAGGTAACTATCTTAGCTATATATATATTTATTATTACTTTAGCATTATTAGCAATACACTAATTACAACTATGAAAAAAGTTTTGTTCCGACACAGAAACGTTCTCAACTACAAGTCCAATGACAATTCTAAGGTTTTACTGAGTCAATATTTTTATTCATAATACAACCAAAGATATCAGCCGCACACAGCCAATGAGAACAAGGCTAAACTGAGCCAACATCTACTGTATTTAAATGGTTTAGTTAGGACTTGTTCCCAAATAAAAATAACCAATCTTGTTTGAATGTAACGATTATTGAATCTTATTCTTACAAATTTCAAATAATTTTAATGACCAATATGTAATACTCTCCAAAACTATTTTTTATAGTGTAATTTTTTTTTGCGGACCGTTACAATGTTCATGAAATGTGAGCCCACCACAACACAAGCGGCACAAATCAATCAAATATATGGATAGCATTAAATTATGACTGTTATAGGAAACTATTAGGATTCCTTGATGTATTATCTGTACTTTTGTCAAAATATCTTAAATCTTCTCAATTCAAAAATACAATTTTCCATATTTAGTATTCACAAAACAATTGAAAGGCATTACAAATTAGGATTCATTCTTGGTAAAGTTGACAGCAAATACAAAAACTTAGAGGTCTGTTTTCTATTTAACAAATCTTTGAGGGTCCCATAGCTAGACTCGGTGCACTTAGATTGCTTATGCCTTGCAGGACTGGCCAGATATTTGTCAATTTCTACAGACTGCCCCTGTGGCAATAACTAGTCTCGTTTTGTTTTAGACCATTTTGATGTTGGAGCAAGAGGAAGGAAAAAAAGATGTGGTTATGGGAGAGTTGCTGTCACCTCTTGGTGGCAGGCATCAACGAAGTATGTTAGTCAGGTTCCCATGACTTTTGTGGTATTTGCATGCATGGTTACCATTATTTCATCCAAAAAATGAATTTATGTTGGCAGCAGCAACCTTGGAATTCCTAGAACTGGAGGCACAGGACTAGAAAATCTGACCATAAAGACAAAGTGCAGTATAGGTCTCCCAACCCCTGAAGTGCTTGAATAGTGATAACATAATCAGAACATGAAATGTTGGAGTTATTTAATTATGGACAGCTTTTTGAAATGCCTAAAGGGGGAACTGCTGCAAAGCATTTGAAGTTGAAGTTCTGCATGGAGTTAACCGTTAACAGACATCTGTTATGACGACTATAGTTCCGAAAGACAGAAGATAAACACAAAAAGAGATGTAAAACACCAACATAGTCATGGTTCTCTGAAAGGCCCATAGAGTTCCCATCCAAGAAATAGGTCACTGAATAAATTCTTATACTTATACGGTTAACGTATGAATGAACAAGTGAATAAATAAACAATCAAACAAATAAACACATACAAAATAGTTTATGAAACTGAATTCAGTGTAGAAAGCCCTTGAAAAGTGAATTCATTATGTGTAAAAAAAAAACTTATTTTTCATTATCTTTTTCACAGCTTGTCTCTTTTGTGTAGTTGTGCCACATGGACGTATTTGAATAGTCTCTGTGTCTCATCAAATAGATCCTGAAGTCTGATTGGTTTATCTGCACAATTTTAGGCCAATCAGCTTTCAATATAGCAGACTTACTACCGCCCAATTTTTAAGTACAAAGGTGTTATATTTCAGTAGATAAGTAAGTAATTTTTTAAGCAATAAACATTTTACTATTACGTAGTAGTCCTGTGCTGCAGTGAGCCAATGGTGGTGGGTGGGGCTAAATCTTTATAGTTTTTTTTGTGATTTTTGGAGTATAACCAGTCAGAATTCATTCAAATAGTTCAAAGAAATGAATGCATCCATCCATCCAACCGTCCGTCTATTATTTTTTCCACTTATCTCCAGCTGTCACTGGGCGAAAGGTGGAGAACACCCTGGACAGATCCCCAGTCCATCGCAGGGGAATTTCAAGGAAATCAAATAACAATTAAATTAAGTAACAATAAAATTAATCTTATTTTTTATTTTAAACAAATTATGAATTAAATTAGTTCATTCATTAGTTAATTTATTAATGTATTATATTATTTAAATTCTGTGTTGTATAATATGTCCTGTTCTATATTATTTTGGATTAAATAAAAACCAAAACAATGATTAACATATCTAAAATATTTTATTTATCTGATTTTGGCACTTTTGGCCCTCCACAGGTTTTGAAAGACATATATTATCCCATCATAATATTCACAGTTATTATAAAGTTCTCACTGTTCAAAACTGTCCACATTCTCCACATTTGTACACCAGACTGCACTTTGCCACCAAATTCACAAGTCTGTATCTCCACATGTGTAAATGAATTTCTGCGCGTTAAATCCTAGCAGAGAATCATAATAATTTTTAGGCATGAATGTGGTTAGAAAATCCACATGGTGACAAGCTAGGCCCTCGTGTCCCTGGCAGGCAGCTGCTTTATATTCTCTCCATGCTTGGTGTAGCACTGACCCCTGAGAGTAACGCCCCCCCCCGCATGACTGATGGGCTGTGAGGCGAACTGTGGGAAACCGCTTTCTGCCAAGTGGGCTTTAAGTCAAGATGAAAATGGTAGCCTCAGTCACTCACACGTGTAATTTTGCACTTGTTCAATTTCCAGCGTTGTTTTCGCTGTCACCCCGCCATGCAATGTTCTGTTTTCCTATGGCTGCATGTCAGCTGGAGGCCCAGTCTGTCTCATTTTCCATGTTCCCTGCTGGTTTCCTTTCTTTACATGCTCTTTTCACCTTGACTGTGTTTCATCTTTGCGGCTGGATGAGTTTTAATGCGGCTTCAGGTGAGATTTAAATCTTTGGAGATATGTAACTTCATTAAAAGCGTCAGCTAATGAAGAATCAAGATCCTCGCTTTTCCACCTGCAAGGCCAGTGAAGTAGCATACGATTAGATCAGTTGGATCTTTGGGCTCAGCTCCAAGTTTGTGCAGAACGTTCCTGTCTGTCTGGTATATTACTGTAGCTTATATATCAAAATTCTGTACCATAAAGAACCATGAAAATTAAATAGTTATATGAAATGCTTTTGCAAAACACAAAAGTGTGACATTAAATTTGTTTTAAACCAGTCATTACGCACATTTTTTCCTACCTGTGTTGGAAAAAAATTCAAGTCTGTCAAAGTTTCAACGAGACCCAGTGGCAGTTTTTTCAGATGGATAAAAGGGCTGTCCACCAAGGGCAGCATGAGGTGTGGGATGGTGTGTGCACCCAGGGCAACAAGTGTGATTGTGTTTTATTTTTATTTTGTTTGTTTGTCAGCGTTCCTCTGAGTGAAAGTGAAAGCATTGTAAGACACTGTGGTGGGGATCGTGGGTGGTGAATGACCTTGAAGGTGATTTACGACTTCTGATTGGTGGCCACAATAAACAGTATTGAGTTTAATTGCAGGGCTCTGCAACCTGTGGCTCCTGCTGTTCTTTGGAACTTCGACATATGCTCTCAGTAAGTTTGGCTTAAAATGATAAAGAACCAAAAAATTATTTAATATATAAATATCACACCAGATTCTGTAAAAATTGAACTTAAAGTACCAGTATCATTTATTTTGATCTATTTTTCTTGTCATTAGATTTTAAACTATCTGCTTTTTTATTTACATAATTTTCCAAAATTATCTGCATCCAACAGAAGAAAATGTTTTCATTTATTTCAAAACCTAAAATATATATATTTTTTCTTTTATCAAATTGTTGAAAATTATCCTAAATTATAAATTGTCCTATCCCAAAAGATCAGGTAACAGCAGCACTAAGCAAGTTTTAATTAACTAGATTTAAGGTAAAAATAAATGTTTAGATTGTGATGATCGCAGACCCCTAAGCTATAATTAATACCTATAATAGTTTCACTGACTGACCTTAAAGTGGACAGACATTGGTTACACATATTTTATGATTTGTGAAACTCCTATTGTGTACGTTAAAATACAAAAAAAGAACATTTTCGTGATTTTAATCATGATTAGGAAGAGCTTAGGTTGCAACAGGTTTCAAAAGCACCATATTTACAGACCCAGGTTGTGATTTTGAGGAAACTTTACTCAATTTGTAATGTTTTTTAGGTATTTAAATTCTCACTGTTTTCCATGGATGGTTCTAGCTGGAATCCAACAGTGGCCAGTGCCCCTGGAGATCTAGTCCTGGCACCTGTACTGAAGAGATAATACTAAATCATTTTGTTATGATGAAATGTGCTGCTACAGAAACCTTAATTAACTGGTCCCTTGCACCAATTTCAATTGTATCTCCACAGTTTTAATTTAACAGTGATTTAAAAAGTAAGATTTTTCACTCTGAGCCTAAACAATAAAATATTGCCCTGTTTTTTGTTTAGTTATTTATTTTTCTTTGTCCCAATAAAATAAAAGAAGAAAACACTGCCACCATTCTACCTCCCTTAGTAATTTGGTCTGAAACCACCCCTTTCTGATAGGTTATACGACACAAATGTACATTTTTTTGTTGTTTTGTGCAGAAAGGGTTTTCGTGGGGGTGTGGGGATGTTTAGTTTAGTGTGTAGAAGGAGGTTTTCCCAGGGCACAATTTATGCAAGAACCGCCACTGCCGAAAGCACCAGTTCACAAATCTGTGTTATGAAAAGACTTTCAAAACAATTACAGATCAATGAATCATGTAACTAAATAAACGCAGCTTTAATTTGATTTACAACTGTACCCGTTTCTATGTATACAGTCAGAGTCTGATTACCTTGGGCAGGAGAAAGCCACAGTAGTTTGCTGTATTTGTTCTGACCACTGACACCCCTGCGACAACGGTACCACCCACCACCCTTTTCTGTTCTGCCAGGTTAGGCCATGCGAGACCTGCTCCACATCTGGGTTTCAATTCAGACTCCAACCGAACCGGCCTGTGTGTTTGAAGACATGCCTTTTTTTCTAAAGCATGATGTCATGGATGTTCTTGAAATAGAACCCATGTTTTAGTTATTTCCCTCCTCAGTTGCCGCCTCCGGTGTTGTCTTCTTCATTTTGTCATCAGAGCCAAATATTGCCGTTGTTCAGTTTAGAAAACACGTTTGTGGACTTGAGTTAAAAGTAGTCAGAATATTTTTTTCTTTTCTTTTTTTTGAAAGGTTTTGCTTTTTTTATATGCAATATATAATTTTAAAAAATAATGCAAAATGGAATACAATCAGAATCTTTTTGCAGAGGATTAGACCGATTTAGTGTAATAACAGTAGCACATAATTGTGATATATAAATGTTTTCTTCACAACTAGAAATCTGAAAAGTGTAGTGTTTGCCTTCATTTTTCTGATACCCCAAAATAAAAATGTTGTACAGCTTATTTCTTTAAAGGCAGATATCCAGATATCTTTAAGTTAACCTCATCGTAAACTCCGTTCACACAACAAGATTTCGAAATGGTAAACATGGTAGACCAGTAGGACGCATCTGCGATAGTTTGTGGACTACTTTTTGGATTCCCCCTCGCTCAGTGCTGGGTGATTGGATCACCTTTCTTCTTGGTTTGTCAGGCTAGATGCTTCGTACGTGTATTGCTGCCCATGAACTTGCTTTCTGATTGGCTACCTGTGTTGGGCAAGTTGTAAAAAAATGGTAATACAGCCTAAAAAATGTATAATGTTCACATTATATATTACTGTCTCAAAAATTTTACTGAGTTACACTACATTAAGTTGGTTTTGGCAAAATATCTTAACTATGTAACACGACTTTAATTTCCATATCTTATGAATTTACATTTTACCCAACTGTGACTTCATAAATACTGTATTTTTAGCACATTTTTATTAACTTCAAGTCTCAAGTGCCTTTGAATGCCTTCTATCTCATGGTAATGTTTGTTAAATCGCATTATAAGAAGGCACTGAAAGGGCTAATCACAAAGATGGTTGACAAAGATGAGACTCCTGAGACTGAAGTCCTTTAATGGAAGGTTTTGGGGATTAGGGAAATACTGCGAATAATGCCAGCTTATGAAGGTACAGACGATTTTTTCCTTGGCCATCCTGATTCTCTGATCTTTTGGTTTTGAGCAACAGAAAGGAACTCTATTGCTCTAAATTGTATAAGCAATGCGTCACATTACTCTGTTACTGAAAAAAAGTAATATATTCCATGAACTCTTACTTTTGTAATGCATTACTCCCAACACTGTTGGCTACACATCACATTCAACAGGGTGCATTCTTGTTTGGCTTGGAACACACAACACATACTGTGATATTGGGCCAGGACGATCTAATATGTTGAATATCCCTGTGACTTTTGATTGGAGCGGTCCTGACCTCCTGCCGATCAGACCAGCTCTGAAAAACAGATCACATATGGCAGGAATATCGAATAATATTATCTTTAGAGCCATCACGATGATGGGGGGTCCTTAAGAGTTCAGAAGGGTCCGAAATAATCATAATTATCTTGCCACGTAAGGAACATGTGGTAAAAAATACTGTATGTGCTCTGGTGAGATTAGACCAAAATTGCACTGCAATGGACACCCAGTATTCACGGTGGTTTGGAACCACGGCCACCCACAGATTGTTAAAATCTGCAAATTCTTGAAAACCCCTCTTAAATCGACGACCTGTTTTAATACTTCATACACCACATATACCTTAAAATACATTTTTACATTCAGTTAATGTTTTCTTATTTTCAGTCTTTGCAGTACAGCCAGTCACCAGCAGGTGAAAATAAATGGCAAATACTAAACCACAAATAGGCAGGCTCCACTGTACATACAACACATGTGGCAGGAAAAAACACTCATGATGAAACATGGCAGTGGCAGCATCATGCTGAGTGAATGCTTTTCTTCAGCTGGGAAATGGTATCATAGTCAAAGGTCATAGTTGATGGGAATATAGATGAAGCTAAATCCATGACAGTCTTGGAAGAAGACCTTGTAGATCCTAGGGCTGGATATAGAAAAAGAGCATATTAATAAAGGGAATAATCATATTGATTGATATCGATAATTATCAATAATTATCAAAAAATGTAGAAACGGTATTTTAAGTGTCGCCCTGGTTATTTGATTCTTCAATGAACTAATTTGAACTAAAAATTAAATTAAGTCATTTTTCAAACACTTTTTTTTTTATCATAACTAAGTTTGTAAGACACAGAAACAGATCAAGAGACCTGAGTAACATTAGTAAATCTATTTTTAAATTACATTAGTAATTTAGATAACATGCTTATCTTGATGCTTTTTATTCTTGAAAAAAATGTTTAATTTTATTATATTAATGGCTAAAACCTTTGGTTTAGTTTTTCAATAAAGCTTATTGAAATGCAATTCATCTGAGTGTAGATGGTGTCCTACAATGAAGCCCAGTCCAGTCACTGAGAGCTGAATGCCTGCAGGTCTATCCACCCCCATTTCTTTGCTTTTAAAAAAAAGCGTTATTTGCTTCTTAGGACCGGGTGGAGAACCGGGGCGGAGGCATTTAAAAAGCAACATGTGTTGTTAGCAGTGCGACCCCGTTATATTTCCTGTGTCTCTCCATAACAGTGATTCACAGCGAGCCAGGGGAGGGGAGTCCCGTTTAAGAAAACTAACCGTAGTATTTTATTTGGTTTATTATTGCTACATTGTAGTGTTTTAGTGCTTCGAGGAATGGTTCAAAACGGGACGCAACATTTATCTGAGCTACTGAAACATTTTTCCGGGACATCTTCCTCCTTGCTCGCTTGCTGTAACATCTGACCATGGTGAACTTTGTTTTTACGGTGAAGGTTTGCTTAGGTACCATCAACAAATTCCGTTGGTTTTCAAGTCATTTGCTCCTTTTTGTGGTTTGAAAGGAGAGAGTGATTTGTAATGGAGCTGCCTTGGTCTGCGTTAATGATTCGTTTGGAGTAGGTGGTGACTGTTGTATTTAGCTAAAAGTTTTTTTATCATACTTTTTTATCAAGTCCTTTTTTTTTCTATCACACCACACGTCTATCGATCGATAGATATTGCTATCGAATTATCATCCAACCCTATTAGAGCCTGACATTAGATGTGAGACTAGGACGGAGATTCATAACAAATCTAAACATCCAGTAGCCTACAGCCAAAGCTGCAATGGAATGGTCTACAACAGTATTTCTCACATTTTTTACAGTGGGTACCACCTGAGAAAATGTCGATCATGACCACCTAAACATGTAGCGGAGAAGGCTTACACTTTTGACTATAGGCAAATAACAAAGGAGGCTTATTTACTCCTAATAATGATTATTTATTGGCAATTGCTGCCAACCACAACCACATTTATTTTAATTTCAAAAAAATATTCAGAACTTTCCTCCAAGTACCACTAGGATAAGCTTGTGTACCACTGGTGGTACACGTACCACAGTTTGAGAATCATAGGTCTACATCAAAGTACATTCATGGGTAAGAACGGCCTAGTCAAAGTATTGACCTGATGGCACACTTAAAAATAATTCCAGCTTCTGATTACTCAGTCCATTTTTGTTATGTGAGATACTGCTATCATGCTCTATGGGCTTTTACTGTTTTTACAGGCAACATTTGAAAAAGCTCATAGAGGTTGAACATCTTTTGGAGGCACTGTTGAACAAAGAATTAAATTCAAATCAATTTCAATATGAACAGTTACAAATAAATAACTAAAAGAATAGAGAACCGATATTACATTTCCCTTCAGGAGCTCACAGTCTGTTAGACTGAGAAGTCTCTCAGTCATCTAGAAGACATCAGTGCTCAGAGGAGCAGAGTGAGCTCTTTTGAGCAAAAGGGAAAAGTAATAATTGCAAAGAAAAATACTAACTATAAGCATCAGTAAAACGATGAAGCCAATGTGGCAGCATTTTAAAATGTACCATCTTGTAGGTGTTTCGATTACCAAGAAAAGACTGATCAAGTTTATCTATTCAACCTGCATAGATAAAGCAAACAAAACTTAATCTAACTTCACACCCTTACACAATGCAGCCGGATTCACAAAGAAAGGATGGAAGCATACGAGCGAGAGGGAGAGGGCCGCTGAATAGTGAAGTTGTGTAGGGCAGAGTTTAAATATGACTGAAAGAGCCTCCAACCAGCAGACAATCGATAATCTCAGTCTCATAAGTTACAACAGCATAAAAGAAAAAAAACAACTTTATACGAACCTGCAGCGTACTCCGTTCCTGTGTCCCACGCACTGTGCAACAGCGTCTGGCTGCTGGATACTAAAGCTACATGATTGGCTTAGACCGAGCCATGTGACTAGTTGGCGTCCAAAACCATGAGACAACGGTGCACAGGGACAAAATATATGGAAGAGTTAGAGGAAGCATTTGTGTTACACGTGAGAAGTGAACCATCCCCACATCATTATGCCGCCACCACCATGCTTCATTTTGGGAATTGCTGTGCTGTGTTCTGACGCACAAACATATCAACTTTATTATCACTTTGCAACTATGAGCAGCTGCACAAAATTTTAGGATAAGGGGTTGAATAAAATAATTCATCCCACACTTTTGTTAAATCCAAATAAGACCATTGAAGTTTAGGATTTGGAAATGTTTAAAGGTTATGAATAGTTTTGCAGGGCACTGAATGAGGAGAAACATAGCACATATCAGTCATTACTGTTACTGCTCCATGTTTCAGTACATCCCTTAGTGCATATTGCCTCACTTATATGATCGGTGAGTAAAGCCTTCATGATTTTGGTTGTTTGTCTGCGACACGTGCTATTGATACACTGAAACAGGACCCACTGCAGTTTGGAAACCAACCCTCTGTTACTCCCTCATGATTGGAAGCAAAGAACAATGCTCCTGAATCTACCTCTTGTTCTGTTCCCTTCCAATGCTTTCTTGCAACATAAGCCCGTGTGACTTTGGTACAGTAAGAAGTTTTCCTCTGTACAGTCAGGCCATAAAACATAGAAATGCATTGGGGGCATCTTAAACCAGAGAAAAAAAGTTCATATGCTGCTACAGTGCAGCGTCCTCTGGGTAAATGCTGCATGTTTTGAGGATTTTGTTATGTTAGCCTGTAATTCAAGGCAGACATGATGTTTGGAGTAAAAAAAAAGAAAAATTTGCAAAGGCTTTATGAAGCAGGCTGAATTTTTTTTCCCCCAAATAACTGGTGGGTAACATTCTCGAAGCATATCAAAGTGTTATGAGGAGAGGGTGTTCACTTTTATCTAACAAACTGATCCTTTTTTCAGTTCTAGTTGAATACATGTTTATTATTTTAAAGCATGTCAATACAACATGGTTTTTATGGTAATTATGACTGCACAATTAGTATTAATTGTGTGTCTTGATAAATCAATGGTTTGTAAAATGTTTGATGACTTATACCACAGTCAGTAGCATCTTTCTCCACCTTACACTTAATTGTTTGTTTCCTTAAACTCATAAAAGTTTTCACATTTAAAAAAATCACCTGTAATTTTAATTTATGCCCAATTCTAAGGTGCTCCGTATATCCGAAAGAATTGAACATTTTTCTTTTAGTATTTCAATGCAATAAAAGTTAAGTTTTCATTCTTGTTTTGTTTATGATGTATGATAACACAATTTAGTCTACATTCTAAGTATTTTGAATTTACAAATAAAAATGATCAGAATTGTCCTTAAATCTAGAATTTATAGAAGACAGTAAATTGGGAAATAAACAATAAAGACTTCATTTATGAAGCAACTGACAATTCGGCTTTCCCCCCCCCCAGTGCTAATGCTAATTTCGTCCTGAGTGGTGATCCATAATCCCCATGTTAAAAAAAACTATTTAGTATTCAACTAATCACAGATTTGTACACAGAGATGTAAATGATTGAAAAGAAAATGCAGCTAAAGAAGTTTAAATTGAAAGTTACTATGTTATTGACTGCCTTTTGCAAAATAGCCAATCCATGGTAATGAGCGCCCGAAAGGAAGACTGGAGGAATTAGTTTCCGTTACACTGCTCCGATTGCTTTCAATGCATGTTAAGTTATATTTGGTGCATGGACCGTCTGAGTAGGCAGGTATAGGCATTTTTTTGCTAGGTCTCAAGTATTCATGAGTGGGTGTGGTACCTAACTGCCACAAATACAAGGTATCCATTGTACTTCTACAACAAATTTTTCTGATACAGTTTGTTGTGGGAAGATCACTCACTCACTGACCTAATATAAATTTAACATGTTGAATAGAAAGAAAAGTTAAGACAAGAATTAGTAGCTCACATATAATATAATTACCCTGAATTATCAGTGCAAAAGTGACTTTTGCGCTGGCTGTTAGAGTTTGAGCTCACCTTTTTAGTTTTGTCCCATTTTCTATAAAGTAACTTGTATTAGAAATTAAGCCCGGAAAGATATAATGTTATCAGTACTAAAAAAGGGGGTTGAATAATTTCACTCTTGTTTGGAAAAGCTAAACTGAATTTAATGTTTCACATGATAACCAAATGTAGAAGGATATAAAAGTGTAAGAGGGAGTGTAAGAGGGAGTATTACTCGTCTGAGTCAATAATGGTTAGAGCTATATCCCGCAATTACATCTTACTAGGTCCAGACTTTAACGTGGCCATCCTAACGTATGAGTATGCTTTAAGCCTTGTTTATACTTCTCCATCAGCAAGTTTGCACCCAGTTGACAGAGACGTTTTGTTGTTTAAAGCCCTCCGTTGGTTTTTTCAATGTTGCAAAGCAATTCCCCACCAGGACAGCAGGGGGGTGCTGACTTTTAATGGCTGGTCTGACTACTATTGCAGTATCGTTTCTGGTTGACGAGAGTTCATTTTCTTCAACTTGTGAACCCATTCCCCCTCAAGGAGCAATGGACGTCAGAAAGTAAGAAAGTTTTGATTAAGATGGAAAGCTTTTTACATGAAGTGCAGCTCAGTGAATACTCCAAAAACATGTGTAAAGAAACATAGTGGTCTGTTTTGTTGTTCTCTACACCTCCTTGTGTTCAAAATCACCAAAAGACCAGGGGCCGTATTCACAAAGAATCTTAGGGCTAAAAGTAGGTCCTAACTGCCGAATTTAGGAGTAACTTCTAAAAAATGTAGGCGTGTGACTCTTAAATTTAGGACTCCTAGTTTCTTAAGATAAAAGTAATTCACAACCACTTCTAGGCCTAAAAGTAGCTCCTAAGTCTGGGAGTCCTTAAAAGAAGTCAAGAGGAATCCTATCCGCTAAGAATAACTTTCTTTCCTCTATCTTCAGTACGCAGCAGTGATAGAGCTTATAAAAGCAAAAAAACAAAACGTCCTTTAACAATGGATGATACCAACACAGCTCTCAGGGCATAAATGCTTTTTTTTGGAGTGAACACGGGTAGCACAAGTAATGTTGGAGCATTTTTTATTGCTGATAGTGGCGTTACGGCTCTTAAAACTCAGTTTTCAACCGTCCACACACAGATACTGAAAACGGAGAAAACGCAAATCTCCACTTTGTCCGGAGTTTTTAAAAATATTCGTTTTTGGTGCCGAAACTCTCCGGATACGTGTGGATCACAGGCCAAACCGTAGAAAAATATCTCTGTTTTGTGAGATACTCGGCTACGTGTTGTTCCCTCTGCACAAAGAAGAAAATGTGCACGTCTTCCAATTTATGCAAAATATGTAGGGATGCCTACATATGACGGACATTCCCTACCTGTTGCAGCAGCATCCTTTTTATAAGCGGCAATCTCGAGCCGACACTGGGACTGTAGAGAATACCATCTCTTCTCACAGTCTTCTGCCGTTTTAGACACAGCTGGATAAGATGCATTTATGTTTCTTATAATTTCCACCCATGTCTCTCTTTTTTTCTTATTCGTAATCCCGGCCTACTTGCAATCACTCCCTTAATATGATGCATCCATCCATCCATTATTATGGGGGGGCTGGAGCTTATCCCAGCTATCAGCAGGCGTTAGGCAGGATACACACTGGATAGGACGCCAGTCTGTCGCATAATATGATGCATTTCACGTTTTTTCGTTTTTAAACTTCACCATCTCTGTAAGTAGGCTATTGTGTGTAAGTTGTATGAAGTGTGAGTCTCGTGGCCGACACAAAGATGTCATCATGCATTATTTCTGCTATTTGCGCTGTTCATAATTACGCTTTTATCAGCATTGAAGTTTTCCATTTCCTGGTTTCACACGTGTCATTCAACAACCAATCACACTGCTGTCCGTCTATTTACTCATGCATAGAAAATGACGTTTTCCATAGCAACGGGACGTCACTTTTAGCTTACGTTTAGGGATTTTGCCTACGTAAAAGTAGCTCTTAGTGCATCTGTGAATAGGTTTTAGACGAAAACTCCTACGTAAGACTTTTTAGCGTGAGTTAGGAGTAACACCTAGCGGTATCATAAGAGTCTTTGTGAATACGACCCCAGATTATAAAGCATGTAGTGCCCAAACGCTGCACTGACTACTGATTACATCAACTATAGAGCATTGTTCTGGTGAAATGATCCCTGGTTGTTGATAAGCTGACCAATCACAGACAAACGCTCTCCGTTGACTGATACAGATTATTAGAAAATCGGGCTCTACTCCATTGACGGATAATGGCATTGCATCTATCTGTTTCAACGTAGACAGAGAAGTATAAATTAGTCTTTAGTCTAAACACTGAATCTCTGGCTGTTTGTTTGGGGTTGTTGTTCTGGTAGAAGGTAAGTGTACGACCCAGTCGTCTTTTCCAGCCTCCAACATAGAGGTCTACAACTCCGGTCCGGTTTCCTGTAACTTTGAGATGCGTCCTTGTCCCACACACCTGAATCACATGGATTAATTACCTCCTTAGAATGCCATCATGTTCTCTAACAGCTTTGTTCCAGGATTTCCCTGTATTTCGTTCGATCCACCTTCCAATTAACTCAGATTTTTATCCCTGCCCTGGAAGAATAAAATAAGTATCCCCACATAATGATATCACCATCACTATGTTTCGCAATTTTTATTGTGTGTTCTGGATAATGTGTAACATCAGTGTTGCAGTACACATTGTAATTTTTATATTCAAGGGGTTCTGAGTAAAGAGGGGCTAATCTCAGTTCTTAGATTTTTAAAAATTTTGTGTTGATCCCTGACAGATAAATCCAATTAAATATATTAAAATCTCTGGTTATAACATAAAAGATTTTTTTAGCAAGACTCTGTAATGAGACATAATTTTAATATTAGCTAATAGCATTTGGCATGTAGACTTCAGAGATGAACACAGAATAGACTCATTTTTAAATGCTTCAGTCTTTCAAAAGAAAACTTCTGCGGTAAATTATTCATTGTTCTTTTTTTACCATTTTATTTTGCTAGATCATGGAAGGAATTGTTTCACTCACTCAATGAACGTATGTCAGCATTAACGGGTGGCTGCTCGTCTCTTTGTATCCACCGTCTGCCTTCCACGGAGCTGACTCAACTGGGGCCTCAGGGGGGTGGCATCAGGACCACCTAGTGCGCACACTTTCGGGCCTCTTTGAGCCACTAAGGCAGGGCAGGCTGGGAATGATTAATGGATCAGGGGAGTGACACGCTCCGCGGCTCGGATCAGACCCCCAGCTAGATCCCCTGCTGCGTTGCCACCCGACACAGCCGGCTCAGTGACAACACCGCTTTCACGCCCACACACACACACACACACACACACACACAACACGCTTCATCAGTGTCACTTACCCGACTCACCCGCTGTGCAACATCCCCCCCCCCCCCATCCCCTTCTGTAAAAAGTGTTTAGAAAGTCCTCAGTGGAAGCACAGCTAAGCTGATTTGGCAGGAACCATCTCTTCCTGCTGATTTGTCGACACAACCATCTTTTTTTTAACCTAGAAAACGAAGCCAACAACTGGTTTGCTTCTAAATACTGAAATCTATTCAATTAGAATGTCTTGCAAAACTATTCCTTTCCCTTAAATTAATTCATGATTTCTCACATTAGAAATAGAAATGTTAAGTGTTTTTGTTGGAATTCTATGCGGTGCAGTAACAAAAACCATCACATACTGTAACTGAAGTGGAAGAAAGATTCTCCAAGGTTTTCAGGATTTGAAGAAATAACTGACAGGCAGGACAAATAGACTTTATCAGAGAAGCAGCCAAGAGGTCCATGGTAACTCTGGAGGAGCCGCAGCGATCCTCAGCTCAGGTGAGAAACAATGAGTAATAGTGCACTCCACAAATTTGGCCGTTTGAGTTTTGAAAAACTGTAAAGAAAAGAACAAAATCTTTGCAGTTTTCTACAAGGCATGCAGGAGATGAACCGGACATATGAAAGAAGGTGCTCTAGTCACATCGCTATCTTAAAAAACGTTGGTGGCAGCAGAAGACTGTGGGAATGCAGGGGCAGGCAAGCCGGTCGGGGTTGATCGAAAGAGATGGATAGAGTTAAACTGAGGATAATATTCGAAGAAATGTTAGAGGGTGCAAAAGACTTAAAACTTTGGTGGAGGTTCACTTTCCAGCTAGATAGTATTCAGAGTTATTTAAGTTTTTTTTTTTCATGTATTCCGCATTTGTCAAATTAGAAGTATTTGCAGTTTAAGGGCAACAAAAATCTGATGCTTTTTAAATTATTATTATTACTAAACATGCCAGATTAACTTAATTGGGTATGTTGTATTATTTTACCTAAAATAAAATAAGCATGCAGTGTTTCTTTAAATTAAGAAAATGGTTTGATTGTTTACGAGATGGGTTGTCATAATCATTCATCTGGAAAATATCTATCTATCTATCTATCTATCTATCTAATCAAGTGTTTGGAATGACCTAGTCAAAGTCCAGACTTAAATTCAAATAAAGATCACTAACAAGTCTTTCATATTTTGGTTTATGCCATTTTTCTTTTTTTAATAACATTTTCTTTTTCTCCAAACTCCAATCAAATACATTAAGATGTGGGTATATAATGCAACAAAATGTGGAAAATCTCGCTGGTTACATATTTTTTTGCTAATTACTCTATAAAAAAAAATGCTTACAAAAGGTCTGTGGGGATTTACTGTTCTTTTAGGAAAATATTAAAAGATTATCTCACAGAAATTATGTAAAATAAATGTGACTGCTGCCTAATTTTCCAGCTAATATCATTGCTTTCAACATCCAGTTGCCAAACTCATTGCTTTCAACATCCAGTTCCAAAACTTCCCATTTTATTAGGAGCAACTGTTCCAGAACACTTTTACTCAAAGTAAAGATAATAAAAAAGTCAGCCATAAATAGGAAATGGAGTTGTTGGATCCAGTTTCATATTTATTTCTCCACACAACGTCTGCGTGGGTGTCTCCAAGTGGATCTGTTTCCCCATAATGGATTTCTACATCCTCCTGTTCTCTGTCTCCATCGCTCACACACCCCAGTGTGCAATTTTTCTCGGAGAGAGAACGTCAAACCACTTATTGGATTTGAGGGGATATCCAGCAGGATAGATACAGCAAAGGGAAAACTCACCGGCTACCACATATTGCTCCCAAACTGACTATAAATATCCTAGGGTTCCACATCTGTTCAAAATCGGTAAGAGTTGGGAATTCACCACCTTTCTGACTCTCTCTGTGTTTGTGTGTGAGGTGGAGGCAGAAGTCTCCATCTGACCAGGAGTACAGAATCTTCCTCAGACGAGAGATCAAGACGTCATCCAGTCAGCCGTAACTCTCTCAGCCCAGGACTCCATGTGGACAGTTTCCATCCTCCTCTCATCGCACCTCCGGCTACCGTAGGGCAGACAGCTTGTGATTCCTTCACACAATCCCTCCAAATCAGTGGAAAGCAATTTCCTTCCTCTTGCTGATCGGGACTAGATTTGAGACGTTCAGCATACGGTTTCCTCTCTCGCCTGCTAACAGGAAAAACCTGGGCACTGCGTGTGTGTTAAAGTTGGTCGGCATGAGTGTGTCCTTGGCATGCATACATCTGCACGAGTGTGTATGTGAGCTATGTAAAGTGTGTTTATATAGAGAGTGAGAAGGTAAATTTCACCGGAAAATGAGCCTGTGATAACATGTTGTATCTGCTTCCCACTTAGGTTGCCAGCAAGGGAAAAGAATGACCTTATAGAGCACTGAGACTATGTTAGTTTACACTGAGAACAGCAACCCATGAACTGCAGGCCTCTGTGTCTACAGGCACCGTGCTGATAGCGGTTGAGGCACGACGACATTAACATACATAGGATTTTAGTGTATTCGCTCAAATATCCTCGTTAACATTTTACATTTTTTTCAAACTTGAACTTCCAGATTGATATGTCAGTTCCTTCTTACCTTTCTCCATTCTGTTATCATTGGTGCGCAGCAACACTAAGCCTGTAATTTTTTTTCTTCCATTTAAAAAAGACGCATGTACAATACTGTAATAACCATGCTAAACCAGCAGACGGCGGTAAACAAAAAATTAATCGTTTGTTTTTTTCTCTAAAGTCAGACTTTGAATCTGGGGCTGTGTCCAAATTCAGGCGCTGCATCCTTTGAAGGCCGCATTTGAAGGCAGATTGATGCGGCACCGGCTGACCAGTTTTCGAAAACTCCTCCAAATGTTCTCCAACAATGCCTCCTTCTTTTCCCATATTCAATGCTTTAGTCTGGTGTTTCTTTTACAGCACCTACCCAATCCCAAAAGTTGTTACGGCCCAGTTGGGATATTTTTATCATGTTGCAATGGTGGAAAAAGCGGGAGATAGAGTGGAGTAGGAGTAAGGTTTTAAAGTATAATCAAATCTGGTGGTACGAAAGTGAAAAGTTTAAAGCATCTGTGTTGTTGGGATTTTCCCATTAGCATAGACATATTTTTAATATAGGTTAGGGTAAAAAAATAGCTCTTTTAATTTATCCATTAATTTTATTTACTAAATTATTACATAAAGAATACAATAAGATTTTTAACAGCTTGTGTTTAGTGCTTTCACTGTTGCCAGGTAACAGGATATACACGGTAAGTGCGAGAAATTATCTGAAGGCTAGACTGTCCAATTTCACAGCTGCTCACTTCAGGGCCCGTATCCCTAAAGAATTTTTGTGCAAAAAGTGGCTCCTAGCGGCCATATTCTGAGAAAATTCTCAGAGTCATGACGATTTCTTAGAATTTCCCCTAAAAGTGACACAGAAATCCCAGTTAATATAAAAGCAATTCCTCAAGATTCCTAGCGCTTAAAAGGGCTCCTAAGGGGAGATCTGCTAAGAGCAGGGAAGAGGACTTTGAGTGGCTTAGGAGTTCCCCTAAGCAGCTGTGTTTGTAGGATATTTGTTAACAAGCCTTCATAAGTAGACCAGCCAGCAATCACAGACATTGATAAAAGCTGAGCCGTGTTACCCTCGTTAAGACCACACTGAGTTGTAACGTTGCAATTTCTACTTCATTAAGGACAGCCCCTTGAGATAGGCCATCTTGTTTTCAATGGGGTCCATATGGGAGTGAAAGTACAAAATATGCCAGCTAGGATATTAATATGAGCAAATAAGACACAAATCATTAATTGAACAGGGTGTAATGAGCTTAAGTTTTCACATATTTTAGATTCTAATGTTAGACTACAACCCCTACAGCTTACTATTCATTTTCCAGATATTTTTTTGAATGTGAAATATTATTTACAATTACAGTCTGCATAAGATTAGAGTGCATAATTATGTTTATTGAATTGAGGGTACATCCTTTGCTCATTATCACCAAAAGTTAATTTTCATCAAACTTGTAGGATCAACCAATCACGGCTTTTGAAATGATGACTCATACCTAGCAACGGGGTCAACCACACCTCCTCACTAAGATAGGATTTTCCATCCATTCCTTGCTCAGAGTTCACTGAAAATGTCGTGGAATCACTTCCAAACTAAAACTCCTGGCAAGAAATTTTTAGGTTAAGTTAGGAGCTCTCTGAGAGGATTCTCAGAATCTTTAGGGATACGGGCCCTGGTCTTTACGTTCCACAAAGGTCACAACCTATGAAGGCCGGGTCGGCCGGGTCCTTCGAATAATGTAGCTCCTGAATTTGGACACACCCTGGATATGACGCCACTCCCGAGTGGAGCAAGTTCATATTTGTACAAAACAACACAAAATCATGTCTGCTGAATGTAATTGTTGTGGCGCTAGCTATTATCATGAAAAGACTATCCCAGAATTTCTTTAAAATGTATGGATTTACGTTCTAAAGGAACTTGTTCACTAATAGGTCTTGTAGATCACTACATGTAACTCAGGTTCAATGACACTAAAACTGTCAGAAGAGTCTTACATTCACTTCAGCCATATTTAAAACTGAACTCAGGGTTATATGCAACAGCCATCTTTGCTAGTTAGAAATCCAACTTAACTGGGTTGAACTTGCTTCAGAAAATCCAATTAGCATTTTAGCAATGTTAGCATGTTTTCATTCAATTCAATTCAAAAATAATTTATTGGTCCCAGAGGGAAATTAAGTGTTGTTGTAGCTCATAACTAATTCATTATTCAGGGAGTTTTTGTAGACCATGATGGCTGTGGGGAGAATGGATTTCCTGTAGCGGTCTGTGTTGCAGCGAATCTGAAGAAACCTCTGACTGAAGACACTCTGTTGCTGTACGATAGTCTCATGAAGAGGATGCTCGGGGTTGCCCATGATTTTTTTTAAGGGACAATGATACACACATATGACACAATCACATACAGACAGAGCTTAAACAAAAAGATGTTACCTTGCCTTAATATACTTTCACTGAGGGTAAAATTTATTGACTAATGTTCACAGAAACCTTACACCAAAAGCTGTTGTTAGCTGTACTGTTAGTTATACTGACATAGTGATTGTGATGCAAATAATCTAAAAATGTGAACAAATGCTTCTTTATGTGCTCTATGAGACCCTTGGGTTTGTCAAAGAATTTATAAGTTAAAATAGTTAATTCCATGGATTTAACCGAGGCATCTTATGGTGGCTGCCTTGATTAATCTTTGGTTTATGTATTTATTTTATTCATAGCAACTAGTTCCTGTCTGCAGCTTTGAGTGAGTCAGGAAGAACCCAGCCTTTTCCTCTTCAACTCAGTGCCATGTCCCTGAAGGCATCTAACAACCAGAGGAAACTTTGAGCGAAGACATGATGATTGCAGGCGTAATAAGCTTCCTTTGTTTTAAGAAGGGAAAAATTACCCATTTATTTTTTTAATTGCTGCTTCAGTTCATTGCATGAAATGCAGCAACTATGGGCACTGAAGTGGGGCCCTGTATTTCCATAAACTGACCTGATTGCACACCAGGTATAAAATCTGAAAAAAGGCTGTCCAATTCAAAGTTCTTACATGTAGACCCGAGGTAAAAAGGTTAAAAGTGTTGTTGTAGTTCAAAGCACAGGGGAGAGATGATTTTTGAGTTGGGAATGTGGACAGTTACAAATAGGCCTTTGGAGAAAAAGGGAGAAAACCACAATAAACATGCTGCAACTAAGACCAAGTGTCACCTCAGCGTAGTAATTTATAGCCTGGTGGCTTCCTGCTTCACTCTCCCTTACTCCCTTTGCAGGGGAGAAACCCGGGGAGCTGCCGCGTGCCAGAGAAAAAAAAAAAAACTCCTCCTTTCTCTGGGAGTGGGATCTGGACTTTAGCCGAACACTGAGGTGCTGCCTTGATCTGGATATATTCGGAAGTTTAGGACAAGTTTTGTATTGGTAACAATGTCCACTTTGGCCCCATGTATAATTAGGCTCGTTTATGCAATGTCAGTTTTTTTTGTTTTGTTATTGTTGCTTTATATTCCACATTTTTAAAGTTATGAAAAAAAGTTATTGGTTACTTCTAATTGCCTCTAAATCATGTTTCCTAAGGGTAAAAATAAGATGTGAAACAAAGACTCCTTTCTTTTAACTATTGAGAACAAGTCTGGATGAAGACCTATATATTTATCGTCTCGCTAAAGCAAAAAGTATTTTCCTTCCGTACTATCACAAACACAAACTTGTTGAGTTTGCTAAAAAATATTCAGACTTTTCAGTTTGCTCTTAAAGGGTATCCCAAAAGAGTGACCTGTGTTTGGCTCTAACTATCATGTAGTCGAATTTAAGCAGCTTCCTTGTCCATTTGGATGAAGAGGCTTTCCAATACCATGATTGTGTTGCTGGTTATCTGTAATGATAGTTTTCTGCCATACATAGAGCTTTTTAAGCAAGCCAAAAAGTTCAATGTTGGTCTCATCTGACTAGAGCACCTTCATTAGCATTGCTCTTTCTGTTACATATATTTTTACAAACTAGAAAATGGGACTTTTAATGTCTTCTAACCCTCCCTCCAAATACCAAATTTGTGTTGTGCTCAACAAAAATTTGTCAACAGATTCTGCCCCCTGAGCTGTGAATGTCTGCAGCTCCTCCAGAGTTCACTGCTACACTGATTAATGCCCTGACTGTCCAGTCTGTCAGTTCACAAAAATCACAGACACCGTCAAATCTTAAAGATAAAAGCAGATTTTAGAACATTAGTCAACAAAGTTTAAATAATTTCACAGAACTAAATGTTAGCTTAAACTAATTTGTCCAATAAAATGTGATGTTTTGCCTTTTCATAAAAGTGACCCACAAGGTGATAATGAAGTCAACAATTTAATGATGATTAAAAAGTTCAAGCAAACACAGGATTTGCATTTGTTTTGGAAAAAAAATGCAACGTCAAAAACAATTTAACATGTTGGCGCAGAGCTATGCACATCACATTATTTACATTTTATACCATGGTTTGGGTGAATACTCGATTCTGATTGGCTGGAGGGTGTACATTAAAAAGTGATAATGTACACCTAGGAAAGGCGTCCCGTCAAATTGCCTGATGACAGTTCTAAATTAATCAGCTGGCTCAAATGGCAAAGGCATCTCAATGTTATTTAGATCATCCTCTGGACACACAAAAGCAGTACGTTGTGTAACATTTTGTTATTTTATATACTGTATATATATATATATTGTCACCACTGATTAGTAACTAAATACACAACAAAAAAGACCTAAAAATACAAATTAAATGCTTGCACTTACCAATATAGATTTTGTCGACATCACCGGCTTATTTAAAAATAAACAACCCTCTTTGTTTTCTCAAAACCTCAGAAGCTCTGTTGTAGTTTATCTCTGTGCTGTAAATCTGAAAATTGGTTTTACAAAAAACAGTTTGGTTGTAATATTGTCTACTTATTGCAGGCTCTATTTACTAATTCTGAAGGCCTTGGGGACATTAGATTGCCTCTAGCAACACACAGAGACATAACGGACTGAACGAAAAATATCGTTAGATGTGTGGGGAAGCTGCACAGCCAAGAGAAACTTCAGACACAAAAAAGATTAGACTTTTGGGATTAAATTAGTACCATTTAATTGAACAACTATTACAATGTGGCAAGGCGCACAATGATGACCCAGGCAGGGTTCGATCCCACAAGTCCAACAAATCCCAGGTGAGAGCCATTAATGCTAACCATTCAGCCAGAGGGAATATCTATGTGGCCAAGCAGTCAGGGCATATCATCCATCGGTGTCATTGTGACAGAACCCTCAATCATTTGGGTTGAAATATATATAGGTTTGTGTTTCTGATTTTGTTAGACTTGCAGAGAAGGCCTTGTTACAACATGACAGCCCACCACTGGTCAAATCAGATGAAAACATTTTGTCAGGACTTGAAAATCTATGTTTACAGCCTTTCTTCATGTGTTTTTTTAAGTATCGGTCTCTAGATTGTGAGAAATACTGTAAAGGAGTGCAGTTGTTTTTCTTGCCTTGTTTTTTTTTTGGACAAAATTATAATAAAAATACATTCAAGCTTGTAGTTTGACTTAAAAAGCCAACCATTACAAGGATTACGTATACTTTCCAAGGCACTGTAAATACTAAACCTTTAGTGTCTTTCTCCTATGACGCTGTAGCTTTAATGAGCAATTTAATCATATCAAAAAAAGACAAAAGTGAGGTATAAAATGGCTTATATGGAACAAAGATCTCAGGGGAGTTTGTTGTATCCTTTCCAGCAAACTGGACGAGGAGAACGCCCACTCCCCTGGATGTCTCCCAGCCCTGCAACCAGAGGATAAATGGGCTGAGATATGCTGGCCATTATGCATTATTATTCATAAAAGAAGGCGTGTTATCATTGGCAGTGTCTATCAGTGGCTGCTTAGAGAGAAAAGTGAATAACTCCAGTCATTACAGATTGCACAATTACAACGTCAAACCTCTAGAAACTGTCGGGGCTTTTGTTTCTGGAAGTACAACAACTCATAATTCAGAGCAGCTTGAACTTACAGACAATGCAGATAATGTGATTTCTGTTTTTCTCACGTGCATAACATGCTGAAGGAAACAATCATGTAAAATTTAATCGACAGAACCATCAAAATTGATCGGCCTTTACAGCCAGAGTGATCGGCAGTCTGCTTCAAAACCTGGTAAAGAAAACTACTGTTCCTGTCAGAACTCCCCCAACAACTTAATGCACACTAATTATTGGAAAGCTAATCTTACATGGACTTTGCTAATTGCACTGTGCGTGGGCTGATGTCACTTTGCATTACCTAATGACATCCATGGGGCTGAGAAAGAGCCCAGAGAGCTACTTCAGCCAGTCCTGACTTGGGTGGCTGTTTATACTGAGCCAGTGCATTCCCTGTTACTCAGGCAACCAAACTGTTTACAAGCAGTTGCTCGCACAAAAGCTCAGGGCGGACTGATTGCTCAACTAATTGATCCCCATCAGAGATCACAGAGCTGGGCTCATAAAGAAAGGGAAGCCCTCCCTCCATCTACAACCATGACATCAGCCCCCTCTGCATGGCGGGACTCTGCCTGGAAGTCAGCGGCGAGACTAATTCGCACTCAGAGGGATGTTGTTTGTAGACAGACCAGAGGCAAACTGTCATGAGTGAAAGGCGTAGCACTCGTTTTACATCTAATAATCAACAAGTGAGTAGTCTGCAATTAGACTAGAAGGGTTCCCGGCGTGAAGGCATCTTTATTAGACCTCACACCATGACAGTCGTACATCAGCGTCAACTCGGAAATGGCAACTGCAGGAAAAAGTTAGATTTTTCCCCCACAGGGAGTTCCTGGATAGGGATGAAGTCAGGGGTTATATTTGGCCATCTATCAGCTAGAAACAGTGATGATAACACAATGTTAGTTTCAATTCAATTAAATTCAGTTCAGCTTTGTTACAGAGCGCCAATTCACAACACGTCATCTCAAGACTCTTTGCAAGTCATCTCAATTCAAACATACTCGCTTCGCCAGTCGCTGTGTTCTTGCATTAATGCAGAAGTTTTCCTATCTCGTCTGTAACCGTTTTTTTTTTCTCTTTTTTCCCCTGCCAGGTTTTAGAAGAGGTTTGAAGCTTCTTCAGTGCTTTTGTAATGGGTTGGCAGTCTTTCTTTGTTGTCTCCATTCCGTTGGGGCTACCCAAGATTTATTTCAATTCTTCCTTCAAAATAAAAGTCTTAACCATACATATTGTCAAGCCTAAAGAACTAACTTTTGTATTTGCAATTGAAAATAATAGGACAGACTTACTCCACAGCAACCGAATTGCACTCCATGACATTGTGTTATTCTAATATTGCATGATGTCTTTCCACTAGCTATAACGAAGCCCATTTTGTGAACATGTACAGTGTTGGGTGACGTTTAAAAGTGGGGCAGCTTTTTAGTGTTAATAATTCGTACATGGCCTAAGAGTTCCCCAAAGGTGGAATTTAAGATGAAATATGGATGGATTATGTTTCGCCAAGATAGTATTATCTGACTGGGAGAATCTTTCTTTTCCTACTAAGCAGGTGCATCTGAACTGCTCTATTTGCCAGTTTTGAGGTTTTACATTAGCCCTTGTATGTCCAACTATAGATATACCCAGAATTTTGTTACACATTTTTATATCAGTTATTTACAAACCTTTGGCATGTCTATAATGAATTTTTCAATCTAAGATTTACCTTTAAGAACTACATGATATAATGATCTTGTTACCTGTGAAATAGGTTTCTACTATATAAAAAACTGCCTTCAGCATCCTATATTAGAGATCAGCAGAGCTATCTGTATTAAGATGTGCCTCTGTGCGTAATGCTTTGAAAATGTAGAAATCTGAAATATCTATAAAGCTTACTACATTTCAAGTTCCAATATGTTCTAGGAGAGAGGTAAAAAAACAATAAGAGAGCAACTTTGCTGCATCCGATTTAACCTCCCTGGTATATGCTAAACGTCTTGCTCTCTATTGCAGCCTGAATGAAACACTAACATATCTCAATGTGAAAATACAGTTACCTTTTAAAAAGCTCTTTAAACCTCTGACTTCTTGAACAGCTCATTAATTTAACAGGGATTCACTTATCAGATCGGTGTCAAGGACAGATGATGTCTCAGTGCTCATTCAAAATGCTGATGAAGTATCATTGTTTTACACGTTAATAATACGTCTCTGAGCTGATGCCATCTCTAATTACTCTGGGTTAAATTGATACTATTCATCAAGTACTTATTAAGATTTGGCAAATACACTTTGATGTTTTCATTCTGGCTCCATCAGAGGCAGTACAGCTGATCTTAATCAGTGCGTTTACATGCACATCTTAATCGAGCTTTTGGCAGTAATCAGACTAATAGCTTAACCAGAGAGAGTGAGAGAGTTGTGTCTCAGTTTACTTGTCAGAGATAAAATCGAAATTTGAATGAAAAGTGTTTCGACTTCCCGACACTAGGTGGCGACATGCGCCCCTTCTTGTTAGCCTTCTTCCAGTTAGCCTGAAGCTAACCGGACCCTAAACATATCCTGGCAGGCGTGAAAAGAAATGTTGGTGTCCAATTGTATTATCATGCTGCCTTGGTCCCATTTCTCCAACTCCAATTCTGTTCGACTTTAGCCGGACCAAGGCAATAATTTGGTTTCCTCTTGCTGCATGTAAACACACTGAATAATATCCAATCAGTTTGAGCAGAATCACTTTCCGGGTGGACAATGTTATGCAGACTTAAGGGATAACTTTAGAGAACAGTCTGTGTTAGGGGAATTGAAATGCACATTCTTAACTCCGGTTTCATGTGCAAATTATTAAGAAGATTCTTTTAGTTCCAAGGGCCACACAGACGTTCAGATTCCTGTAGCTGCAGATTACTGTTATTGTTGATGTTGCCTTAGGCTCCCACGAGAAATGTAAGGAGGCAGTTACTCTTAATGCCATGTCACAGGAGAAAGTATATAATCTGTTAAAACAGTGCATGACAGAATGCTGCAAGCTTTATTTCCAACTGAAAAGAGTGCATTGTTTCACCTTATAACTTAGGTGACAACATGAACACCTTGAATAACTGGGTAATTTGCCGATTCATTCAGAATAGGGAAGGAACTGAGTTTAGCTCCTGAACTGCAGCTAAAGTCAGGCTGTTTAAATTCTTGTAGACTTTATAGACAATTTTCTTATTGTCTTTTGGATTGTGTAAATTTAAAATTTATAATTAGATTTTTGGTTATCTGAGTACATACAAAACTAACCGGATCTCCCTAGATGTCTGGGCACCCCCATTTGTGAACTACTGGTGTAGATTCACAGTGCTTGAACATTGTAACCAATAGCATTTTGAGGAGCACACGCATATTGTGAAGGATCTGGTCATATTGCTAACTACATGGTTTAATTGTCTTTTACGATTTTGTCTAGTGTTGGTAATCATCAGCCATTATCCCAGCACTTGTCTTAGCACGTATATTCTGGTGTTTTTTTCCGTACCCATTACTAGTCAGGATGTGAACAAGAAATACAAACTGGATCATGACATTTGCAGACGGACGAGAGATACTGTAAACTCTCTAATCTATGCATTTAACACAGTAGCACCCAGAAGTTGATCATTTGATAAACAGTCTTGGATAGATTTGTTGTAGATTTCGAAAACAGGTGGCTGATTGGGAACAGAGTCAAGCTGAGAGTAGACACCAGGCAGGTAGGCTGAGGAAAAGATATTAATGGACAAGAAAAAAGCTGAGGAGAAAATAAACTACTGTGTAGCCGAGGGACAAGACACAGATCTAAAGGGAAGGCTAGAACAACAAAAAAATTGTATAAGGAATTAATTATAAACCAAGAATAAAAGAAAACAATCAAACATGGAAACAGGTAAAAACAGCTTCAACCCCATAAGATGAAGGAAAAAGAAAAAATCTGGCAACAGCTTTAGATTAAAATAAAAACAAAAAATTCAGCAAATCATTTTAGGAAGAACTTTAGGAATTGTCTTAATTGAAAAAAAGAAATCCAGTTTTCAAACACCCTCCTCTCATCAGAAAGAGGGGGAAAAAATCAGTTGTTGACACATTCATGTTTTATTTGGCAAGATTAAGGAGAAACTTGGAGCCCATATGCATCGGCTCGATGTTTTCATAGTTTACATATTTGTGTGACAACAAAGTTAGAGGGCAGGAGGCCCCTTCGCTCAGACGTTATCTGTTATGTGAGAGATAGAAATCTCGGTGTGCAGCTACAGTTGCTTTTCTATCACTGTTTACAATTTTTTGTCTGAAAACATCAAAAGCGGTCCGGAAACCTGTAAAGTGAGTCATCATCTGGAAAACTTGTTACCCAGGCCCTTTGTTGTCTTTGCCCTCATGAAAATCACAGCTGCTGCAGAGATGTGTGATCGAAATATTTACCGTAGGCGAGACGTGCGTCAGGCGGGTCCTTAGGCAGCTCAGGGGGAAGAATCGGAGAATTAGCAGAGGAAAGCTTGGGATACCAGTATATTGTAAAATATAACAACGAAAAAGAAGACAGACTGCTAATAATGTGAGTTTTTAAAGTCCCCAGGGTAAGTTGTTTCGGAAAAAAGAGTATAAACAGGGTTAGCATATGAGCGTGCCTTGCAAAAAAACATTCATACCCCTCTGAAGTTTTTCCAATTTTTTTACACAAACTAGTGCATTATTGCAAGGTTGGAGGACAACATTTTCCTATGTGGTTTTCAACTGGGCTGCACGGTGGCGCAGTGATTAGCACTTTTGCCTTGCAGCAAGAAGGTTGTGGGTTTGTATCCCAGCCCAGGCTCTTTCTTCAAGGAGTTTGCATGTTCTCTCTGCGCATGTGTGGGTTCCCTCCGGGTACTCCGGCTTTCTCCCATAGTCCAAAAACATGCCTGTTAGGTTAATTGCTCTTCATAAATTGACCTTAGGTGTGAGTGTGTGCGTGCATGGTTGTTTGTCCTGCCTGTCTCTATGTGGCCCTGTGATGGACTGGCGACCTGTCCAGGGTGAACCCGCCTCTCGCCCGTTGACAGCTGGAGATAGGCACCTTCGCAGGATTAAGCAGTTTAGAAAATGGATGGATGTCTTACAAAAAGTAGTGCATTATTGCAAGGTTGGAGGACAACAATATGTGGTTTTCAACAAGAAAACAGAGTTAGATGTTCCTTTGATTTCTCTCTCCCTAAGTTAAAACATTGTACAACCACCATCACTGAGAAGGAAATAGTTGCCCAATCTTCTTTGCAAATTAGCTCAGCAACTTTAAATTATCACTGATTTCTGGACTTTGAATGGGCAATTTTGGATTTATTTCCCCATCCAGTTTTAGCAGCCACTCTCTGCCTGCTGTAAAAATGAAAAGAAAAAAAACATTCCCACAGCATTGGAGGAGGGATGACTTGATAAAACAATTATATGACAGCATTCAAAGGTCTAAAGTAAGGAAGTTCAAATACTTATTAGAAGTTTTGATGTTTTTCACTTGAGTAATTATGGATTGCCGTACTTTTTACTGCTACTCCTTACATTAGCACGCAATTTCTGTACTTTCTACTCCTTAAAGTGTTAAAAACAGCCTTGTTACTCCCGCTTCATTTAGTCTTGCTGCTCTTTAAAAAGAATACACAATAAAAATAAGTAACGTATCTTTAGTATGCCTGAAACAGTGATTGCCATCCACCATTAAACATGAGTTTATGGCTTATGTTCAGTGTGTTTTATGTTCTAAATGTCCTACGTTTTACTCGAACGCAACACAGGTGTCTCTTAAACATACTCATATGGGCAGAATTGCACACATTAGCACCATAAGGAGGTCTGCTGTTTCGCCTATCTTTGCAAGAATGACTTTGTTTGGGGAAATAACATATGTATGCCTTCTTAATTTTGAAAACCATAAATTGGAGTTTCTTTATTGTACTGTCAAAAATATAATAGCGTACGTTTTAAAGGTGCTGGTTAAATTACATCAGATTCTGTTCCTACACCTAAAACTGCATTTCACCGGTGCGTTTATCAAATGAAAAGTATTTCAATGTTTTGCAGCATCTTTAGAAATTTAAGTTCTGTTTGGCATTTTCACACTTTTCATCTCTGACTGTTTAGAAAATCTCTGTTGAATGAACCCACATTTTGTGAAAATGTAAAAATCGCAAAGGCAAGCAGAATCATCAGGTTTTCATTAAATAACCAATCAGTTAGTGGGTTGTTGTTCTGAAATTTGTTCATAAATGTGTAAGCGTTGGGCTCGCAGGCATCTTGGGGGGGTGGAAAAGAAATCCTTTGAGGAAAAGGTTCAGAACCACTGATATAAAATTCATACAATTAAAGTTATTTGAAATAATATTCTTTTTCATGAGGTATACAGTTATATTTTCTATTACATTTTTATAGCTGTTCAAGAACAAAGTGTTTAGCCACGCTCATAAAGAAGGGTGTAACTTTATAGCTACACAAGCTAAGTTTTCATGATATATGCTTAGATATATCCTGGGATCTGTCTAATTCCTGAAAATTATTTTTGATTTTTGACTCCTAGTAGACTTTGTATTTGACTACAGGCTTGGTAATTGTGCTGTGAAATGAACAGTTTTTGATGAAAGAGTGGAGAAAAAGTTGTTGAAGTCTGGGTTACTGGACCTTGCAAAAAATCTTGTCCCTCTCACTTTTTTTTTAAACATTTTGTTAAAAAATGACACCAAAAAAGTTTATTTTAAAAAGATTTTATGTGGTAGACTATGCATCAGTCTTTCACCTGTGCCTTTGGATGCGTTCTTTGGTTTACATATCTAGAGACTTTTTCTAACCAAATTAGTTCAGACTAAATCAAGTTGGACAGACCCGGCCAAGTCTTGCCAATGATTTGCAATTTAATATATGTCTTGACTTTAACTGGGTAACATGAGACAAATATTTGCTTTGATCTAAACCAGAGGCTCCCTGGTCCAGTCCTGGAGAGCTACCGTCCTGCGACTTTTAGATGAATCTCTTCTCACACACCTGAATCTACCACTGGGTATTATTTTACACTTCAACTATCTATTGGATTCAGATTCTCAAGATTTAGAATCGATTATGACTGGTACATGTATATGATGACTACTTCAGAAAGACATTTACGAGACAATAATGTAGCGCCGTAATGCTATTTTCATTAGCCGCCTGAAGCCCTCGTTTCCAACAACAGGGTACGGACACATATCCTTGCAAATGAAGCTGTAAACCCCCTCAGTTAATTTGAGAGAATGTGCAGAATTAGCTGGTAGGTGTAGTGTATGCTTGAGTTTCACCAACATGTGGTCCCTGAGGTTGGTTGTAATTCTGCAATACTTTACCTCCATTTTGCAGGCCTTTAAAACTCGTTTTGCTTCTGTCAAACTCATCTCTCTGTTTGTCTACTCTGAACATGAAATGATGCCAGGCGGCAGCTTTGTGCGTTCAGCCGTTTTCAAACCAAATTCTAGAGTAACTCTACCGCTACGGTCCGACTTCATGCTGTTGTAATATCTTCACACCCAGCGCATGTGCGTGGATTTGATGACGGCTGTCGTGTGTCTCCCTGGGGGCTGCACATCAGCTACTCCACAGCCTCGGTCACAACCCCCTAGAACCAGTCCGTCACATGGGTCGGGGAGAAGTAGGCGCTGCCCAGGGTTTTAGGGGAGTCCAGGCAGGGGTGCAGTTGTTATACAAGCACTATAACAGGGTTTCAGTTTGTTCAGAGCACTCTCACAATAAATCTGGATTCTGATTGTGTGCCTCTGTTTGTTCTGATCACCAATACAACTGTTGTCATAAAAAAAACGGGACTTTAATCTGGCTCTCACTGAGATCGCAGGCTGAGACATGAATCCTGTTTGATTTGGCACACGTCGTCGCTCCTAATATGAGTGACTGAATGGGATTATACGCAATTAGGGAGTAATTTCACCTGGATAACAACCAAATGAGCTGTAATTCAGTCATTCCCATTCGGCTGAAGAAGTTATGTTTTCTTTCCAGATCACCACACGGCACTCTGTTTCGAGTCTCCTTCACAGGCAACTGAAAACACTCCGAGTTTCATCAGAGAACATAATCTCCAAACATCTGATTTGTCCTAAAATGTGTTCTCTTGTGCAGATGCGGACAACAGCCGCCTACAACAGACTGTGGGATGACTATTTCCTCATATGCGATGCCTGATAAATGACACTTGAACATAAATAGACTGGAGCAGCGAAGCTCTAAGTAGGCTCTTAAAAGCAAATAGACTCACAGCCAGAAAAGGCCCCTTGCATGTGTAGATGTCCAATCACAGCACAGAGGTGTTCTGTTGTTATAATAGACTCACAAAACTCAATGCAATACAATATCTACATAACTCTACGCTAAATACAGCATATACATTGTACTATCAATGTTAACGAAGAGTTTTATTGTAATCTCTTGACCAGACATGTATTAGTTTATCACAAGCAATGTAGAGGACGTATTGAGGCCTTCTGTCTAGCCAAACTATGTGACAGAGGAGCTGGTGAGGAACAGTATGGGACGATGGAAAAACTGAATACAGGGCAATACTGAAAGAAAAACTGTTAGAGGCTTGGAAAGACATGAGTGTGGTGGATGTTCAGATTCCAACAGGACAACGATCTTAAAGATACAGCCAGATCTAAGATGGAATGGTTTAGATCAAAGCTTTAGCCATGTTTCAACTAGAATAGGTTCTGGGAGAGAGGAATGTGACAGAGAAAATCTAACTCTGACCTAACTCTGGCTGTTGGGTATCAATGCAAAATTGGTCCTTTAAGGAATTTGCTGAGACCTCAAGATATCGCAGTCGCTTTGGCAGTGAGTGGCATCACTGATAAATGCCAAAAGGCACCCACAGTATCAGAGAATAAGAAAAGATTGACAATGGAAGAAGTGGGGATGTTTGCCGCATTTCTGTTTGCTATATTGTTACACACAGCGATGGTCGGTTCACTTGTTGTAGCTTTTCTCACTGTCTTTTCCTTCCATTCTGCTTCATCAGCAACTCTTCCAACTTTAAAAATGTGGGTCATTTAGCGGCGTCTGAGAATATAATTTTCAAACGCGTTACAACGAGTAAGCATGAGTCCTGTCCGGTGACTCTACGGGACTATTTCCGATTAGATACCTCATGGCAGGTAGTTGTTTGCCTTGCCATGCATGCTCTTCAGAGACACACTATCCAACCTGACTAAACTTCAGCTATTTTCCAAAGAAGAATGGGCCAAAAGCTGACTTGATCTGCAAAGCTGACAAATGGGCTCAGGGGAGTTTAATTCGAATACACACACCTCTCAGAATTAGATACACTGAAATAAAAACTTGTTTCAATTTACATGATTAAATTATGTACATCGGTTCCATATAATCAGAATAAGTAAATCTGACATGATTTACCCTCTTACTCCGAAGTAAAATTAAAATGTTGAATAAACATGATATTTTTGGGTTGCAGTAACATGAATTGATTACATAATGTAGTCACATTATTTTTAAGTCATTAGAACAAAAGTTTTCATTCCAACATGCTTGGGATCGTTAACTCTTACTCAAAGTTAATGTGTAAACAAATCAATGTTTCCCAGGCCAGGTTTTGAACTTTCATCTTCTGGTTGAAAGGCATTGCATTGACCACTACAGCCACATGTAGATTAGCAGAGCTCAGCACCTATCAAATAATGAGAGATGACTCTTTTCTCATAGAACACATTTTTAAATATCTAAAATTGTTTATATCAAATTTAATATTTCTCCTCATGTGGTTCATAGGTTTACCTGTGATAACAGTTTATTTATATTACTTTTAAAAATATATGTTTAGTCAACTTTCAGGTTACAGTTAATGCTATAGCAAAACCTTTTACTTTAATCTTTCTATAAAAAAGGCAATGTTTTCCTATCTAATTTTTTAAAGTTTACAGAAAGTCGGGAATATTTCATAATATTTTCACCCTGAGGCTAGAAGAAATAGCCAAAATGAGAATAGTGAAACCTTAAAAATTCTTAGATTCTTGTAGGCACAAAAAACAGGGGACGGGACTTGAACTCAGCAAAAGAACAAAAACCCCACTTTGTAAACACTGCATTAACCACTTTGCCGCACATAACTTAGAATTTTCTTGTTCAAATAAGAAATATGACCTCCTTTCCACTGTTAACTACAGATTATAATCATTTCTGTAACACAATTCCTTCACTTTCAACCAACGCAAGAAAATTGCTGATAGCTGATGGCTGATTACACTGAACTGAGATAAACCTCAGAATATCTTAGTAATGCTCTGTATATTACAGAAATTACTTAGTAAGTAGTAAGTAATTATTTAGTAAGTAGTCACCTCTTATGGGGCAGTCACACCACCCAAAAAACAAACGCCCAGAATGGCAAGATTACATGTTAAGTCCATGGTTGAGGCAGTCTGAGCTCCACCAGTCTTCACTGTCCTTTATGTGCTTTAGTCACAGCAATTTTAAAAACTTTTGCTGCTTTACAAGCTTCAAAGTGGCATAAAGCCAGCAACCAAGAAGATGAGGTAGCTGTACCTTCAGTGCTGTCCCCTGAGCGTCAACCAATCACAGCGTAAACACTCAGCAGATTCTCGGGTTCATCACATCAGGAAATGAATGCTCTTAATGTGAAGATGTACACAGCTACTTCCGCTAATGAGTTAGCTCTATTTGAAGTCCGAAAACATCATTTTAACTGAATAATGCACATTTTTAATGCAGTGGTAACTCACTATGAAATGTACTGAAGCCACACTGTGAACAAACATGCATAAATCCACATAAATATGGCACATTTATACTCCACATCACAGCGAGCTGACATCCCAAACAGGCGGTAAGGAAAATTCCCACAGACAACTTATGTATTTAAAATGATATTAACCCAATATGCCAATAACAATATACTGAAATGTCATTTACTCACACGCACCCATGCTGCTGCGCATCAGTCCGTAGACTGGCTGGCTGGTTAGGAAGGAGAGCTGATGTGGTGCAGGCTAAATTATAAACAGGACATTGTTCTGTGTATGCATTAATTGCTTTAAAAGAATGGAGTTTATTCTCAGAATTAAATGACCTGCGTTAATCATGACAGCCCTAATTTTCAGCAGTTTTTTTGAAAAAAGATAGCCATGTGTACCTTTTCTAGCATCGCTCTTGGCTGATGGCATGTCCAGAATCCATAGTGTTTGCAATCTCTGGAAATAAAGAAAGAACCCAAATAAAGCACTGAAATGTATGTTGCTTTTTCAGTATGGTTATTACCGTTTATATCAGAACCGGTGCCATTATGGCATCGAATACTAGTACCCATTCCTAATTCTAATTGTCAGAAACTCCACATACATTATCAGTGTTAGACACTGCACGACTGTGCCCCTTAGTTAGGTTTGGCTGCAGCTTTAGGCATTTAATAAAAAAAGAATGAGTACATTTTTCCGAATTAAGAAGCATCGCTAAAGTATATGTATATTATCAAGCCGTCTCTGCAGTAGGTTTATTCAGCATTCCTTTCAGCTATTCATAAAAAGAACTAAAAGATCTCTGTTGCATTTTTCGTCACACTTCCCTCAAGTGGAGATAACATCTGGGATAAGAAACCAGCAAACACTAAGAGGGAATGGGGGAGAGGAAGCTAGTTTGTGCAGGAGAGAGTTCTTCAAAGCTGGTAAACAGCACGTTGGATCAGCTTTGGGGAGGGAAGTGTGTGAGATAAGCCCATTACAGCTGCCAAACACCTCTGTGTTTGGTGCTTATGTGTGTGTTAATGTATGTGTGTCCGGGCCCCCAATTTGGAGGGAGGGTTTCTGAATCCCAACCACCTGCCAGCCCTGGTCTCTGGCAGGTGTTAGCAGAGTTTTACGTGATTCAGTCCACTGATAAATACGGAGCATATGAGATGTCCTTATCGCCTGAATCTCTTTGTAATACCATTAAGGCCGATGCACTGATGGAGAGATTACCTAAAGGTGGTAGGGGAGGATTGATCATAAGAATGATTTAGTGATAATGTGAATAAAAAAACAAACATGTAAATCTAAAACTAAGACGTAAAAGGCTTCAATACGGAGCTTTAGCTTACAAACTACAACATTCAGCTCTTTTTACTTTTTGCTGTAAGGGAGTCTACCCACAGAAACAATTATTCTGAGTACTGATTGTTGATTCATCTTTTAAAAAGTAGCTCGGTTACATTAATGATTACTTGATTTCAAACGTGACTAAGTTAGATTACAAGCTACTTTATTACCGGTTTTTCCAATTCTCCTGATATTGGAAGTGCATTTCTAACAATGAGGTGATCAATGTTTCTCCTGATATTGCATTTAACTTAAAAACTATTTCCTGAAAAAATTTCTGTTTTTATGAAAAATAAAACAAAGTCCGCCTTTGCATTAGCCACAGCTCTCAAGGTCTGTGCAATGCTATGACTCAAAATATTTCATCCAATTTGACAAAGCTAGATGAAAAAACAGACATTCCAATATATTCAATTATATTGATTAGATTGATTGATTGATTATATGATTAGAAGAGTTCAATGTCCATCTAAACAGACGACAGTACTCTGAACACACCACACATGGTAGGAGTGTTTAATACGATTATCTGTAGTGTTTACAATAATGTAAAGGTATCCTGAAGCGGTTTGAGTCAAATTTAAGGACAATGACAAAAACTGTAACGCACAGCAACTTGGATAAGTAACTTGAAATATGATTACTGATTTGGAAATACAGAAGTAACATGTTAGATTACTTATTGCCAGAAAAAAATGTCATATTAGATGAATTAGTTGCTAAGTAGAACACTACCAGCACCAGTGATTTAAAAGTAAAACCGAAGTGACACTAAAGCCTATTTTATACTTCTCCGTCAGCAACTTGCACATGAATCGACAGATACGTTTATCTTTCAGACTTCTCAGTTGCAAGGGGGAGTCGTGTAAATCAATTGACCGCCAGGACAGCAGGTACCAGCCACCTCCAAACTCACCTTTCTTGCAATTTCCACAAATTAAAACGCTGCTGGAAATCTATGTCCTCCTTCAGTAAAAGGCCGTTTAAATGTTTGTTTCTTCTAATTTCTTATGCGATATATCTGTGTGTTTTTTTTCTTTCGTCTTTTTTGGAGAAAGTGGTGCTGTTTTCTAATTTAAAATATGTGGCATGCTGACCAATCACAGGGTTGTGCTCTTCGTAGCTTTCAACGAACATTAAAACATCGGGCATGTATGTGGGCCTGTTGCACAACACTGCTGGCAATTTTAATACACAAAATGACAATATAGCTCAAACTAACTACTGTAACAGAAGCAACATTTATCTAGGAAATGTTATGCCATCTTTGGCTCATAAACATTTTGGAAATGTTAAATATGTTTTTCGTTCTTACAAAGGCAGACTTGCAGAAAAATTGTGTTTAAATGCCATGTTGTGTACCCGTCATTACCAATTATTTAGCATTTTCTGCTCATAGCAGACGTTGCAGTTTTGTTTTTGTTTGTTGCCACAAATGGTTATTGAGTTTTTTTGCTCTCTTTTGTATTTACACAGCATGCAACTGCAACCTACACGCCCGACGATGCCGCTTCAACATGGAGCTGTACAAGCTGTCCGGCCGCAGGAGTGGCGGGGTCTGTCTCAACTGCCGCCACAACACAGCAGGGCGCCACTGTCACTACTGCAAGGAGGGCTACTACAGGGACATGACCAAGCTCATTTCTCACCGCAGAGCCTGCAAAGGTAACAAATGTTTTTCATCGCATCTTTGAATCAAAAAGGTAACATAAGAAGACTTGGAAAGGAATAATGATAGTAATGAAAAAAGCTAAAAACACGAATCAGAAAACAGTTAATTCCTAAATAACTTGGGATCATCAGCATGGGCTAGAGAAAAATGAATGCTAAGAGTGAATGAAAAATAATGACACAATCATCCATTAATAAAATAGTACTGGTCATCCACAATATTTCTCATCACTGTGTAACTTTGTCTGGTAAAGTAAGTAGAAGCAATGGTTATGATGTGAAAATGTATCCCTACCTCTGAGCAAAACACTTGATTTCAACATAGAAGCTGAACTTAGATCTAATTTAGGCATAAGTCAGTGTGAAGTCTGTATGGGAAACTGTGTTCATATTTAAGAAAAGTAAATCATGCAAACGATATAAAAGCCCAAACAGAAACCCAAACACATCACCCTCACGGTACTTTAACTGAAAACATTACGTTAACTTTTTTCAGTTTTCAATTCAATTTCAATTCAGTTTATTTATATAGCGCCATTTCACAACAGATGTCATCTCAAGGCACTTTACAAAAAGAGTTATTACAATACAATGTTAAGTGTAGAAATTACAGAACCACAGAAGATTGCGTCGTGGAATTCTCAGCAATCCCTCATACTGAGCAAGCATGCAGCGACAGTGGGAAGGAAAAACTCCCTTTTAACAGGAAGAAACCTCCGGCAGAACCAGGCTCAGCACAAGCGGTTATCTGCCGCGACCGTCTGTGGCTTGGAGAATACATAACAGAGACACAGAAAGAGCAATAGAACTGATGCAGAAGTTTGTTGCAGGACGTGGAGAATTTTCCGTCACTGCAATGCCATCTTAGTCAGGGTCGTCAAGCAGGGCTAATCCGGAGCACCTACTATAATAGAAAACAGGTTAGTGCTTGAATTGACAGCACATCATGCAGTTGGGGAGAAGTAGGAGAGAAAGTAGGAACAGACCCTAATAATGTCCTCCAACAGCCTAGCCTAAAGCAGCATAGCTACTAACATTAACCTGTCTCCTAGCTACTAGGAGACCTGGCTACCAACACTCTGTCTGAGTCCTCCTGACCCGTGGACGGTGTAGGGCCGGTAACGGCCCCCGTCATGCCGGGGTCTTCTCGGAGTCGGGTTGTTTGAGAATGCAGCCCAAAGTGGGTGGTAAACTCCATCTAAGGCTAAATACCGGCACGAGACCGATAGTCGACAACTATCTTAAGGAAAAATAGACAGAACTGAGAGGACAGAGTTGAAGAGGGCGAGAAACGTTTAAGAGATAAACGGGTGGGGTCCGCACAGTCTGCCCGGGGGATTCAACCCGGCAGGTAATGGGCGGCCGCACTGTGCGGGAGGATCCCCTTGAGGGACCTCTCTCCGGCGCAGGCTGGCCCCTGTGGGGCACATTTCTTCCGCGGCGGTAAGCCGCGACCGGCTCCGGATCTTTACCTGGCTTACATTAATCTATCTCTACCTAGCTACTCTACCTCTTCCTATCTCTTCCTAACTTTTGACACTCTGCCTGACTACTAACATTAACCTGTCTCTTCCTATCTACCTGTCTGACCTGACTCTAACTACCTATAAACATATCTCTAACTGTAAGCTTTGTCAAAGAGGAAAGTTTTTAGCCTAGTTTTAAAGATAGACAAATTGTCTGCTTCACGAACCAACCCTGGGAGCCGGTTCCATAGGAGGGGAGCCTGATAGCTGAAAGATCTGCCACCCATTCTACTTTTAGAAATCCTAGGAACTACCAGTAAACCTGCAGTCTGAGAGCGAAGGTCTCTGTTAGGAACATATGGAACAATCAGGTCTCTTATGTATGATGGAGCTAGATTATTAAGGGCTTTATATGTCAGAAGGAGGATCTTGAATTCTATTCTAGATTTTACTGGGAGCCAGTGAAGAGAAGCTAAAACAGGGGAAATGTGATCTCTTCTTTTAATATTCGTCAGAATCCTAGCAGCAGCATTTTGAACTAACTGTAGACTTTTAATTGTATTCTGTGGACTACCTGATAATAGACAGTTACAGTAATCCAGCCTTGAAGTAACAAATGCATGGACTAGTTTTTCAGCATCAGTCCTGGACAGGATGGTTCTAATTTTTGCAATATTCCTAAGGTGAAAAAAGGAAATCCTACAGACTTCTTTAATGTGAGTTCTAAATGACATATCTTGGTCAAAAATGACACCGAGGTTTTTTGCTTTATTACTGGAGGCTAATTTAATGCCGTCCAGGTGAAGGGGCTGACTAAGTAGTTTCTTTTTCAGAGCTTCTGGTCCAAAGACGACAACTTCTGTTTTATCAGAATTTAGTTTTCATATTTATGGAATGGCATGCAAAAACAGACAAGATATATTTTCATTTGAGGGGTAAAGCTCAACAGAGTAGAAGTAAATATGACAGGTTTGCATATTTGTGCTCTAACGGTAGATGGAAACACAATTTTATCTAAAATATCATCACACATTCTAGTAATACATTCTGTGCTCTGACAACAAAACACATTCTTGGTCTCACCATAGAGGAAGTTCTGTTTTCTTTAGAGAAAAAATATCAGTTACAATTTCCATCCAGCACTACTATCTTTTCATTTTCTGTGTCAGAGTCATCAGTAGCTCCTTGATGATGCAGGGCTGTTTCCATCCATCCATCATCTATACCTACTTCTACTTGCTGGCTATATTTGTGCATGGTTAGGTGTGTAATCTAACAACACTTTTTTTTCAGTCCCATCATCACAATGTCTCTTCCTGAGTTTTATACCATATTTTCACTGAGTTATACAGCACAGGTCATTGCGCTTCAGCATGTCTGTGTTATGATCCAGTGTATTTAGGAGAGCTTTTCCACCACCAGTTCGAATCTCACTCAGCAGACGGAGTTAAACCCAAACACCTAACAAGATGTCATACTAGTGCAATGATAAACACGATGCAATAGTATGTCTCATGACGTTTTCTGTCGCCCAATCAATGGACTGTGTTGTGTAACACCAGAACCTCCGCCCTGACCATATTGTACCATTGTCCTATGGACCTACAACTGGAGGGGGCCCAGGAAATCTGCAGCACAGTTCGATTTTATGGACCGGATATATTTAAACACAGTCAAACAGATAAAATAGTGTGTTGAACTGCACTGAGCCAATGCGTACTGCCCAGCAAAAATTACATTAGTATCACAAACAAAAGCATGACATCAGCTGTGAGCATCAAGGGCAGTTGGAGTCCATTGATCTGGCCAAATTTGTAATCAGAGCATAAATGAATGGAAGTGTGATATAAATTTCTATGAAATTCAAGCTGTCCTTTGTTATCCTTTATTTTATTGGCAAAAACTAAAATGTGGCCGAGGGGAAATTTTTGCTTTCCCAAAAAGTATCTTGCAGTAATGTCTTTAAAGTTTTTTGTTTTCAGTTACGCTTTCTGGAGTTTTCATGTTCTCAAAAAAAAACGACAATATAATACTACTACTACTACTACTACTACTACTACTACTACTACTACTACTACTACTACTACTAATACTAATGATAATAATAATAATAATAATAATAATAATAATAATAATAATAATAAATTCTATAATACAGTTATGAGAATTAGTTAGATTATGCTAGCTAAAACAACCTACCTGAAGAAATCCTAAGTGACTTTTAACTATGTAAAAATACAGTGCCTATAAAAAATGTTTCACCCATTCAAATATTATACCCTATTTATTGCTTTTTTAAGGCAATCATTATCAACAAACTAGCTTTTTTGACAGAACAATACATATAAAAAACATATTCTTTTACTGAAAACTGCATTTCCACAAAATAATGACAGTTAAAATATATATTTATAAACCTATTTCATACAAATTATTATTGCATGAATATCCACCCCCTTTAAAGTAAATTATCAAATTCAACTGAGGTTCAGCTATCTGGTGCTAGTTGTCTCACAATGAGTGGGAGGGAAATCACCTGATTGCAGTGACTGCCCTGTTGTAATATTCGGACTCTGTCTGGAAGGTTCCATCCATCCATCCATCATCTTCCGCTTATCCGGGGTCGGGTCGCGGGGGCAGTAGCCTAAGCAAAGAGGCCCAGACTTCCCTCTCCCCGGCTACTTGGGCCAGCTCCTCGGGAGGAATCCCGAGGCCTTCCCAGGCCAGCTGGGAGACATAATCCCTCCAGCGGGTCCTGGGTCTTCCCCTGGGTCTCCTCCCGGTGGGACGTGCCCAGAACACCTCACCAGGGAGGCGTCCAGGAGGCATCCTGACCAGATGCCCAAGCCACCTCAACTGGCTCCTCTCGATGTGGAGGAGCAGCGGCTCTACTCTGAGCCCCCTCCGGATGACCGAGCTTCTCACCCTATCTCTAAGGGAGAGCCCAGCCACCCTACGGAGGAAACTCATTTCAGCCGCCTGTATCCGCGATCTCGTTCTTTCGGTCACCACCCAGCGTTCGTGACCATAGATGAGGGTAGGAACGTAGATCGACCGGTAAATTGAGAGCTTTGCCTTTCGGCTCAGCTCTCTCTTCACCACGACAGACCGGTACAGCGCCCGCATAACTGCAGACGCCTTACCAATCCGTCCATCGATCTCCCGCTCCATTTTTCCCTCATTCGTGAACAAGACCCCCAGATACCTAAACTCCCCCACTTGAGGAAGGACCTCATCCCCGACCCGGAGAAGGCACTCTACCCTTTTCCGGCTCAAGACCATGGTCTCGGATTTGGAGGTGCTGATCCTCATCCCAGCCGCTTCACACTCGGCTGCGAACCGCTCCAACGAGAGCTGTAGATCACGTTCAGATGAAGCCAACAAGACCACATCATCTGCGAAGAGCAGAGACCCGATCCTGAGGTCACCAAAACGGATCGCCTCAACACCTTGGCTGCGCCTAGAAATCCTGTCCATAAACATTATGAACAGGACCGGTGACAAAGGGCAACCTTGGCGGAGTCCAGCTCTCACCGGAAATGAGTCCGACTTACTGCCGGCAATGCGAACCAGACTCTGACACCGTTCATATAGGGACCTAACAGCCCGTATCAAAGGGTCTGGTACCCCATACTCCCGGAGTACCCTCCACAGGACACCCCGAGGGACACGGTCGAATGCCTTCTCCAAGTCCACAAAGCACATGTAGACCGGTTGGGCAAACTCCCACGCACCCTCCAGGACCCTGCCGAGGGTGTAGAGCTGGTCCAGTGTTCCACGGCCAGGACGAAAACCGCATTGTTCCTCCTGGATCCGAGGTTCGACTATCCGTCGGACCCTCCTCTCCAGGACCCCCGAATAGACCTTACCAGGGAGGCTCAGAAGTGTGATCCCCCTATAGTTGGAACACACTCTGTGGTCCCCCTTTTTAAAGAGGGGGACCACCACCCCGGTCTGCCAATCCAAGGGAACTGCCCCCGATGTCCACGCAATATTGCAGAGCCGCGTCAACCAACACAGCCCTACAACATCCAGAGCCTTGAGGAACTCCGGCCGAATCTCATCCACCCCCGGTGCCTTGCCACCAAGGAGCTTTTTAACAACCTCAGTGACTTCAGCACCAGAGATTGGAGAGCCCGTACCAGAGTCCTCAGAATCTGCTTCCAAACAGGAAGGCGTGTCGGTGGGATTGAGGAGGTCTTCGAAGTATTCCATCCACCGACCCAAAACGTCCCGCGTTGAGGTCAGCAGCTCACCGCCCCCACTGTAAACAGTGTTGGTGGCAGACCGCTTCCCCCCCCTGAGATGCCGGATGGTGGACCAGAATCGCTTCGAAGCCATACGGAAGTCGTTCTCCATGGTCTCTCCAAACTCCTCCCACGCCCGAGTTTTTGCCTCAGCGACCGTCCGAGCCGCACTCCGCTTGGCCTGTCCGTACCTATCAGCTGCTTCCGGAGTCCCACAGGCTAAAAAGGCCCGATAGGACTCCTTCTTTAGCTTGACAGCTTCCCTCACCGCTGGTGTCCACCATCGGGTTCGAGGGTTGCCGCCGCGACAGGCACCGACTACCTTACGGCCACAACTACGGTCAGGAAGGTTAATTCAGTATTACTGGGTTTTACAGCATGAAGACCAAAAAAATACTCCAAGCATATCAGAGAGAAAGTTATTACAATGTATCAGTCAGGGAGGAATATATAAAATGTCTAAGGCACTAAACATTCCATGGTGTTCTGTTAAATCCATCATCAAGAGAGAGAAGGAATACGGCCCCATGTGTATATCAGGCAGTCCTCACACAATGGGTGACCTTGCAAGAAGGAGAATAATGAGAGAGGCTGCTAGGACACTTATGACAGGCTTCCACATCTGAGATGGGAGAGATACAACATCTGTTGAGAAAGTTATTTACCAACTAAAGCTTTACAGGAGAGTGGCAATGGGAAAGGTACTGTTGAAGAAAACTTCCACCAAGGCTGGACTAGAGTTAGCTAAAAGGCACATGGGAGACTCCGTGGTCAACTGGAAGAAAGTTCTTTGGTCTGAAAAGATGCTATGTTTGGGGAACATCAAACAGTGCACATCACCACAAACAAAGTCGGCAGCAGGCCCTTCAAGGCCTGTAAATGTAAAAGATACAATTAATGCAGCAAAATATAGGAAAATCTATAGCTTCAGAGAACTTTTTTTTTTTATCCAAAAAGATAAAAACTTCAAGCATCCAGCAAAAGCTACACAGAAACAGTTAAAAAAAAAAAAAAAAAAAAAAATTGGTCTTCTGTAGTGGCCTAGTCAAAGCCCAGACCCTTAATTCTAAAGAAAATGTGTGGCAGGACTTGAAAAGGTCTGTTTACAGCCAATCCCCACACAACCCAACAAAGCCGTGACAGTTTTGCTCGGAAGAATGAGGAAAACTGCTGCATTCAGATGGGCAGCATAACTGAGAACTTTGACGGTGGAACTGTCAAGAGAAGTTGCGAGGATTTGATTTGAAAATCTTTAATGTCCCCGAAGGGCAATTCAGTTTACAGCAGGAGTCAAGCACAGATTGAGACAAAACATGACAACACAAAAAAACCATACAACTTACAACACAGCATAAGAGCACACAACCAACACAGTTTTAGTCATACAGAATGAGATTGGTACAGCAGCACTGCACTAGTCACCAAGAATTCACTGAGCCTACTTCCCCACAAGATCAATTACATTCTGTTTAAAAATCTGATGGCCGATGGAACAAAGGATTTCACGTACCTGTTTGATTTTGCCTTACATGAAAAAGTATACCTTCTCTTAGAAGGGAGAAGCTGAAACTCTGCAGAGAGGGGATGGAGAGAGTTAGCCAAAATGACATTCGCCTTCTGAATGACTGTAATTTTAAAAACAGAGTCTAGGTTGTTAAGACTCATGCCGATAGTTTCTGGGCAGAGTTTAACAACGCTTTTTAATTTATTCCTATTCAGAACACTGATGTTACCAAACCAACAAACCATAGCAAATGTTAAAATTGATTCAATAAAAGAGGTGTAAACCATTATAAGAAGTTTCTTGTCAACATTAAAAGATCTGAGTTTCCTAAAATAAAACAACCTCTGATTTGCCTTCCTTCAAATTGCTCCTGCGTTTAAATCAAAAGTCAGTTTATTGTCTATGATGGTGCCTAAGTACTTGTATTGACTAACTGTCTCTATGGCTTTACCACTGACATTGGTTTGAGTTGGGACGGGTGGATTCTTGCGAAAGTCAATGATCACATATTTTGTTTTAGCCACATTGAGTTGTAGGTAAGAATCACTGCACCATCTAACAAAGTAGCCAAGAACGGGACCATGCCCATCTTCATGTTGCTGCAAGAGGCTCACAAGCACGGAATCATCTGCAAATTTAATGGTGTATCTTGATTCAAATGTACTCTTACACTCATTTGTGTAGCGCATGAAAAATAGTTGTGACAAAATGCACCCCTGAGGTGAGCCTATGGAGCACAGCAAGTTTTCTGACAAACTGCCATTAACATGAGTTCTCTGTGATCTTACTGTCAAAAAATCAACTAACCAGCAAAGTCAATGCTAGGTATGTCAGCAAGTCTGTGAGCGAGAACATGAAGCCAATTACAGTTAAAGGCTGAGGAAATATCAGCAAAGCATAGACATGCATGCCTTTTTTTCTCCTCAAGGTGCCAAACAACCAGATTCAATAGTGTTGCTACTGCATCATCCACCCCCTTTTTAGGTTGGTAGGCAAATTAATATGGATCTATCATTGTCTGCGTCATGAAAAGCAAACTGTTCTTTATCATCCACTCAAAACTCTTCATCACCAATGAAGTCAGGGCCACAGGACGATAGTCATTTAGGGACTTTGATGATTCCTTTCACAGCTGTGGGACTTTGTTAAGTGTCAAAGAGAACTGAAATATAAATGTGAAGATTCCACTCAAAAAAGGGGCACAACATTTAAGAACATGGCCACTAATGCCATTGGGCCCCTGACTTTTCTTTACATAGGTCTTTTCAAACATGTCCCACACACTAATTTAATCGATTCTTATCTGGCTGCTTACTGGAACCGTCCTGAATTTCATTAAGACATCAGAGAAGTCAGTAGAGTCAAATCTCAAGTAAAACTGATTTAGTTCTTCTGCCAGGATGGAGTCAGCTTTGTCAGTATGTAACACCTTTTTTTGATTGTCCTTAATTCCAATCATAGATTTAATTCCTTTCCAGGCGGAACGAGAGTTCCCAGTCATAAGTTAATCTGGAACTTTGTCCTTGTACTGTAGTTTAGCCAGTTTAATTTCCCTTTTCATTGCCTTGTGGGCTTCCTTTTGTTGAGCATTATCGCCCTGATAATACGCAAACTTTTTTTTGTTAAGAGTGATGTTAAGGAATTTGCTGACCCAAGGTTTATTATTGGGGTACAGTGTAATCACCTTCCTTGGGATGATCATCTCTTCACGGAAAATTATGTAGCCAGTCACTGTATCAGTCAGCTCATCTAGATTGGTACAAGAGTCTATTAATAGGAGGAGGATCTCAAAGCTCTTGTAGGAGCGTGTACAGTTAAAATCTCCTACAGATAGGAAGAGCCCAGGCCATGCAAAGCTTTAAAACACAACAATAGGATTTTAAGTATTATCCTATATGCTACAGGGAGCCAATGGAGGGCCGCCAGAATTGGAGTAAGGTGTTCCCTACGTTGCCTCCCCGACAGCAGACAAGGAGCTTCATTTTTTTGCAACCTAGACTCGACGAATTGAAGATGGGTCGAGACCGTAGTAAAGAAAATTACAGTGATCTAATCTTGACATAATGAGCAAGTAAATTACCTTTTCATAATCTTTATTTGGCAAGTAGGATTTAACTTTACTAAGCAGTCTTAAGTGAAAAATACATTTCGAACAACAACGCTAATCTGTTTATCAAATTTAAGGCAACCATCGAGGAAAAAAAACAAGTTTCTTGCCTGAGAGACGCGAAAAGATTTCAATAGACTGAAATTGCTTCCCACACCAAGAAGCAATCCGGGATCTACAAAAACAACTAATTCCGTTTTATTTTTGTTTAAGGTAAGCAGATTGTTTTACAGCCATATTTTTATGTCCCTAAGACAAGATACCAATTTGACAAATGGTGGCCCCCAGGGGCGAAAAGGGACATAATCTGCTAAAAGCAAAAAAGTGATTGGAGACAGAATGTTTAGGAAAAATCGTACCTAGGGGCAGCATATACAATGAGAACAGAAGCGGACCCAGAATAGAGCCCTGGGCGACACCACACTGAAGGCCAAAAGTGCATCTAGTAAATACTGACCTAAGGGGTTGAAAATATATGAAATCACTTATGTTATGTTACAGATTTTTATTAAATTGTCATTATTTTTGTAGAAATCAGTTTTCAGGTTGACATTAAAGGGGTTTTAAATATAAAAAAAGCCAAATTAAGATGATCATGACTGATTTATAAAAGCAATAAAAAATGTATACACCCAAGGGGATGAATACGTTTTATAGGTCCTTTATGATTTAGAAATGATAAATATAAATCTGACAGACAAGCAGATACTTCAAAGAAAGAGAAAACAAACCGATGTCATGGTTCAGGTAATAATCAAATTCTTTAGGAAAAAGCAGAGGAAGGTGATCTTCATCTACGGTGTCAGCGAACTGACCCATGCAATTCCAGAACTGTTCGAGGCCGTCAAATGAATGCCTCACAAGACAAGCATAACAAACAGCTAATTGGAATTCTCCTCTGTTCACTCAGCGAGTACACATATGGACAGGAAAGGAAAAAAAAGACAAAAGACGCACACACAGGTGTGAGCACACGCTAGGTTTGAGACCAAGCTGGCGGGAATTAAAATGGGGAAGAGAAAAGCTGAGCTCCTTATGTGTGGAAGCACCTTTGGGAGTAAAGACAGCCCCTATACAAACAAACTGCTGCAGTCCCTCTGGTTAGAATCTTACAGGAAAAATATCATAGCAATGTGCTAAATTCCTAAAATACAGTGGACAATACATAAATACCCTATTGTGCATCAATACACACAGTGGTAACCATGTTAGCACTACCGCAGAGGCTAATGTCTACACTCCTTAATATTTCTTGGGGGTGCGGGCAATCAATGCCGGAAAAATAAATAGAGCTCCTGCATTGTGTGCTTTGGAAACACCAGTCCAAGAGGCATTGCGCCTAGGTATTTCAGCTTCCCATGCTACATTTAAAAAATATATATATTTTAGATATACTCTATGGAAAAATTCTTAAAAAGGCAAATTTCCCACTAATAATATGGAGTCTTGACTCACAGAAAAATCGATGAATACCAAACCATGAGCAGACGGGGGTCCGCTGTACGTTCATTGATTACTATGGATTTGCAGAACTTTGCAGAAGTAATAATACCCTCAAACTTCCTTTAATGCAATCATATTGCAGTGAACTTTAATGCATTTTATTGGTATTTAATGTTTAATGTGACCGACCGACATAAATAACAGAGAATAAATTATACATTCTAAAAAGTAAAGACTCAGTTGGACTGAATACAAATTAGACCACTTTTGTGTTTGTCTGGCACATAAAATATTAATAAAATATATGGAGGGTTGTGGTTGTAATGGTACAAAATTTGAAAAAGTTAGACTTTTCCAATGCACCACATGCTCAACTAAAATAGTGAGAGGAGGTTGATTTGATGACCAAAATAAACAAAAAGAAGGCAAGAAACATTCTTTCAGTTGACATATTAAATTTTCTCTTTAATGTCTTACTGCACCACATCCACATTTTGCCGTGTTAAGCCGCACTAACCGCCGAGCTACAACTGGCTGCTGATAGAGTTTTAGAATGCCAGTCCTCTACCCCACCCCCTACCTTTGGCACATCCCCTGGAAGATCCCTGGAAGAACCTTTATATATATATATATATATATATATATATATATATATATATATATATATATAGAGAGAGAGAGAGAGAGAGAGAGAGAGAGAGAGTTGTGTTCAGTTGCGGTGAACAACAGCTTGATAGATAATCTGCATTTAGTGTGAGACGTGTCAGACTGCCTGCCTAAACATTTCCCTAAGTTTTGTTTGACTTTAGTTCCATTCAGGTTAAAAAATCTGGTTACTTTAACACCGGTTCCTCCTTTGCTTGATGATACAGTGATATCCATACATCCCTGCAAAGCCTTTCCAAACAGCTGGAACAGTAAACTGAACATGGTTCCCTACCTCTCCATCCACCCTGCTCTTGCTCTGTCATCAAATCCAAACAAGTCTGATAACTGCCTTTCTTCTCAGGTGACAAGAGCGAGCCATTGCGAAATCAGTTAAAAACCATCGTATTTATTGTTCAAATCAGCCGCCCATCTCGTTCTGCTATTGTTGGACAGGAAATGCAGCACGCTGCCAACAAATCCAGGAGGAAAACAGCTTTCATTCCCCATTCCTCCACCACCAACGTTCCCAAGCAACACCTCCCATCTCAGTGGTTGTATGCTGAACATTTTTCTCCTCTGAAACAAAAAAAAAGAAAGAAAAAGGAGAGGATATTGTACTTCATGCAGTGTATACTTCTGCAGTGGCAATGTTGAATGGCTCATGGTTTATTTTCCAGATTAGCAGCTTTGCTCCTCATCAAGAGCAGTGTAAACATAGCTCTGTAAGATTCACATCGCTTACCTCCCACCCCTTTAGCCTCTTTTTTTCTTCAACCCGTTGCGTCCATAAATTTGGCAGTTAAGCCTTGGGTGAGTCCACAGAGATGAGGGTGGTACATGGTTCATTGCACTGCAGTCCCCAAAGCCCTCAGCAACAATTTAGTTCTTCAGACCCTCCGTTGCCGCTTAGAGTTAAGCAGTTCTAAATTTTTCAAACTTTCTAATAATCAAAAAAATAGAATTACAAAAAATACTTAAAGAAAAGTGTTTTTACATTGTGAATTTTGGAAACTCAATGCAGCTTCACATAGTAAAAAAGTGTCAGGAACGAGATCCACTGACATAATGAAACATCAACACATAAAAAAAAGATAAGTATACTTTTTAATGCAAAAAAACTTGATGGTATAGTACTTCTTCCTGTGTGTGCCGTAAGGGAGTTTGACCAAACGTTTGGTTCCAAATGGGAGACCTACTGAATAATCTCAGCTGCAACTACATTGGGGGGGGGGGGGGGAAACACCCATTGTTATGCAAGTTGTACCACTTGCAAAGATGAACGAGTTCTGTAATTTTAATCAAGGGTATACTACAGCTAGAATGTAAAAAATAATCCAGGTAATCACATTGAATGATTATAAAAACATATTTTGTGTGTATTGGTACAGAAAACAAGCATTTGATCAATAACACAAGTTCAACTCAATACTTTGTAATTTAGCCTTAGTTAGCCAATGAAAGATGTCAAATGTCCCCTGTAGGTCTTCACCAGGTTTCCACAAACTGTAGCTGGTATGTTAGTCCATTCTTCCATGCAGACCATCAGTAGACTGTGAGGTTTTGTTGCTGTTCCTGGACAAGGCAGGACTTTCAACTCTCTCCACAGAAAAAAAATCCTATTGAGATCTGGAGACAGGCTATGCCACTCCAGGACCTTGAAATGCTTTTTATATAGCCACTCCGTTGCCCGCGTGGTGTGTTTGGTTTAATTGTCATTCTGGAATTTCCAGCCAGGTGTCATCTTCAATGCTCTTACTGACAACTCTTACTGTAAATATGGTGGCTCAGAAAGACATGGAAAAAGACAAAACACAAGCAGATTGAGAAAACGTTTTCATCATTTTCACAACATGTGTGCAGCATTTAGAAAAACCGGCTGAAAAAAGACCACAAAACAACACATTACAAAAAGGCGCTGTAAATAGACCGCAACACAACACATTAGAAAAACGTGCTGCGAAGACACCTGCTGCGATGTATTTGCAGGACATTTATCTGAAACACACACAGCATACATATGACTAAACCTGAATACATCAGCATTGACACAGTTTTATGTTGGGCTTTAACTTATTTTTAGCCTACTACAGCAGGCTAGCATTAGCTTACCCTATAAGTGGTCCAGCTGGTCTCCTGTCTTTGACTTCATGCTGCTTTATGGCATCCTCCACTCTCCTTCATTTCTCCAGGATATTATATCTGGGTATGTTGGTTTTGGATTCTGACAAAAGCAGCAGACTAAGCATGTTGAACATCACTGTCCTCCATTGTTAAATGCTTTACCTAGCATTGAAGCAGACCTCCCTGATCGGCATACTGGCTATTAGTACAATAACACACCGATCTCAAGCGCTTCAAACAAGTGTGTTTTTGTTCTTTCATTTTTTTGTTTCAAATGAAAAAACGAACTGCCTAAATGTAGACGGACCCATGTGCATCACATTTAAGTGTGTGTTTATGTGTTGTGTTGCTGTCTATTTGCAGCACGTTTTTGTAATGTGTTGTGTTGTGGTCTTTGCAGCGCTTTTTCTAAATGCTGCACACGTGTTGTCAAATTGATGACAATGTTTTCCCAATTTGCTTATGTTTTGTCCTTATGCATGTGTTTTCTGAAGTTGCGTGCTTTGACCTTTCAAGGCCACCATACGTAAAGATGTTTTTTCCCAAAAGCTCATGCTTCCTGGCCTCATTTATTCTTTCCTTAATACAGATAAGTCATCCTGTCTCTTTTGCAGTGGATATGGTGTTCTTGGGATGCAACTTACTATTCTTTCTACTCCAAACATGACGAGTGGCGTTTATATCAAAAGTTCTATTTCGGTCTCTGGCAAACTATAGATAGGCCTGTACATGTGTTGGCTTAAAGGGGGACAATTTGAGTACAGCAGGATTTAATACATTACGACAGAGTGTGTTACTAATAGTAACCTTTGTTACTCTGGTCCCAGCTCTCTTCAGGTCATTGACCAGTTCCCTCCGTGTAGTTCTAGGGTGTTTCCTCACCTTTCTAAAGATCATAATTAACCCACGAGGTCAGCTCTTGCGTGGAGCCACAGGTTGAGGTAGATTTTCATCCATCCATTTTCTGAACCGCTTAGTCCTCCAGCTGTCAACTGGCGAGAGGCGGGATACACCCTGGACAGGTCGCCAGTCCATCACAGGGTAGATTTTCAATGATCTTGTAATTATTCAATTTCTAGTATTTGCTCCAACAGTTGTACAATCTTGTCCCTGGGGTCCTTGGACAGCTCTCTGGTCTTGGCAATGGCGGAAGTTGGAGTCTGACTGTTTGAATTTGATGACTACCATAACTACCTGACAAACAGACCAAAGTTTGTGAGACTGAAGAAATGTATTTCAAACCAGTTAGTCAGCAGGACAGGAGGGCCACAAGGGACTGTATTCTCACCACTTCTTTTCACTCTGTACACCTCAGACTTCCAGTATAAGATGGAGACCTGTCATCTGCAGAAATACTCAGACGACTCTGCAATTGTCGGGTGTATCAAAGATGGAGATGAAGCTGAATACAGAGAGCTGGTGGACCGCTTTGTGGCATGGTGTGGAAATGATAATTTTACCTTGAATGTGAACAAAACAAAGGAGATGATTGTAGATTTCAGAAGAAACAGGGATAAGTCAAAGACTGTTTCCATCATGGGAAAAGAAGTTGGGGTGGTTGAGGAGTACAAATACCTTGGAGCTCACCTGGACAACAGACTGGACTGGAGAATCAACAGTGAAGCCGTCTATAGAAAGGGACAGAGCAGACTGTACTTTTTGAGGAAGCTGAGTTCCTTCAAGGTTTGCAGCAAGATGCAGCTGGGGGTGACATTGAGCAATAATCCCTCAATATCGCCTGTGACTGAGAAGAGACGATCAAATGGCAACATGGATATAGTCACATGCTGTTAACGTGACGAGCACTTTCCATAGCACTGTTAAAATTGTTGGATAAACAGGGCAAGTCATTCTGTGCATGCGTCAGTGCGTAAACCTTACTTCATTTCTCTATACTTTAACCCCAAGGAGCCAGAAACTCTTCAAATCTGCTGAACTGATCTTAATCCAGTTCTGCAGGCTTTTCATGAGTTTGTCTGTCGACTTCAGCTGCTTTTTCATTCATGTACTGTTGGTTGTAAACAAGATAAGAACAGCATTTAAAATGGATTATTTTTTAAGAATTCGGGGGGAAATCCAGTAAATACCAAACAGAGGACATGATAAATGCATCATACTACAGCGGACCATGTACTTTATTGCAGGATTTCAGCTATTATCTCTTCAAAAAACATTAAAAAGACCCAGAGGATGAGTGATAACTTATCTTCTGTGATAATATAATATTAAACAAGAGTCATGCATATGTACTTGTCTCAAAATACACAGGGAAATTCATCAGAATAAAACATGTTTTCATTCACATCTTTGTTGAGCATTTAAAACAAACAAACTTGATACCTAAAACATGCCATCACTAGACTGGGTTTTATTAAGTATATTTGCCGGAAACTTATTGGATTCAAGTCATGACAAACACTTAAAGCAGTGTGATGTTCCCACAGAAAGATTTAAACAGAATCTCATTACGTTGATGGAGACATTCCAGCTCAAAGCACCTCCAGCATCAACCGGACCACTTCAAGCCTGTTCTTTGAGATGACTCGGCTGGTAGTTATAATACATGCGGGACTAATAGTGAGGCTGGGCTTCAACTTCAAACGCAGGCTTTATGGTAAAACTTTGGCAGCACACATGCAGTCATACACGCACACATCCACACACACAAACACACACACAAACACACACATACTCCAACAACAAATTTCTCACATTTAATGTGTGATCCTCCCAACTAACAGCCTAAACAGGCTTTGAAGTGCGTTCCACTCATCCATTAATGGGAAACATTATTCAGGCAGTGTTTGCAGGCAGTTCCAATCCAAAAAGCTTTACATTGGAAACTTAATCTGAAAGGCAGACAGTCTGTCTGATCAGAGAGGACGCAAAACTGCTTACACATTCGCGATCAGACACACGCCCACATGCAGTTAGGGGTGAAAGTGAAACCCCTATAATTTATCGAGTTATTTACTCCTCTGCGTGCCTTAAAAAGCCGGCCTAATGAAGAATCTTACGGTCATGATGGGTGGAGGAGAGCAGTCTGATTGGATTGTGGTTTTATGCTGGTGCAAGGCCCATTTCCCCATCTGGGATTGTCTGAAAGGAAAGCACAGCTAGAATCAATGATTTCCTACAAACCTTTATTGCTATGATGATCACCTTTAGATTTTATGGAATATTTAGACTCAGCAGAGGTACTTAGTAATCTTTTGTAAGCAAACATTTTTGTTCTGGTTCTTGCAAACCATTCATGTTTTCATTTTTTTTTCGAGTCGAATGTTGTTTTTCTTGTGCACAGTCTCACATTAGATTTCCGTTGCTGTTTTCACCTATTCCATCCACAGCGTGCGACTGCCATCCAGTCGGAGCAGCGGGGAAGACGTGCAACCAGACAACAGGCCAGTGTCCCTGCAAGGACGGAGTCACGGGGATCACCTGCAACCGCTGCGCCAAGGGTTACCAGCAGAGCCGCTCCCCCATCGCGCCATGCATAAGTAAGCTATCAACTTCTTACAGGAAAAAAAAAAGAAAAAAGATCTGTCTGTCGTACATGTCTTTAACATAAACACCCTAAGCTGTTACCACTACAGCTGTTAATTGATTTTATCAGATTTTATTTTATAGACCATAATTGTGAAATAAAAATGAAAAATGTTACATAGTCATCAAATTTTTTGGACAAATAAAAACTTGAAACACATGTGGCACGTGGTGCGCCTTCGTATTCAGCCCCCTTTACTCCCAAATGAAATGTAGTGGAATCAAATCTAAACTTTTTTAAGTCAACTTTCCAAGTTTTGCTGCTCATTGTCCAGTAAATCTGCTAGGCTTCTCCATGGCATGCTACACAGCAGAAAAGGACACATTTAAAAAATAATAATAATTAGTAAATAAATGTACTAAATTAATAAATGTATATCTAAAAACTGAATTTAAAACAACGAAAAAATACCCCCAAAAAATTTAATTAGATTTTTACATGTGAACCCTATCCAATGTGACTGTGCTTAAGTTATTATGCAAAGTAAAATAAAATGTATAATTTTATACGTGAAGAGCTGGCAGAGACAACGTGTGATAGCTGCTGCTGTAATTGTACTGAAAATAGATTCCACAAAGTTTTCGCTCAAGGGGCGGTGAATAAAAATGCAGGCCACACTTTTTAGATTTTATTTACGAATCATTACAACAGACATGTTTCCTTTTCCTTCCACTTCATATTTAAGCTCTACTTTTTGTTAGTCATTCTCATAAAATCCCATAAAATACTCTGAGGGTTTGGTAGCAATGTGAAAAAATGTGAAGACGGTCATTAGGTATAAGTACTATAAATTCTGCAATCAAAGCTTTAGTATTGTGAGCTCCATACCTCACAGATGTGATCTAAGCATGATTATTACCTATGAAACCTTGACAACGGATTTAAACATGACTCTGGATAAACAGATCATCACAACCCAACCAACACGGCCTTGTTTGCCTTCATTGCCGCAAACAGGCCCTCTCACAATAAATCTCCCTAACCAGTCGGAGGAAATGATGGCTGATATGTTTATTGGCTGTATCTGCAGCCTGCAGATTCCAGACCTTCTGCAATAAACGCCAGCACCTCACAGACGTAGCGATAGGCCACTAGTACATGCTTTGGCTGGGAGCATCAAGTAGCTGGCTGGCATGAGTAGATAAGATAACAGTGATGTCGAGGAGGACGCGTTCGTGTTGGCTATTGTCCTTCATGTCACCAAGGCTGACATTCCTAATAGTGCCAATTGTAGAAACAGTGTGGTAACCAAAGAGCGGGATTTAACAAGGTAAAAAATGGGGGGCAAAGGGTTCTCAAAGACTGTGAATGTATTTGATTTCTTGTAAATTTTTAAAGATAATGTCTTTTCCTTTTAATGGTATGTTATTACATTTTTGTGATGTCAAACTTTCTGCCAGCTATAAATTTAACAAGCCCAGCAGTATATGCTCTCTCTACTTCCAGGACGCCCCAATCAGGGCAAAAACATTAATGGAAAACCTACAGGAGAGATGCAATAAAAATAACTACATAGAGGTCCTTGGATTCGTATCAACGTCTCTTTTTCACCTTTTCAAATTTTGTCTTGCTACAGCCACAGACGTGGAAGTATTTTAGTGGTAATTTATTTGATAGAGCAACGGAAAGTTTTGCATACCATGGAAACCAGATTTTTACATACATCATTAGCTTCTAAAGCATTACATTATCTGGTATTCCCCATCTTATTTAAAGGCGTGGTGATTTAATTTCTGTAAACTGAGGAGTTTGAAGAAGGGAATATGAAATTCTGGGAAAATATCTCTGTTTTTAAGCAAATTTAAATCATACCTGTAATACAGGTGTTATTTTCTGATTTCATCTAAGTAAGTGAAGGGAAAGGGAGCAAATGAAAACAATTGGTATGAAATGAAGCTCAGAACAAAAAAAAATGATTCTTTCTTTCTTTCTTTCTTTCTTATCCTTACAGTTTACTATATTTTGTTTTAGTCTGTCAAAGAAAATTGACCCCAAATTATTTCAATACAATTTGAAGTTATTATGAGACTAAATTTAATGGTGTTCTAAGTGTAGAAATAATTTACAAGGCACTCTTCTGTGAAACTGCTATTAAAATAAAAAACAACATTTGATTTTAGCTTATAAAACAAAACCTTTTTTGCAAATTATTGCTGCAGTAATGTTTGTCTTGAATCTCTTTTCTGCAGAAATCCCTGTTGCATCTCCAACATCAACCTATAACAGCTACGAGGAGCCATCAGGTGAGCAAACAGAACATTGTTTTACGGTTTAAAAACTCCAAACATATTCTTAACTGACCTATTATTTTTAGATTTGTTCTTTTTGTGAAGCATTTCATTAAATACTTACTTCATCAATTTGCTTCCTTGTGTGTATAGCATAATACGTTTGCGTATTTCAAGTGCAGGCATGTTTTTTTTCTCCGCACTCCCAACGCAGCATATGTCAGTGAGATCAGACCGCCGCTGATGTAAACTCCAGATATTTTGCCAGCTCTCCCTGCGGCCTCATCGCCAGTATTCCCAGCCTGCCCAGCAGCCTCCCCAGAGTTTCAACCCTAATCTGATTACATGCTTCATTTGCACCAGTTTGTATTTCTATCAAGGCTGGCTGTGCCAGAAGAGAAACCCTGCTGGACCTCATTGTTCGAGTGTTCCGACAAGAGTCTCCATGTCGGACCGCTGACATTAAATGATTAGATCATTTTTATTTTATTTTATCTAAACTGTTATTTTCCCCAGAGAGTCTTTAAGATGGTACTGTTACTTTCTTTTTAATAAGAGGAGAGTTGGAGACAGGTTTGTTTGAAAAGCCCGAGTAACCTCTGGTCATCGATCAGCACCTGACGAATGTGGCGCCACTGACTTCACCGACCTTTGTTGCGATTCTCGCTTCCTGCTTGAGCAACTGCCGAGGTTGCGTGGAGTTTGGATTCCTGTCAGAAACTTCAAATAGACACCACCCTCCAAATTAGGAGAAACCATGGTCTCCGGGGACCCCGCGGAATGACGTGGCACACAAAGGGGGCGTTTGTCCTCACAGCAGGAGATTGGACCTTAATGAGAGCCGCGAGTGTGATGGGACACAGCGGCAATTGCGGCGAGGAGCTAATGGGTAACGTCAGCTATCAAAGGGAAGCATGATGAAGGCCCCCAGGGGCCGGCAGTAGATAAAGAGCACCCCTCCTTGCCCTAACCAGTTCATTTGCATGGAAATCAAGCATTCTCGATATGGACTCGTCAATTTCATTTACTTTGGGATTTCCTCTTTTCTTATTTCCCCAGCCTGCCCAGAAAGGAGCCAGGCATTCCAACTTACTCCTCATACATGAATTCGATCCTCATCTCACGTCCCAAACCACTTTTTTCTCCCCCGTTTTTTTTTTTTTTTGTGAGAGGGAGGAGAGGGCGTTTTTTTCTTGCTCCATCATTACCTAGGCAACCTCATTCACACAGAGCATAATGGGGAAGAAAGGGAAAGACTGGACAGAGGGGTGGAAGAAATAATGAAGTTTGTCCATATTCAGGCGAGCTGAAAGGTTCCCCCCACAATTCTCTCTGTGTACTCCCCACCCCTCCTTTCTCTCTTCAGACTGCCCTGCCCAGCTTTCCCCCCCCCCCCCCCCACCCCACCTCCCAGAAAAATGCACAAAGCTTATTGCTCCAGCAGAGCCAGAGTGGGGAGTGCTTGGATTTAGTCTGCTTCCAATTTGTGTCAGTCAATTGTAACTCGAGGGAACAAATGATTTTAAGTTTTAGCTCGGCCTCAGGTTCGAGCATCAGCCTACTAATTACAAAAGGTACCTGACACAGAGACAGTACGACATAAAATTACTGGATCGGCCCAAAAATCTAGGTACACATGCATTGATTCAGATGGAAATGTTCTCTCCTCGGAGGACAAGGAACATTCAGCTGTTCAGTCCATGTTAGAGCATGTGCTTTCCTGCAGCGTTTGGCTTTAAAGGGTGCTAATTTCTGATGGGTTTCCCCCACTGAGTGACCTTCTTTTATGAAGGGCTGACCTTGGGGTAACCCAGACAAAAAACAGCAGGACACTGACGAGAGAGCGGGCTGGAATGGAAAACACGGAGGCGTATAGTAGGAGCGTGCTGACAGACACAGGAGGATGTGTGTAAGCTTTAATCTATTTCACACTGCTTCTCTGAAGGCATCACTAAGTGTCTGGGAACAAAGGTAGTGTGACACTCAGGACTAAGGGTGTAACCAGATCGTTGCACGAGATGATGTCAAAACTCCATCATTTCTTGTCTTAAGAGAAGTGTGTCTTGCTAAGGTCTATCCTTTGGCTGTCGGCTTTCAACATCTAGTTGGTGTGAGCTACTATTATTGGCTGATTGTATTTTAATTTTCAAAATAGAGGAAACTTGTCCCAGTCCTGAAACACTTTCAGGACTGGGCAATTAGAAAGTATAGTTAAATAACAAACTTCAGTTAAGCTTTTACAAGTAAAACAAATATTTTTATGTCTCAAGAAATTAATTCATAATAGAAATAATTACATTTCCAAATTAGAACATTTATTATCAACAATAATACTTTTTAAGTTACAAAGGACAAAATGAAACAAAAATCAGAAGTTCTGAGAAAACAAGTATTTTTCTTTGAATGTAATAAAAGTCTCAAAAAGACAATAAAAAGTGTTTGCTCTCAGTGTTTAGTTTCATCCTCCTGAGTAAATCAATAGATTAACTCACACTTGGCATGGATTTGATAAGTCAGTCTTAAGTATTTTCTTCTGATAAACAAAGAAAACCCAGACATTTTCATCAATCTATTCATTTTTCCCTGGATACCCCAGACAGCAGCTAAAAAGTGGACATGTCCATGGAAAAGAGGACAGTGGGTCACCTTGTACTGTTATGAGCGTTAGATGTGGAGATCAGGGCTTTTAACCTTGGCACCTTGCTGTATAAATGTTTGACACTCTTATTTTGAAGTATAACAGGAAGCAGTTATTGGGTTGTACCACTGTGCTTACGGAGTCAGCTAACAAATATTTCTCATCAGGCTGATATGCGGCAAGAAAAAAGTTTTTTTATAAAGCCTCCATTGTTATAAAAACATTTATCTGCCAAAATTATGTGTACTTGGTCAAAAACAGAATCAGCAACTAATGAGCTGCAAGTACTCTGAGACTCCCATTACTGGTTATTAGTTGTTAACAATGCTAAAATTAGCATCTGAAAACAAGAAAAAAAGCTAAATAATCTACACTAGCATGTGAAAAGCACAATTTTCAAAGGTGTTTTTCTTTTAATGTTTTTGGAGCACTTTAGCGTTAAACAATCATAAAGATCCTAATTTTTGGATTGGAGAAAATCATACGTGTAACATATAGCCTACATAGCTATTAACCATTTAGATAAAGATTTTCTAAAACACATTTTGTGATTAGTGAAAAACTAAATACCTATAGCATCACATTCCCGTCACAAACTAGAGGAAGGTATTAATTAGGGCTGGACAATAATTCAATAGCAATGTATATTGATCGATAGAGTTGTGGTGTGATAGAAAAAAGGGGGTCGATGAAAAAGTTCGATAAAAAAAAAGTATCTTCATTTTTTCATTATAGCCTATCAGGTGGCTTAATACAACACTCACTACCTACTCCAAACGAATCATTAACCCTGACCCATGGTAGCTCCGCCACCCATCATTCTCTCCTTTCAAACCACAAAAATGAGCAAACGACTTGAGCTGCGACAGAATTTATTTCTAAGCAAACCATAACCGTATATTAACATCCCCTCGGTCATATGTCACAGCAAAGGAGCAAGGAGGAAGTTGAACTGATGGCACTAAACACTAAACGTAGCAAAAATAAGCCCATGAAATATTACGGTTAGTTGTCTTAAACAGGACTCCCCTCCCGCAGCTCGCAACGAATCACTGTTATGGAAAGACAAGTGAAACTTACCCGGGTCGTGCAGCTAACAACGCCTGTTGCTTTTAAAATGTCCCCCGGTTCTCCACTCGGTCCTCAGAGGCGAAAAACGGTTAAAACAGAACTGGGGTGGATAGACATGCTGGCTTTAGCTCAGAGTAACGGGACTGGGCCTCAGTTTCCTGGGCTCTGTCTACACACTGGAAGTAGGTAAGTAGCTGGTTAGCTCCAGCTTTAGCAGCTGAACTGAAATTGAATTAACTTTATAGACAAACTAAACCAAATGTTTTAATATTAATATTATCAAGTGTAATAAAATGTGTAAAAGATTGAAAAGCATCAAGATAAGCTTTTAATTTAAATTACTGACATAATTCAAAATATGTATAATATAATGGTTGATAACATTGCTTTTCTTTGTATTTACTCATGTTACTCAGGTCTCTTGATTTGTTTCTGTTTCTTACAAACTTAGTTATGATAAAAAGAACTGTTTGAAAAATCACACAATTTAATCCTTAGTTAAAATTTGTTCATTGAAGAATAATAAATTGACCAGGGAGGAACGTAAAATTCCTTTTCTACATTTTGTGAGTTTATCGATTATTATCGATATCGATCAACACGACTATTCCCTTTATCAGTATGCTCTTTTTCTATATCGTCCAGCCCTAGTATTTATTAATCACAACAGTGAATATATATTTATCGATCCAGTAGCTGTGATTGCGTCCGCATTTCCATTTATTCGCGAGCCCATGAATACAGCATGGTGTGCCATGTAGTGCGCTCCCTCCACCCATGTACAGTCTGGCTCTCAGTTTAGTGAGCATTAGCATATTGTCAGTTGGGGGCAGTAGCTCTTCAGATTCATCTGATTGGCCGAATTGTCAGTTGAAGTCTGATGACAGCCAGCATGGGATCTGGTGTAATGGAAGTAGAAGAAGATGAGCCGATAGACAAAGAAGAAGAAGGAAAAGGGAGGGAAAAATCAACAGACTTTCCTTTTCCATATGTAACTCTTCTTCTTGCTTCTCCATTTCCTCCTCTTCTTCTTATCTTCGAATTTACATAATTTCTTTGCTGGTGCAATTTTCTGGTGAGAGCATACAGATGGGTGAGAGGGAGCGTGTTATACACCTCGTCATGCTGCATTCATTATCCTTAGGGAAATGCCGGCACACAATCAGAGCTATGCACTCTCTCTTCTAATAAATGCGCTGTTGTGATTGCTTAGTACTCTGCTTGAGTTTTTGGCAGAAATGTGATGCCATACATATTGTTTATTGTCTCATCTTATGATCTGAAGTTTTCATTACACAATTATATATGCTTCAATCATATATGGTGCTGAAAGATAGAAACTGAAATTGTCCAAAGCCTGTTGCATACTATCTTCCTTTTAATTATGTTTTATTTTTTTATTTAAAGGTAACTACAAGCATTCAAATAAGGTCTTACAATGAAATAGTCTGGGTGTACACTATCTTGGCAATTCTTATCTCGACTGACAAAGTCCCAAAGATGACTTCTAATGTAAGACTGAACAGGAAATTTGGTTAATAAAGACTTATTGTCTGGCTTGCTAACAATGTTGTCTTCCTAAAACACTGAAGAAGTCTTAGCCCCCTAAATTTTAACTTTTTCTTTTTGAGTTTGCAACAGAAAAAAAGTGTCGATGATGGAACAGATTATGGAAATTATTTTTAAGAACAAATGGCTAAAGAAAGCATGTACTCTAGCGTTGCAACTGGCACTACACTGAAGACTCCATCTGATCATATTTGGATCTTAATATATGATATGGAACAGCATCCTGTATATATATATATATATATATATATATATATATATATATATATATATATATATATATATATATATATATATATACTTTACATTTATCTTATATTTTACTTTATATTGAACACTCATTTAAGAAAAAAAGCTTTTTGAATGCTTTCTTTGTTTATTAAAATGAAAAAAGATGGGTTCAATGTTAATATGCATCCTGCTTTTGTCCAACTCCCATTCTGACTAGTTTGTGCATATTTGGATAAAAAGGGTGGAATTCAGTGTTCTGCTGCTTTATAACCAGATAAAAAAAAAATTCTCGAGGTTATTATCTTTTTTATCTTTTTTATATTGAAGATCAAATGAGCATCTGGTAGTGAAATCCATGTACTCCTTTAGTGCTGCCAGATAGTTAGATAATTATTAGCCAAATTAATTAGAATCGTTCAAAAATGTGATTGTGGTTTAGTTAGAAAAACTATTTTTACAAAAATATTGCTTACGTTTTTTTTCTTGTTCTTCTTAATTTTATATTTTATAATGATTTATTCCTACACATTAACATTAGGATATGCATTGCTAACCTGTACCTCTTCTCCTTTCCCTTTTTTAATTGCCAGATTGTGAGTCTTACTGTAAAGCCTCCAAGGGAAAAATGAAGATCACCATGAAGAAGTACTGTAAGAAAGACTTCGGTGAGTGAGTCCAGCACACAGGAATGCATGCTCATATATGAAGTGGAGCAGTCGTGAGGTCAAATGCCTTAATTTTTCAGAACCCAATAATGTTCATTCCATGCCCTGTACCGTCTTCATACCTCCATTGATGACTTACTGAAAACATAAGTAGGCCATGGCGGCTTTTGCTGATTAGTCCACCATATTTTCTGTCTCTGATGTGGGCTTTTGAGAACTCTGCCCTTGAGCACTGTGTGTTTACAGAAATGCTATCTTAGGTGGATCATTTTCAACCACAGGCAGTGAAAAATGAGCTTTTCAAGATATACAAATGTTAGCCAAAGTTCTGACACTTGTAATTGCTCATGTACTGTACTGATTCACTCAATTTGATTGCATCTCAAAGATTTTTTCATTGACATATTTCCAAGTCTTATCTCTTGCAATAACACCCTGGGGACATCTGTGAAGTTTAAAATGGAAATATTCAAGACTTGACTTTATAACCTGAAAGTAAACACACCACAATACTGAGATCCATCCAGTTGTGCCAAACAGCTATGAGAACATTTAGCATATTCACCAATGCACAGTGAAGCTATTTAAACAACATTAATGTACTAAGCATTTAAATTTTTTACAACAATTTTTTTTACAATATACAATAAAAAAAAAAAAATGTGATTACTTCTGTTAGGGTGAAGATAGAACATGCAGAGTGCCCATTAGACAACACTGTTGGCACTAAATATTTTATGCTTTCCACAAACGGCCCTATTAAACTCTGTATGGTTCCGGTCAGTTTACATACACTCATCATTAGTCTGATTGTCCTCAGGATTTGGTTTGTAATGAGGCACATCCACTGTTCTTTCCAGAACAACTATTCATTATACAATAAATCCAGCATTGAAAAAAGGTTTAACTTTGGATCCTGTAATGGAATGGCAACCTGTCCAGGGTGAACCCCGCCTCTTGCCTGATGATTGCTGGAGTTAGGCATGGATGGTTAATCTCATATTTAACGTGAATTTTCTCCAGTTCAAACAGGATTGAAATTATACAAGCTCAAATAAAAACAGAAATCTACATTAATATTTTAACAGAACACCCCTTTTTTTTCCCTGATCCATCAAGCTGTTTAATTGAGATGAAGCTGATGAATCTGGATGTTTTAATACGTCATCATTCCAACCACTTTGCAGAAGTCACTGGTACTACTGACAGCAATCATTGTTGAGGTACCATCATGCCAATAACCTTTTAGCTTGATAGCACCTCCACCATGTTGTAAATGTAAAAAAAAAAATCGGCTGCAGAGACAAGAGACAAAAAGTTAGGTCACTTTCAACATTCCTGCTAAAGAGGACGGAAAAACTTATTGTAAAATAAAACATAGTCTTTTATTATACTAGAAAGAGGAAACGCTCAGCCTCACCAAATTTGCTTCAAGTTGTTTCCCCAGCAATTTATTTTGGCTTGATTTACTTTTCAGTACATCTGCTGATGTCACCAAAAGTCCAAAAATATGTATTTTACCCCAAAACTTCATATTCTTATCAGTCATAAAGACAGTTAAACCTTTTAATAAAGGATCCTCAATTGTATTTTAATATTCGTAAACTAACACATACTTTATTCTAAAATTAAAATAAGTTTTAGTGTTCATATCCTAACATTTCTTGACAATGGAAGATTCAGCTTAAAACTTATTTCCATCTGGCCATCTTCTTTACTACTTTAATCCTGTTCGGGGCTAGTGTGGGGCCAGATGCTATCTCAGTTAACAGGCAAGAGGTGAACTATAGCCTGGACAAGCTGTTAGTCCATCACTGAGATCTAAAACAACCAAAACAATTAATGCAGACATGTTTTTTTACAAGGAAAATTTCTGTAAGGTGTGGCATGCTTTTGCATTTATGCAGCCTTCCTAAATAAATACGTAATAAATCGAGTGCATTATTCCAAAAACTTTAAAAGACACATAATTAGTAAATATTTTCTATATATTATATTATATTGCCCCACATGCAAAAGACTGTGTTGCAGAAAGCTAACACTACATATCACCCTGAAAACACCTTTCCCGCAGTGAGATATGGTAGTGGTAGGATCATGGCAGGGCAATTTTATTTGTATAGCTCACTTTTAACAACAGGATACTTCAAAGGGCTTTATTTGATTGTGTGATAAAGTAAAAATATTAATAAAGAATAAAACACATATAAAACATACGGCACTTGAAGTAAAAACAGCAATAAAGCATTAAACACACATAAAACATATGCTACATGAAAATATTATTCAAAGGCAGCGCTAAACAGTTGGCTTTTTAAGTACTGAATTAAAACTCAGTTTTTCATCAGTTTTGAAGTTTGTTACATATTTGAGGAGCATAGAAACTGAAAGCTGCTTCTCCATGCCTATTTCTAATTCTAAGCCAACAGACTAGATTGGAATTAGAGCCCCCGGAGTGGTCAGAGGGGTTGATATAGTGATATAGTAGATTTTTAACATGCTTGGCCATTCAATGATTTATAAACTAGGAGTACTTTAAAGTCTATTCTCTTAGCTGCAGGGAGCCAGTGTAAGGACTGTCGAACTGGGGTGATGTGTTCTATTAACCTGGTTCTAGTGAGGACACAAGCAGCAGTGTTCTGGATCAAGTGTAGCTGTCTGACTGACTTTTTAGGCAGACCTGTGAGGACACTGTTGCAGTTAGTAATCTGACTAAAGATAAGTGAGCGAATGACACTGGGGGAATGTTTTTTTTTGAGTTGACAGGAAAGTGAATGAAGTAAAAACCTATTGTTCCTGTGATTTAAGGTAGTTTTAAAATGATAAAGGTCCCAGAGGCACCTATTTTCTCTGAAACAGTGGCTCTGCACTGTAACCCTAGGCCTGTATTGCTGCTTTGCTGGTCACTCCTACACATTTATCTTGTTTCCACCTACTACTGTTGTTAATGTAATGCTTTTTTGAAAGCACAGTTGACAGCTAAGCGGCTAGAGTTATCTCACAGCTGACCGCAAGTTCAACGCATCACAAATGAGTACAAAATGAGCTTGCAAGGCTCCCACTGTTATTTCATAAAGAGCAAAAAATACAAAAATGGTGTAATATTCTGTACACTAAGTACAGAATGCACAGGCACAGACAACCGTGGTTCAGGTGGTAGAATTTCTTCCATCTCAGTCTGTTGTGTTCTTCAACAAGACACTTCACCCATTTGTGATCAGATGTCCTGGTGGTGGTGGTCTGAGGGCTTGGTGATGGTGGTCAGACAGCCTGGTGGTGCCTGTGTGTCAGGCAGCCACACTTCTGTCAATGTGTCACAGGGCAGCTGTAGCTACCATGTAGCTTACCACCATCACCGTGTGATATTCTGAATGAATTGGTGAATGACTTAATATAGTGTAAAGCACTTTGTGGTCCTCTGAGTAGTGCTGTGTTGAAAGAAAATCGAAACATCGATTCTTTATCAATTCTTATAGAAATTGAATCGAACTGAAGTTCAAAAATCTTTTTTTATTTACTTATTACTTTTTACAGCTAAAATAGGAAAGAAAAGTCAACATTGCCATTTTAAATCCTGTTTCTGAAAGGATTAATACAGTTTCGCCTGGTGCACTGTTACTCACCCAGTGTTAAATCAAGTCAACATGTTAAAAAACGTTTTTAATAGCACTGACCAATATCAATATCCAGCTGGATTTCGTTGAGTCTGATCGGATTGGATCGGGGTAATCAATTCTAACTCTTGAGAATCAGAATTGAATCGATTCTTGAAATCTAAATAAATACCAAGCCCTACCTCTTACCGATAATTGAAATGAAACCTATACAAATGCAGGCCATTTACTATCTACAGGTATGGTGCTAAAAATACAGACAGAGCTACAATTAAATAATTCCAGTCAAGATTGATTAACTACAGTCCTCGAGAGCTGGCATCCTGCATATTTTAGATGTCTCTCTCGCAGGATTACCTCCTGAGTTTATCATCAAGTTATGTAGAGGCATAATAATGAGCCATTCATTTATTTCAGGTTTGGTGAGCCAGGAGAAGATCTAAAACCCGCAGGATACTGGCTCCCAAGTGCTGGAGTTGGCCACCCCTGGTTTAGATCATGCGGTTTGGAGTTTTACTGGGCTGTTTGACTGGGCCATTCTAGAATAAATGTTGTGTTGTAAATCTAATTGGGATTTCTTGGCACAACTGATCTTCCAAGATGTTCTCCATCTATTCTGGTTTACATTGAGGTATTTGGCAAAGATGACGGTTTCTAGATGTACGAGAGAAAAAAATGCCTAAATACTTGCAATCGCGATTGCAGCAAAAGGTTGATCCAATGGTGGGGGAGGACTCTGGACAGGACTGGATGGCCCACATGTGCTCTGAGAGTCTGTTGGGAATGTTTGACCGTGAGAAGGAGCTTCAACTCTTGCCTCTGGTGGAAGTTTGAAAATGTCCTGGGGGAGGCGAGCTGTGGCGGCAAGATGCTAGACGTGATGGCAACCCACGAAACTGCTGTTGGACACTGGTGGTGTGGATTGTTGTCAAGATAAAGAGGGAGTCTTTTTGGCCTGTGTTAGGCAGCTGTGAGGTAGCAGTAGGCCAAGTAGAGTGCGTCTTGTATGGTTGCTGAGGCAAATACTCAGGCATGGGAGAAGTTTGGTGAGACTATGGAGAATGACTTCTAATTCTGGTCCACCATCCGGCGTCTTAAGAGGTTGAAGAAATACACCACCAACACTGTTTACAGTACAATGTCTGGTCACCGAGGTCGTTAAAAAGCTCCTCACTGACAGGACGGGAGGATGAGATTCAGCCGGAGTTGCAAAAGATTCAGGATGTTGTGAGGCTTTGTTAGTCCCCATATTTATAAAGGGGGAAGTTATTTCTGGGATCACACTTTTGAGCCTCCCTGGTAAGGTGTCCTCAAGGCTTCTGAAGAGGAGGGTCCGGACCTCAGATTCAGGCTGTGAAACACTGGACCAGCTCTATAGCCTCAACAGGGTTCTTAAGGGTGCATGGCGTTTCGTCATGCCGTTTTGCATGTGTTTTGTGGACTTGGATAAAAAGCGTTTAACCATGTCCCTTGGGGAGTTCTGTGGGGGGCACTCCAGGAGTACAGGGTACAAGGGATCTTGATACGGGCTGTTTGGTCCCTGTATAACAAATGTCAGAGCTTGGCTTGCATTGCCAGCAGTGAGTCGGGCTTGTTTCTGGTGAGAGTTAGACTCTGCCATGGATGCTCTTTGTCACCGATTCTGTTCAGAACTCTTATGGACAAGATTTTTAGGCACCTCCAAGGTGTTTATCCATTTTGGTGGTCTGGATCGGGTCTCAATTTTTTGCTGATGATGTGGTGCTTTTATATCAAAAGGTAGGTTAATTATTGGCCCTGTAAATGTTTGCTGGTTTTTTTGGTTTTTATTCTTGTTTCAGTTGTTTCCACTTTACCTCACTGCTATAAAAGTATAATGTTGTTTACATTTTCTAAACTTAGAAATTTGTCCTGAGTGTAGTCAGTATTCTCTGTGTGAGAAAATGTTCCAGCTACTTTTGAAGACAAAATAAAAAATGGCACCTTTTTCAATTGCCTAACTAAAATTCTAGTACTTTTGAAACTTTCTAAATATTTAAAGCTCAAGAATGCATGATACAAGATATTTCATTGTGGTTACCTAAAAGGGTTTAGTAGTTTTTGTTTTTTATGAGGGAGGGTCCCCACATATCGGTATCGGTTTATATCGTTATCGGAAATTACGAGTTAGGCTATATCGGTTATCGGTAAAAAAGCCGATAACGAACATCCCTAGCCCCAAGTGGTTAAGTTCAAGTATCTTCTTGTTCACAAATGAGGTAAAAACAGAGCGTGAAATTTATTGTAATATTGGTGCGACATCTGCGTTAATGCAAGCTGTTCTTGTAGGTTGTGTTGAAAACTTTTATCAGTTCCCATTCTTTGTGGACGAATGCACCACTTTGTGATTGTTTTGTTGTCATGAAATATACAGTGGACGAATTCCAAATGGCTAAAATCTGCAAATAGTCAAGACCCCTCTAAAATACTTATAAATGCCTTTTTTTTATTTTAATAGTTCAAATGCAGAATATTCGTTAATATGTATGTATATGCAAGTATCAGTGCATATTATCATCTAATATTTGAGACATGCTCTATGGAAAAAAATCACAAATATTTTAATTTACCATGAATAATTTGGTGTTACACCCCACAGAAAACTCTTCAAATAGGAGGGGGCCACTGTATTGTCTGTGATTGTACTATGACAAAAGTTAATGTATGAATACTTTAAAGGTGAGTAGGTAGAAGGAATGAAATGGTGTGTCTCTGTTATGCTGTTAGGTTCATTTTCAGCAGCACAAGTGTTGTAACTACACAATTTCCTCCTGTGTTTAACTTTTTTCTCAAATTGCATTCAAAATCATTAGTTTAACAGAGAAGCAGATTTGGTTCCTTTTAATATCATCCAGATGAACACTGGCCAAATGTATTTTAGTCCCCTCACAGTTGAGTACACACTAATTCAGCCCATTTGTGGCATTTGGAGATGAAGCCATATGTAGTCATTCCTAATATTTCTATTGACTTGAATCCGAATCATCAGAGCTGAGAGCAACTGTGTGCCTATAAATCAGTCAGGCCAGTACAAGCAAAGCATGCATGAGCTGTTGGAATCCTCTCAAGGTTCTGGGAGCAGATGATTTTATCCCGAGTCGTGTCGTGGCAGCAAGGCAGACATCAGCGCTCAGCATGCGTTCTCTTTGCCATGGTCTAATTCATTTCTCAGGGTTGTCGCCTTGCTTTTGTGGGGCTTCTTCTTCTCTTCTCTATTCTTCTGGGGGGGAAAGGGTGGTGGTGCTTCAACCCCCCGCGTGTGAGTACTGATGCAGGCCCCCGGGGGTCACGGGAAGGGGCCCTCTGTTTAAACACAGTTGTGCGCTTCGCCGGCACCGAGCATTCCTCGGGGCACAAACAGGTGGTAAATTAAGCAGACGGTGACGGAGAAAAAGAAATATGTTTTGTTTATTCAATTTTTGTTTTTCATCACCACCGTAGTTACGGAGACGGCAGACACAAAGGAATTATATTCTCGCCTGACGCCCTCCTCAGCACACACGTACCCTCCAACTCCCTGCCAGAAGGAGGACAATGAATCAAAAGGGTCGCGTGTTTACCGACGCCCCAGGATAGTGCTCAAAGCCAGGGCACCCAGATCCCCTCGGCCACCTCTCTGCACTCACCCAAGGGTAGCAGGTCCCTGATCATTCACCCAGCTGATAACCAGAGGCGACATGGGCTTCTGCGCTCTAATTGGGCGAGCTCTAATTTCATTAGCCCTGCTCCCCTTTGATGGCAGCCAGTGTCAAGCTGCAGCACACCCACATAAGAAGATCAGCTCGGTGGGAAGTCTGGCTGTAAGAGAGACTCAGTCAGCAGCCATTGTTGCAACTTGAGATCATCCCACACTTCCTCTCATCCAAACCAGCGCTCCATTTCCTAATACTTTGCTTTACCCTGCGCTTCCATTTTCTAGCTGGTGTCTATTTAACTTCAACCAAGTGGCACAAGGTATGTGCGTGAATGTGCATGTGGGGTTTTGTGTGCACTTCAATATGCTCCACGGCCTGAAAACACACTTGAAAATGAAAGCAAGAGAGGCAAGACACTGTCCGGGAGCTTGGGCCCCTTCACCTCAACCGGGTCTCCTCCACTGAGTCTATCAGCGATGCCCGTCATTGCTGGATTCTCACGCTGGGAAGTTGGATGGAGTTCTGGGAGCAGAGCCCCGGACAGCTCATGAGGTCTGAAACACATCCCGATTCTCCCGGAACTTTTTCTGAGTCTGCGAAGACAAATAGTGGCCCCAGGCTTCTACCCCCCACCCTCACTCACACCCTTTATGTGTCAGAATGAAGGAGAGGGCTGCAGTGAATGGCAGGCCTGTGAGAGTTCACTCTCCTCAGCCCAACAGACCTTCTTTCTCCAAAGTTTGTGTGCAATTTGCTCACACTGTGCAATGATGAAAACACACTTTAACAACACAATATATTTTTGGTATTGACAGTGGTTGACTGATGAAGATTGACAACGATAAGAAAAACCTTTGAAATTTTTTTATTTTTATAAAGTAACTCGCAAAACCATTTACTTTTGAATATTTTCCTGTTCCTAAAACGTCTTTCAATTCATCTACAAGTTCATCTACAGTATTTTCCTATAAATGCCTATTTCTAACTACTCCATCAACAGGAGTGTGGAGACACTCAGCGCCATCATCCGTCGGTATCGAGCCCAAGTTTTAAAATGTCCATCAAAAACTACAAAGAATGCAAGCCTGTGATCGGTCAGCAAGTTACTACCTTTAAATGTATCAACAGCACCACCATTTATAAAAAAAATAAAAAATCGAGTGGGTACTGAAAATATCAAGCAGGAGACATGGAGCAAATCGAAGAACGTCTTGCGTGCGACAGTAGTCTCAGTTACAATAGCGAGTATGGTACTTTTTATTATATTTGTGCATGAAAAGCTAATTTGAGTACTAAAAGACAGTTGTTGACCAGAGATGTGGTGGCAAGATTCACCTTCACAAAAGCGGTATGCCCCCCCATTGTTCTGGCGGGAAATTGCTTTCCAAGGCTCCCAAGACAATGGAGAAGTCTGAAAGGAACACTTCTTTGTTCATTTGTGTGTGATGGTACATTCACACTGCACATTTGGTCTGCGTCAGGCAACGCATTCAACGGATGAAGTTTGACGTATGTACTTTTTGGCTTCCATAGCCTGCTTCTGAGGAAAAAAACAACGCATGGGCGGGACTTCCTCTGTTGCCGCACGTTCTGAACTATGGTGGATCGTAACTAGAGGGTGACATTGTCGGTCTGAATGCAGCATTAGACTGTGCAAACTTGCCGACAGAAAAGTATAAACTAGGCTTAACTCTGACCAAGTTCTCAGTTCTGGCTGATAGCTAGAATTGCCAGACCATAACGCTGCCAATGCCATGTTTTACAGTTAGAATGGTGCAGTGTTAATTTTCCACCATGTATAGTGCTATATGGTGGAAAGCCATAATATTTAAATTTCTCCACAACTTTATGCATGTTCTCTAACAAACCTGTAAAGCCTTCAAAGTACAGGAGGATTAATACTAAGCCTAAATTGTACAAATGTGGGCTTTATTCTCTAATAAGATAACTTCTAAAGCCAGTTGGCTGAATGTAATTTAGCAGTATTGGTGTAAAAGGGCTCTAAATACAAATGCATTTTAGAAATAAATCTCATTTGCTTTCTCACACTTCACAGTTATGCACAACTTTGTGTTCTGTCATTATAAATACCAAATAAAATGTATTGAAGCCTACTTAAGAAAAGCATGGACTCATTTTCTTATTTGGTGTTGAATAAATCACTTCATTACTTCATAAACCATGTTCAATCTTCCTCATATGAAATCCCTTCCCACAGTTTTAGGTTAAAAAAACAGCCCAAAAACCAACCACTTACAGCCTAATTGGACATTCCTGGCTAAACTCGCAGAACAAAGCTTTCCACTTGAAGCCCACATTAGCTGCAATGCTGTTGTGCTGTCTATTCTCCTTGTTGCAATCACAGTGACATAGTAATAGCTAATGCTGTTCTGGGCTTGACTCTTTCCTTGGTATGAAAATATCTACCATAAGCAGTGTCCCAGATAGGTACCAGGTTTGGGGCTGGGGTAGGGGTTGGGAATTTACCCTCCATTTGTCGGTTTTCAGATGTTCAGAGCTCCAACTTCACACCTGACAGATCAAATGGGGAAAAATTGTCTCAGAAGTTCTATTAGTTACAGATGTGGATTTTTCAGCATCAAATACATGTGAAAGAAGTCAAAAATACAGCTTCTCCACTTGTACCCCTGTGACATTAGTTCTCTCCATTAGAAACTTTTGCTAGAACAGGCACACGGGGTGTGCTGTGGAAACTGTTGCATAGTGGCGAGTGTGTTCACATTGTGGCGAAGGTCAGAGGTTAGAGTTTAAGGGAGGAGCCAGTGACATGCTGCATGTCTCTGAGTCATGTTTATAATGTTCTCTAAATACTGATGGAAAAAAGGGGATCTGGCGTTGGCCACATGTATTGGCACTCCTGGTAAAGTTTTGCTGAAAGCCTTATAATATAATCTTTTATTGCACTAGTAGATTTTTACCCTGAACATTTTTGAAAAATCAAACAATTTACTTACAAAACAATTAACTTACATTTTTCCCATTTTTCCACATTTTTGTTGAACAAACCCCGTGATTAGATATAAAAATATTTAACCAATTGATTGTTATTTGAGATCCTCTTATTTTAAAGAGTTCATGATGCTATGCACTTTAACAAGGCCTTCAGGGCCTAGGGAAGAGAAATAGTCCCACAGTATCACAGATCCTCTACTATACTTAAAATAGGTATGAGTTGTTTATCATCAGCCTTTGGTTCCCACCAGAGCCAATGTTATCAGGCATGTTTCCACTATTGGAACTTCACAGTAAATTTACTGGACTTTCACCTGACCAGATAATTCTTTGGGCCTGCTCCTCTCAGCCGTCGTGTCTCCTTACACAATTGGCCCTTAAAGAATTTGCTTCAATATATCACGGAAATTTAAACCGTGCACTGATCAAACTGCCTTGTTAGGCCGACCGGGTGAAGTGGTGGCATGCACATACCTTGGATGCGTGGTAAAATTACCCTCAATTTCTGATAGTGAAAAAGGACCTTTTGTTGCTGATATGATCCATTTTAGTCCCGTCTAACCAAAGCAGATTGTTCGAGCTAACCGCTCAGTAGCATAGCCTCTGATGGTTCCCATGTGACTTGTCCCACTAAATAACCATATACAAATAAAGTAAAGTTTGCTATTGCAATAAAGAATGTCTTAAAAATAATGAGGCTGTTTACTTATTCTTAATAGGGACGCCAAAAATATGTCCAACATAATTAAAATGTATTTAAAAGTTTCAAATTAAACTTTTTTAAAGACACACTCCATAACATTGCAGATATTTGCCCTGTCTCACCCACTCAAGGCTTGCAGCATAACATTTTCTCTGGCAGTGTATTCAATTATCATGCCCAATCAAACACCATAACCCCAGAACAAGCATTTATTACTTACCAATCTAGTAGCAACACGGCTAGTTCAGAATCCATAGTAAATCCCGTTTTATCTCGAACGCCTCATTCACAGCGACTGACCTCACAAAACGGAAAATTTTTAACACTGGGTTTTAGGAGCTAATCCTACTTTGACCTCCACTTAGCAACAGTTTGACAGATAATATATTTCACAGCAATGAGGGAAGGAAGTGTTCTCTGACCAGTGTCATATTGTGCCTTGATGCTTTCTCAGGCAGCAAGATGAGCAGCGGGAGGTGTGCCGTGAGCTTTAAGCCTAGTTCATACTTCTCGATCTCCATTGAAATAGATGGACAAAATGCCATTACCCATCCACGCAAGGGCTCTATGTCACCTAAACAACTTAAAGAAAATAAACCTTAGTTGAACAAAAATGACACTGCAATGGTAGGCAGACCAGCTATAACAAATCAGCACCATGTTGCAGTCCGGCAGCGGATGCAGAGCTTCAAGTTTGTTTTTTCCAGACTCTGGATGAGTTTTTTAATGAAGTTAAAGAAATTGCACGAGTCAGAAGAGAAGTGAGACATGAGCCAGACAAGTTGATCTGGTATATTATCAAAAATAAAACCGATAAAAGCAGATGAGCGTGGGTTTTGTTTACAAGCTCTTCTCTATTTATATAGTTGTCACTTGAAATCGCATGTACAGCCTAGATTTGAATCAGGGGTTGACAGCCTTCTCCAGTGGTGAAGCTCTGGCAGGTTTCAACTTGGGAACTGAGCTGCTCTTGCTCTATCACTTCCTCTTTTTCTTTTCCTCACTATTTTTAATGCCGTCTTCTTTACTTTCTTTGGTGTATTTGCCATGGCTCAAGTCTCAAGACTGCAGATTTGTTAAAATCATTTGGTAGAGTGCAGCATACTGCTGTAAAGTGAAACTTAGTCAGTACTTACATCGGGCGACCAGTGGGAGAAAAGTTGTATAGTGCAGTTCAGCAATTGAGCATCATAAATGCTGGTGTGCCAGCAAAATATAAAAAAACAACATGTTTTTAAGGTGTAAAAGTTACTGAGTGTGTCTTTGAAATGGAAGATAAATAGAGCAATAATTACATTACACTGAAAAGTAAAAGTTCTAACTCAGTTGCTTTTTTCGTATCAGTGATACTTGTGTTTGTAGTCCTTGTTTGTTTTCACTGATGCTCACGAAGTTGGCTGAAGCTCTGCTTTTCTTTTCCACCAGCCGTCCAAGTGCACGTTCTCAAAGGGGACAAGGCAGGCGAGTGGTGGAAGTTCACTGTCAACATAATCTCGGTCTACAAACAAGGGGGACACCGCATCCGCCGTGGAGACCAGCTGCTGTGGGTGCGCGCCAAGGACGTGGCCTGCAAGTGTCCCAAGATCAAGCCTGGGAGGAAGTACCTGCTCCTGGGTAGCGATGACGACTCCCCTGGACAGAGCGGTGTAGTTGCAGACAAAGGAAGCCTTCTCATCCCATGGAAAGACCTGTGGGGCCGTCGACTGAGGAAGTTCCAGCAGCGTGGCAAAAGGGGAAAGTGCTAAGAATGGCTCGCGGGTGAGAGGAGGAGAGAAATCGGTGTGTGGGGAAGCAGCAAGCTGACGCCTCTGCCGGTATTAAAATGAGAAGAGGGGAAGGGATGGATGAAAAATGAACTAAAATGGCTATAAATAAAGGGACAAAAGTGAAGAGTAGAAGTGGAGAGATAACTGTGCCGCTGCTCTGAGCTGGAATAAAAGAGAATAATGTTTTTAGGAACTTTCGTGAAGGAGCTCACTCTACCATTGTTCTGTTTCTTTGTCTTTGAGGTGTGTTATATTGTGTAATTGCAGAGTTTGCACCTAATTCCACAGACATGACTCACAAAAAGTCCTTTCAGCCCATGATGTCGCTGTGTAACAACGCACCCCGCTGAGCTGCAGAACTTCTTTTCCTTGTTCTGTGAAAAAACTGCTTGGAGCAACAACAAAGCATCACAGGACTGTATGCATACCCACATATGAAAGGTTGTTTCTACAAATCTGCCAAACCTTTGTCGACTTTTACTAAACGTTTAACCTGTTCTAAAGCTGCCATCTCAGAGTGCCACTTTTCCCAGGAACTTCTTGATCAAGTAAGAGCATTACCTCATTGGGTTCTGGGAACTAAATGCAATTGAGATTCTTTTCTCTTTCTGTACAACTCTGCTCAGTTCTTGACTACAAATCTGGTGCATCTCAATATCTCAAAGTGTCATTGAAATTTGCAAAAAAATTTTAGTTGTCAATTCCAAAGTTATTTATTTACTTATTATATACATTTTAGATACAATCCCCAGTGCCTCAGAAAACTATAATATCAAGTGAGCCCAATTAAACAAGATTTTTAATACAGAAATTTTGACCTGTTGAAAACCATGTCCATATACAAAATATGCACTCAGTGCTTAGTTTGTAGAGATTTTGCATTAATTACTTCATCAATACAACCTGACATGGATGCTATCAGCCAGTGGCTCTGCTAAGGTTGCCTCTTAATAGCAGCAACATGTCTGTATTGTGTGCCTCTCCCCTCTTCCTCCTATTCTGAGGCCTGATCTGAACAGAGGACTTTAGACTACTGGGCAACTGTCCAGTCCTTCTCCTTAGACCGAAGGTGCTTCAGATGTTTTATCAGTCTCAGGCCACATAAACATGCAACAGCTGTGGATGATGTCTAGGTCCAGGACTACTGCTCTTAAAGCTCTGACTCCAGCCACACCCCACTAATTGTGAATCCCCTTTGTGTTTCATTTTCTACCGTGCTTCTTCCTTAAACTCAGCTTTTCTTTAAAATGCTTGGGTACAGACCAGAGGTTATGTGAGAATGTGTTATTGCCAGTCATTTTCTGACGGACAGGATCAAAAAAATCTGGCCATAATTTAATTCTACCGGTAAATTTGTTTATTTATAACATATTTAGTAGTATTTCATTTTAATTAACGGTCAGTCTGAAAAACTGAACAGAGAATCCACATTTTTCCATCATACATCGGTCAGATGAATAGATTACATGCATTAATCATGAACATTTCACCTGCTGTGACCTGAATGCTTAGCACGGAGCTGAACTGCGCTCCAGATTTTGAGTAATGGAGGCTGCCACAGTAAACTGAATTTCAGCCAAAGTTTTGAAATCAAACAGCATTTCTTTCATTAAAGTGATCAGAATTTGGAAAACCTCTCTTAACGTGGGCTTTCCTGATCGATTCAGCGGGAGGAAATCCCACAGCATGCGCTTTATTTGCATTAGTGGTTAGGCTGCAGCGATCCGTCACCTCTGGTGTTCAGTGCAATCAAAGATGCCTTCCATGGCTCTGTACCTCTCCAAAGCACGGTACGCTCCCGGAGAACAAAATGCATTGAGTACGGGGTCCAGGTTTGTCAAAATGCTCAGATCCTCTCATGGATCTTTTTTTTTTTTTAAGTAATTCAGTTAGCCGAACTCTAAGTGTAAAGTTGAAATAACTGATGGTCTTCACATTATTCTGTCACCTTTAAAAAAAAAACGGTCTAACATGGAAAATATTTGATGAATGCAACCCCTGGTATGGATGTCTGTTGATTGCCACCTTCTTAACAATGAAATTTGGAGGCTTTCTGGAGGAGGTTTTCATCGACTGCCAGAAAGCCTCAGCAGCCTTCCCATGATTGTGTAAGCCATGAAAAATCTGTATTAAAATTCCTTTAAATCCTATTCAAATTTCTAATTTTCTTGGAAACTAGAATTTAACTTAATTATCGAAATTTATAAAGGTATGTTACAGAAACCCTAAAGAATCTTTATGCGAGTTTTACTTTTGAGTTAATTTACTGAATTAAATACACTTTTCAATGATTTACTGATTTATTGTGATGCACCTGCAAAATAAGTTATGGTTGTGACCTCTGCAATGTAAAGTAACATTGTGTGCATAAGTAATTGTTCTTATTTGTTTGTTTTTATAGAAAATGCTGATTTATTACCTAGACGTAGAGTAGATGTGTCAACGATGCACTTATGTTTTTTACTAGTCCGAAGTTTTAGAATATATTGGTTTTGATCATTTTTTTAAAGTGTGGCCTCCGAAAGAAAAAAAAAATCCCATATCCATAGAAAAGACGCACGTTAATTGTATAGGTAGTGCAAAACCTGCCTGCCTCACAGACGAACTGATGTCTCATGCCAGCTACAGAAGAATCTAACAAGGACTAAGCCTGTTTGAAACCCGTGTGAGCGACCCCTTACATCACCTGCATGCCACATGCTCACCTTTTACTGTAGCTGAGGGCCTGATGATGATTTTGAATTATGCACATTTATTTTAAAAATATTCAGTGCTGAAAAAAAAAACAACCTGTGGAGTGATAAAATGTCACAGATGCTTGGTGTGCAAGTGAGTTCAGCACGACATGTCAAATATTCTTCGCCTCAAAGTGTCTTATTGAGGAGGAGATTATTTTATCTGTACTTGGTACTCAACATAAAGGCATGACTGATTGTCTGTATGTGAAATAGCTGTATAGTGTTACCCCCCCCTTGCTGTTAAACCATTAACCAGATATACTGTGTCTACATGTGAACCTAACCCTTATTTTCAACATTAGAAGCTTAACAAGCAGAAATTAAAATGAAAAACATTTCACCGGTGCACCCTGGAGATCAAGCATGAATGAAGTACTCTTAAGTATTCTGTGCATCGTAACGTTTGTGTTTGATGAAAATCTGCTTAGAAAGGCTATGCGGCCAAGGACCGCGCTGAAAAATTTCCACTTGTTTTTCATCTTTGTCCCAGAAAGGTACTTTCCTACCAGACACTCATTCTCCATAAACTGAACCCAACAATTTTCTCCTCATGTTTATATTTTGTCTTGTAAATGTTGTTAGGAGTGTCCAACGCAAATGGTTGTGTAATGTCTTGTAATACTAATATATTATGTTTATCATAAATGAATATATTTAATGACACATTAAATAATGTGACTTTTTGTCTGTTTATTCATGACCTACACATCAATCTAAAAAGGGCTACTCCCTGCTGAATATTATAGCTTTTAACTTTAGATAAACACAAAACTTTTTTTAATAAAGTTCTGCTTTCCATAGATAAAACAGCAGATATGTTAGAAGAATCACATTGCTCTATCTTTTCACAAAATGCAAAATAATGCCTAGATGAATGCATCTGAACTCTTTCTTTTTCAGAGTGAAATTATCATACGACAATAATTTCAAGAATTTCACAAATTTAAGATTGAGCTGAATTCATAGTGAATTTTCTCTAATCCACACAGGGTAAAATTAAAAATACTCTGTCAATTCAGATTACTTAAATAGAAACAATTCACAACACGTCACATCAAGGCACTTTATGGAAAAAAATCATTTATATTCAGTCCGATCATACATACATTCCAAGTGACAGAAAGCAAACTCCAGCAATTCAGAAAAAGCCAGACTCTTATGCAACAGGGAACATTTTTAGCCTATTCATTGCTTATCTAATGGCTTGCATCGCCCACAAGAAGGCTGTATTCATTTTGAATCCAGCAGAGGACAGAAGCTAACCATTAGCAAGTCGGCAACATGGAGGAACACATTCAGACTTGTGTTATTTGTGGAGATAACACATTCGCATTGCCATTTTGACCCAAGAAAGAAGAGCTGACGAGGAAATTGTGGAATTTGTCTCAGTAACACCACAAGTGAAGTATAACACAAAGTTAGCTTTTTGTTCAAAGGCACAGCATTAAGTTAACTGATGAAATAATGCCAATTAAAGAGTAGTAGAAGTTCAAATCTATGCACACACTGACAAATATTTGGTCAAATGGCTCCATTTAAGCTATAGTTTCCTAGCTCAAACACAAATTTGCAGTGGTAAAATCTATGTAATGAATTATAGCATGTAGTTTGTCCTTGAGCAATAGCTCAAGGAGAGAGCCAAGTGCATCTTTTTTAGAAAGAGATCATCAAATTATTGGCAGCAGCAGATCAGCCGATGGCCCCCTCCATCAAGGGGTCACAGTTGAAGCAGTAAGCCAGATGTTGCTGCTATGAAGAAAGAATTAAAACACAGAGAGAACATGAAGATAAAGAAGAAAGAAGCTAAAAGCAGAAATAACATCAAAAATGTGAAATTGGAGAGTAGTAGGAGAAGTGGCAGGACAGTGGTCAGTATGGCCTCCAGCTTCACAAACCACTACTATAGAGATAGCTGGTGACAACCTAAGACACTGTATTAATTTAAAGCATATCAAGGAGTAAAGTGACACGCATAGTCTGAAAAGGAGACTGGGTGTCTACTTCATGGAGTAAAACTGCAAGCTGGATCCACTAGAGAGGAGCCTGAAAACTGAAAGAGTATACTTATAGAAACTCTAGGGACCAACAGTGAACCTGCAATCTTAGTGTCTCTGCATGTCTCTTGAACAGGATATTTCTAATTTTGGCAATATTGCAGAGGTCTATCAATCCATCTATCCGGCTTATCCTAATGGGAACGCTGGTGTTTTGGCGACATGTGCTGACATAATTTCCCACTGAGTTACAACCAGTCAGCAACAGTTTACCACAAGTTCCACCCAGCGAGTATTCCGGGCAATTTCCGAGTACATAGCCAAAGGCTGGTACTGGTTTTATCGCCGAAAATGGTCCTTTCGGGTCGGCCTATTGAAAAGGAGACATCCCCATACCGTGACATTTTGGTGAAATTACCAGGAAGCTCTGATAGTGGAAACAGGCCTAATGCAACTTAGTCAAACCATGCATCCATCAACTGCCTATCCTTCCATTTTTTCAAGGTGGAGCTAGAGCATATCTTCAGCAGTCATTGGGCAGGACTATAACAACTAAAACTTTAACGAATTAGAAACCAAAAAATTCGGCTTTTAGCTGCTTCTATTTACTGGAGCAGAAATTATGTCTACCTATCTGTTGCCAGAGTTTGTTCTGCTTATTTATTCATTTTTTACATGTTTTGTTATAAGCGGTCTTTGTAACTTTGATAACCTTCAGCTCAACCTGAATTGACACACAGCACTTTTAAATCCCTGGGTAAGATGCCAGCCTGTCAGGTCTCCACACTACTGCTCTCAGACTACATTTCCTTGGAATTTCTCCTCCATCTGGATAAATCTCTCTTGGATGACCATTGGGTTATGCATTGATGCACAAGATTAGTGTTCCACACATAACATCATTACTCTTCAGCAACTTATTCTGTGCTTTGGATTTTCTTGTGCTTGCTTTTTGTCTTTCAAAATTTTTTTTTTACATGTCTCAACTTTTCTAATCGAAATGAATATCGATATTCTGAGCCAAAAAACCCAAGCCTAACTGAGTAAGAAAAGTTGTTAAAAAAATTATGTCCTTTGACAAGATTGTGGAATAACCCTGCTGCCCAGCATTCCAGCAAAAAGATTAACTCCACTCCACTTGTAATCAAATATTTTCTATTTACAATGTTGACAGTTACGTAAGTGGAGCATTGTTGGGACTGTTCAGAAAAATTGAAATAAAGTTGTCAGTGTGACCTTAAAAAATATGAAGCAAACAAAATGTCAGGAGCAACTGAATTAAAACATATGCTGCTGCCAGAGAACTTTGCCTGCAACAATGATAATCATTTGTGTTGGATCATACACCTGCATAAACTTCACAGACAATAAGGACTGGCTGTTAGATTGCTATAACGCAGGCATATTAGTGAAGAGATGATATCACCAACATGTCTAATCCAAACCACAGATGTTTTTGTTGAAGCTGGGAGGCTTTGGAATCCGTGGAAACCCTTAACTTATTCCTATTGGGGCGGGGGGCTGACACACAAACACACGGTTCTGAAACCAGAACAAACGAGAGTCCGTCTTTCTTGGATTGTGCATTGGGTATTGATACGCACATGGAAGTGCCCAGTCCAAAACTTTTCAGAGGCCAAGCAGTTGCGCAGTCAGTGCTGAAATTTTAAGTAACACAAATCACAGAAAGTCTGTCGCTGGAAAGAAAGAAAAGGGCGATTGGATCTGGTGCTGTTAAATGTTTAATTTAAACTCCTCAATTTTCTTTGACAATAATGTCAAAAAGGGCCTTCCAGTATACGAACAGCTTCACTTCGGCATACGAGGTCTGAGTGTTGCACAACATTGAATTTAGACAGTGGTTGCTCCATTGATTTGGGGGTGAGGCGGCGGGGGGTGGGGCGGGGGGGGGGGGGGGCCCCCCCCCGCTGAAAAGGGATCTGGGTGTGCTTGAACCTCTCAGGGCGCAAAAGGACGGAGCTGGAACAACAAGCACTTTAACTTGATACGATCGTAGTTCTGGCCATTCGTTTCCCTTATAGCAGACTTTGCTTCGGGGTTGGGTTTCCAGCTGCACCGTCTGGTTGGAACTTTCCACACATGTGGGTCCCTCATACATACTGGTACAATTGTCCTTGTTGGAAAACAAAGCCGTGACAGAGTGACATGCCGAGGGTGTCATCATTTTGATGGCTAGGCGGCCCTCTGCCCTTTGCCTTCAGCGGTGGGCTTCACTTGGGAATTGAAAACGGCTGGGAAACGGTCCAAACTCCCTTGACCTCCACACAGTGCAGCTAATGGTCATGTCAGGATGGAAAAAGCCCTGATTTCTTTATCAGATTCAGCCTGTAAAAACATTCAGAAGATTTAGATTTATTGCCTTTTCCTCATTGTTCTTTATCCTCTTTGTATAGCCCTTAAAGGTAACCGGTGAACGTTATGAGGCCTCTGTGGCTCTCTGGTAATGCTTAAACAACATTACATTGTGAGTTATGGGACTTCCATGCGTGTGGTTAAGATTTATATTTCCGTGGAGCCCCATGCAGCCTCCTTCAAGGTACTTCAGTATACGAATACTGTGCAATAGTATTCATACTCCTTGAATCTTTTCAAATGTTGTGACATTACAACCACAAAGTTAGATATACACAAATCAGAAAATCATGTTTTATATCCTAATATCCTAATACAAAATCTGCTGCAACCAACTGCTTTGCATTTCCCCTTATTACCTGTTTGAAATGTAATATCAGTATAAATTCAGCTGTTCTGTAAAGGACTCTTACACTTATTAGAGAGCAAACAGCATCATGAAGGCTGGTTTGGAACTCTACACCTGTCAGGGTAACGTGTGCAGAAGTTTAAAAGAAGTTTAAAGCAGGAGGAGCGGCGCTCAGTTTATCATCTTGAAATGAAAATAGTGTTGCACAATTATAATTCTTCCAAGAATATGGCCAACAATATGCGCTGAATGGTTGTTCAACGAAGAATCAATCTGAGAAGCAGTCAGGAGGTCAAAGATACCTTTGGGGGAGCTGCAGGAAATCAACAGTTTAAGTGGGAGAATCTGTCAACAGGGAGTCATGTACTGTAAATCTACCGGTTTAAAAAAGTGAAAAAAATAATCAATTTATCTAATTAAAGACATACAATCTCCTATTAGCAGTTTGCTACGAGCCATGCAGGGAACACAGCAAACAGGTAGTCAGATGAGACCAACCTTGAACTTTGTGGCTTTTTGCAAAATGCAATATGTCGTGGAAAACTAACACTGCCGATAACCCTTTTAGACATGTTTTGCAACATGATGTTGTGGAAATACTTTCTTCAGCAGGTACAACTAAGTATAACGTAGATGATGTTAACATGGATGGAGCTAAATACAGGGCACTGCTGGAAGAAATCCTGAATCCAGTTGAGCAGAGGTTCACCCTCTGGGAGGACAGCAAATCTAAAAAAAAATACTGTTAGTACGTACAGACACAATTAAATTGTCAAAGTGCTGATTTAAATCCAACTATAAAAAGCCCCCAAAGAGTTTAGACCTCCACCAAGGCAGTTCAGACCTGCCCACTCACCCAGATGGTGATCCAGATCACTCCCAAAATCTAATCCGCTAACAAACCAAACAAACAAACCCTGGCCAAAACATAATCTCCTCGGCGGATGTAATTACAGGAATCAACTAAAATAAGGTGAGAGGCCTTTGATGAAGTTTGGCGGATTTGCACCACCCCTGCAGCTACAAATATTTTGTGCCGCGATTTCTGTTTTACATTCAGACGCTAACTCTTCACCCATGGCGAAGCAACCATAGCAAACATCACAACTATTAATGTGATTATATTTCGGAGGAGGGCTCAATAGTTTTAATCACACAATCAAAATCATCTACTTAGCCACTCATAAAAACCGGGGGTGTCTCACAGATGCCGTTTTGTTTGCTCCTAAGCACCAGACTAAACACAGAGCAATCGAACACCGTGTTTTCTCAGTTGACTCAATGTACTTCCAACCTCTGCTTGATTTGTTTCTTGAAAGAAAGGCAAACCAAACTAAATAGCAGACAACATGCAGAGCAGATTTCAACTCCTACTTTAGCAAGTAAGCCTGAGCTCTGACAGTTCATATTAAATAAAAAAAGAACACCAATTAACTTCTGAGCTAGCCGAAGTGACGGGAACCAAAGTGATACTTCACAGCCAAATGTGTTTCTGTTACTACTCATTTTCCCACAAACACAGGGAATGCTGCATTTTAAACATTACTTTACTGTAAACTCTTTACTGCTTTTTCTTTCCAGCATTTATACACATTCGTGTTCAGCTCTGTCTGGGCTTTATTATGAGTGTTGAGTTGTTGTTTTTTAAGGTTTTGTCATTTTTGTGGTGTTTATGCATATTTATCAATAAGGAGGTAAGAACCTTCCTTCGCGTGTAGTTTTCCCATTCGACTGCTACACCCAACTGTCAGGTTTTAATGGAAGGTATGGTTTTCACTCTTTTAGTGATTAAAAAATGGCTAAAAGATGTTAAATTCATACCAACCTCATAAAAAGACATAATTCAATTCAATTCAGTTTACTTATATAGCGCCATTTCAAAACAAATGTCATCTCAAGAAAAATTATCACAATACAATGTTTAATCTAGGAATTAGAGAACCACAGAAGATTGTGTCAGGAATTCTCAGCAATCCCTCACACCCCATAAGCATTGTCAAAAGCTGACATCACTCTGAGCCCACTGTGAAAATAAGGTGGTAGCAGCTTCATGATATGGGAATGTCTTTCTTTAGCAGGCATATGGTGGCTTGTCAGAGTTGATGACAAGATAGATGGCACAGAAATTTGGTACAATCCTACAAGACAAAAGAGGTTAGAGGCAGCAAAAGAGGTTTCAACAAGAGGTTAAAAGGTCATTTCAAATGAAAAATACCTGAACAATTAAACCCAGTTAAGTGAAGACATGGGAAACAAAAACATGCTTCACAGCATGACATCCAGGTTGAATCGTCCTTTCCATTAACCTTTGTTAATCACCTTTCATCCTGTTTTCACAAAGAGGTTTTAACAGAAAATAGTAATGTTTAAAAACTGGTATGCGGTGGACACTTGGTATTTGTGGGGGTTAGGGTTAGAGACCACATTTGTCAGTGAATAGTTAAATATAGAGAAGACCACCCTCTAAAAATCTTTGCAACTGCCTATTTTAATAGTTCAAATACCAAACATACCCTAATGTGCATTAATATGCACAATGAAAACTTATCACACTACCACAGAAACTAACATCTACAGTCTTCATTATTTCTACTACCTCTGTTGGGGGTATAGCCAATCACTGCTGTGTAAAAAAAAAGCATGGTTCTGGATAGGCTGGGTTGCAAAAATCAGCCAGTGGTTGGTCAAACAGCATTGCACCTAAAAATCTTGTTTATGCTTCTCTGTTTTGACGGAGACAGGCTGACGCAGCGCAATTATCCATCGACGTAAGGGCTCTCCGTCTCCTACGCAAGGACGCACGGGGTAGAGCCCCAGTTTTTAACTATCCGTCTCCATCAACGGAGAGCGTATGCATCTGATTGGTCACAGCCAGAGATAGCTTCACCAGCACAGGGCTCTATGATCGCTGTAATCAGTAGTTAATGCAGTGTTTGGCTTCTAGATGCTTTATAGTGAAAGGATAATTTATCTAATCTGTTCTTTTGGCGATTGTGAACACAAGGAGGTGTGGAAAACAGCAAAAAAGGCAGCTGTGCTTGTTTCCATGTGTTTTTAGAGTATTCTATGAGCTGCACTTCTAGTAAAAAAATTTACAGCTTAATCAAAACTTAGTTTCTTTCGTCCATTGCTCCTTGAGGGGGAAATATGTTCACAAACTTAGAAAAAAACTGAAACAACGCTTTGATTTTAGGCAGAAACGCCATGAAAAGTTAGTCCCCCTGCTGTCCTGGTCGAGCAACACTGAAAAAACAATGGAGAGTGGAGAGAAAAAACAGAGTACTATAAAAGAAAATTGTCTCCATCAATACGTCTGCGTCTGAGTGCAAATTTGTGGTTGGAGAAGCATGGTCTTTAGTAGTTAAACTTCCATTTGAATATTTTATATATTCTTGATACGAAAAATCAGTTTATTGGTGAGTTTTCCATCAGTCATTAGGAGTTACCTTACATCAGTGGCCTCCTATAGTTAAGTCAAAAGGTTTCAAGAGCCAGTTTTTTTTTTTTTTTACATGCTTAACAATAAACAAATTATGCAATAATTTGTTAATTAAATTAATTAAGGACATCAGATTTGTTAAGGTTTGTAAATTATTTTAGATGCAAAACTCAAAGGGTTTTGGAGGTTTGCTTTATTAGAATAAATGTTGAAAACAATGTTAGGTCTCAACTAGAAAAAACAGACGAATACTGGAACCAATAAAATCAGGATTTAGGTCAGTCTTTCTTTGAAAAGAATTGCCATGTTTAGGTGAGTTTCTTAAATTTATTTTAAGCAGATTTTGGGTCCAGCAAAGTCTGCTTTTGAGCAAAAAGCGATGGACAAATGTGTTCCTTGCAGGAGATGGAAAAAAAGTGTAGGTATTTAAAGACAAATAATTGGTGATGTCGCCAAAATGCTCTGTTGCAAGAAGATTTAAATTTGTATGGAATAATTAAAAATCGAAAACAAAAGTCTCTATCTCGATCTGTGCTGGGGGGAGGACATATTTGTATCATTCTTGAATTGAAGTCAGGGGCCAAACATAATCAGCCTAGGGGCTGCAAATGGCCCCTGGCCCCTTTGGACACCGCTGCCTTACACAGCAAAATCCACAAACATTCAACTATGTCCACTGTATCTGTTACACGTCTGAATTTCATTTTTAAAATGTCATATATAATGCCAATTATCATTGTGGTATTGTATATGATCACTATAGTTTATTAATTGGACTCCAGGAAGGTTAACCACTATGGGGGAAACTAATGAGAATCCAGGAAGATCACAACGCACTGTGCGCTCGGCGCCTCTTCACCAGGTGGAGAAATGTTGAGAGTGCAGTGAGTTATGATGTGTCATTGGGGGAAAAAAAAGTAAATATGTGTGTGAATGACATTTTTCATTTGTTAATAAAAAATGTGTGTTGAATGTTGTAGTGCAAAATTAAGACATGCTTTTCAGAAGTGCTACAAAAGACGCTAAAATAGCCTGCTCAAACATGTTGATGCTTAGTAAATCACTCTGGAACTGGAACACCTAATTCTTTGCCTATTCTCCTCCCAATATTTTACGTCTTCTTGCAGAAACGTCCTGATTGCATATTCATAAAAGGGAAAAGCTCTAAATTGAATGCAATCGGGTTTAACAGGCGCAACACTCTCTGAACCTAGTTGATAGATCAGCCTCAGCCTGTTTTTGCGACACTGTGCGGTTTGCGTGGGTTTTACCAAGCGCAAACCATTGATAAATCAGGGCCTTTGAGTGTAAAGCCTTAAGTATTATCTTTATCCACACAAATTACAAAATAAATTTGTTTTAATTTTATTTTATTTTCCACATCTTTCTAACTAGAGGTCCAGGGTGGCCAAATGTGCAAGAAAACCCCTATCCAGGGTGAATTCATAATACATCGCTGTTCCCCTCTGACTAAAAAGAAAACTGGACAGAATCACTACTATCACTTCTCAAAAAAGCTACACAGTTTCCTCTATGTTGTAATTTGTTTTAGAAGTGTGTTTTGCCAAGTTACCTTAATGATCTCTTACTGTTTATTATAAAACCATATCTGTGTTTGGATTAGTGCATTTACTTCTTTGTTGTGATGAGGTCCTCGCCCATGTGAGAGATCTGCGTACAAGGCATTCCCTTGGCTATTCGATACTTCAATTATCATTATTCTGTGATTATTATTTGATCGACTAGGTTTGTTAAAAAGCAGCTTTGACCTGTAAGTACGTAACATATTGCCTGCGGAATATAGGTATGCTATGTACACGGTATACTCCCCTTTCATTGCAAGAAAATAACACCAAAAGGTCTTTAATGCTTCCTTCATCGCAGCCCCCTCCCCCCTTCCTTCAACTTCTTTTTTCACTCTCACCAAAACAGCCTCCGCTTTCCAGGTCTGTCGTTCAAAAGCTGGATTTCTTGCCTACATCACAGTACAAAGGTCGTTCCTATGCATCCAGGAGAAAGTCCAATTGGAGAGAGGCCTCGATCCCTTCTTAGTATAGGACGAGACAGAAGGGCGCACACAGACAGTGTTGATCCTTTTGATTCTCATTACCATTCCCATACAGGGTTAAGCCACTTGGCTTTTGGATGGTATGTGCTATATTTCCCAACCCCTCACACTCTTTCACAGAGTCCAAGTTAAATGTTCAGTAAGACAATCGGGTCATAAACTAGCTCTTTTAATGCCTCTTCACTCAGACTGCAGGGACCTATAGATGCCAGAGTGGAGAGAGCGTGCGCTCAGAGAAGAGTCCTTCAGTTGCCTCACAGTGCCACCCTGTTTAAGAGACACCCAGAAAACAAAAATGCTGCCGCCCTAAACCAAACTTAATAAATTCCCAATGTTTTATAAGGGCTGTTAAAAGATAAAAAAATGTTAATCACCTGTATTAATCAAGATTAGTTAACATTCCTAAATATGTTTTAAAAAAAATTTAAGTTTCGGTTTAAAAGGACAAATCCAGATACCACTGCTCTTTTATTTAATGAGAGAAAGGAGAGATCAAAGGAATTTTTCATTTGAACTTCACAATCACACGTGGCCCTTTTAACCTATTTATCTTTTTTTAGTTCTGTCAGTTGCTAAGGCAAACTAATAATAATAATAATTAATATTGGACTACCCTAATCATCCTCTTCATTGGGTCCTACAATAACAGAGTGCTTTCAGTCAAAGGCTTCTCCAGTTTTGCTGCAACACAGACTGCTACTGCACTGGAGGAAACGAGCTGTCTGTTGAGGGACTGATTCAGGGTGAGATCACTTCTGTTTCCCCTGAGAGAACCTGCCAGAGCTTCACTTAAGGCCTTTCGGAGTATGAGAAGATATGGAGGAGAAAAGGCTGATGACGTATATGTGGTCTGCTATAAAAAATACATACAACTAAGGTAGAGCTAAACAAAATATATGAATAAACTTAATGTTTGGATACCAACAGGCTGTGTTAAACATCACATAAATCAATGTAATATAGACTTAATAATCAAATTTCATAATTTACCAAAAGTACACATATAGCAGATAAAACTATTAACATTAACATCAGGAAATTAATGCTGTTGTTGTGAAGAGCATGCACGGCTACTGTCACTAATGAGTTAGCATCAATTTAAGTCCGAAAACATTACTTTAATTTAATTTTGCATGGTTGATTGAGGAGCGACCATATTGAAAGTCAAAGACTTTCCGAGTGGGAAGTCTGACTTCAGAGGGCTTTCCAGTTCTTTTTTTTCCCATTCGGAGGTCAGAATTTCACGTTTCCGAATACAAATAGAACACACCATTAGCACCAAAAGTTGAGAATCAATATTGTCGCTAATTTTGAACGTAGATTTAAGTCCCCATGTCTGCCTTATTCTTAGATCAGGTAGTCAAACATCTTTCTGTATCGTATGTCGCTAAATGCCACAGCAGAACACATGAAAAGAAAAAAGAAAAGTACAAACTGAAGCCACAACGCAGAATAGGTGGGCATATTTGAACATGTCCAATCTTCAATACTGACACAGAACAACACATTTTGAGTAACTACTTAACCACTTAAAAAATGCAACCTACTACATACAAAAAACAAACGTCTTTGCTGCAGCTTCCACTGTGATACCCGAAATTGCTGAGATAATTAGTCCCCAAGCAGCACTGCTAGTAATACAGTGAACATGTAGAAGGGGAATATTGAACTTTTTGATTTTCTTCTTAAATTATTTGTGAAAACCAGCTTCTACATGGTTACAATTTAAGAAAATCCAAGAATATCTTCAGCCATAAAATGTCCATGTATTGATTTTTTCCTCTTCATAAAACAGATTTTTACTGTAAAAAGATAATTACAAAGGCTTTATTTTTGGGAGAAATTTTAATTTAAAAAACATAATTTATGTGACAAAATTCTTGTTTTGTCTTTATCACTCAGATGCATCTTTTTTTTTTACTTTTACATCCTCCATTCCTGCTTTCCCCACATTCATACATAAATGTGTTGGCTCGCAACAAAAAAAAAAGAAGTCTTTGATTAAACAAAGTGTAGAGTGACTTCAGGATCTGGGATCTTCAAATAAACCCTGCCTGGGTGTCATGGGGACCAGGAAGTGGAATTAACCGCTATATTAGCTGACCTTCATCTTGTTGTTTGTCCCAACCTGCCTGGCTGGGGCCATGGCTGGCCGGTAACCACGGCCTCCGAGTCCAACAATGCCGGCATTTCCATCGGTAAGAAAGAAAAACACTGGCTTTAAGGGTTTACTGAGTAAACAAGATGAGCAGTGCCAAACACTCCTCGCTCCCACATTTCACAATCGCTTTCTATATTGCTATTTTTCCCTCTTGTCGCCTGCCCGTCCGTCTAGCTCTGAGAAGCTACCAGGCAGCTCTGGGTCGAGTGTGGGACAGAAATGTAGGGAAACAGCATTGATGTGTGCGTAAAAGCGTTCCTGTTGATGAGATACTCAGAGGAGACAGAAATAAAGGACATATTGGTTTAGATTCCAAAGTGGCTAAAAGATAAAACATCATCTGTAATTTCACCTCTAGATTTCACCAAACCAATAAGTTTTTTTCTAGATGAGTGGGGTTTTTTTTTTAATAAACCTGCTCCTCAATTCACACTGTCCTGTATGTTTTAGATGTTTCCCTCCTTCAGCACACCTGATATCCCCTGATGGCTGATTAACAGGTTGTTGTTGTTTTTTTACTGTAATAATCTGCATCAGGTGTGCTGAAGCAAGGGAAATATCTAAAACATGCAGGGCAGCAGGCCTTGATGACCAGGGTTGGAAAACACCAACTTCGAAAACAGTATCCAGATTTATTTTTTTTTACCTGTGTTGCCTCTTTTTGCTCCACAAAAAGTATTCACAACCCTTAAGGTATTTATATTTACAGTTGTTTCCAGGGTGTCAGTAAGATATACCAAAACAAATTATTGCACTTTTGTACATTAGAAGCAAAAGGATAAGTGTTTTTTTTTTTATAAAAAGGGAAATCAAAATCCCAGATATGTAATCAGGCTTCGTCCCTCTGATACCTCCTAAATAAAAAGCCTTCTGATGTCAACAAATCAGTTGAACTTTGTGGAATTAAATTGAAACTTAAGCACAGCTGTTCTGAAAGGTCTAAAACGGGAAATTCTGTCTACAGAGCGATTCTAGAAGAAAACCTGTTGCAAAGACTTGAGACTGTGGCAGCGGTTCACCTACCAACATGATACTAAACTTAAAGCTAGAGCTACAACAGAATAGTTTGGATCAGTCAAATAACAGACTTAAACCTAAGTGAGAACCTGTATTAAGGCTTGAAAAGTTGCTTGAGCAACTTGTGTTAAGGTGTTAGAGCTTTTCGGGTTGTAAATACCACCCTCCGGCATTAGACTGGAGCCACTTCAGTGCAACCACACTCACCAACATGCAAGCATTCATATGACAAGAGGAAGCTGGAAATCATACCCACTTTGAGTGAAAAATAAGTGTTCACACCTAGCCTCAGTCCCCCTGGTTTTTCTACAAAGTATTGACTCAGTGGGAGTTGGTAAGAAGTAAAGAAAACAACAACAAAAAAACACGTGGAGTTCCTTCATTCAACTTTACAATTATACAATAGTGTTTGTTGGTCCATCTCATGGAATTCCAATATAATACATTGAAGTTTGTTACGAAAGGTGACAAATGAAGCTCAGGTGGTATGAGAATCTTTGTAAAACAAGTGGCCTCTACCCAGCGAACCATGTTAAGGAGAAAAAGGTTAAGCCAAACACTTTCAGATTTTTTTCTCTCTAATGAAACAACAATCAGAATAGTGCAAATTATTTTAATGTGACACGGTGTAAAAAAGCACAAGAGAATAAGTTTGCAAGGTACTCAAGGACGAGTTATGAAGGTAAATCAATTTTTTTCACTAATGCAACCCTTTCACTAACAAAATTGGTCTGGTTTTTTCATTTAATTTTGAATAGTGGCCCTTTATTTTGGACTTGGGCATACTTATTAATTAAACTGGGCAGTTGACCCAAAACATTTAGAATGTTGTATGCTTTTGTTTTTAACAACAGCTTTTTTTGCTTCATTAAAATACGGCATATAAGAATTAAAAAAAACTGTTTTTTTTAGAATTATTGTTTTTAATTTAACACATTACTTTATATAGGGTGTGTCAATGTGCTTTATATACAAATGACAAAAACAGTGGCAAGACATAATTAACAAGCAAAGATCCTCAAATTAAAGAAAAAAAAGCAAGCAAAAAAAAACCCAAAACATATATATATATATATATAATGTGGAAGGACCCACTTGCTGGCAGGATCCAATGAATGAGATGATTTATGAAGACCAGAAACAGACAAGAGAACCAACAGGGGAAGAACACAGAAAAAGACAATGGGTTAAGATTGGAGCAGATGGGACGACAAGACAAGGAATCAGCAGGGAACTAAAGGACAGGTGACTTACATATATATTCACACACAGGAGCACATGCAGGTAATCACGAAACAAAGAACATCTGGAGTTAATTAAAAAGGGAGGGGACAAAGGGATGTGGGATGAGACAAATAAACAAGATAGTCAACACAGAAAAAAAACACTGGGAAAAATGAACTCAAGCAAAACAGATCATGGCAAATCAATGATAAAATCATTTAAAAAAATGAATGAAAGAGATCAGAATATAGATAAAAAATAGTAAAATAAAAGAACGATTGCAAAAATTTATTGTAATCAAATTAATGATAAATGAAGCAAAAAGAAGAAAGAGGTGTTGACAGTTCAAAGCTTACATATTGTATTAATCAAGAACAATTTCACAACCATGTAGCAGAAGGGGAGGATACTACAGTATATACTAGTATTAAAAATAAGTGGTGACTGATTATAAAAACACATAAATATAAAATACACACAATGAGTTCTGTATCCAGGTTCATTTTTTCCAGTTTTTCTCAAGTGTACATAAGACATATCTTTTTTTGACCTCAGAATAATAAAAACTCAACCCAAAAATAAATGACTCAAACAATGTTCCTTGACAAGTCCTTATATTTACAGGTTACAGGTCATTTTTAATGTTTTTCCCTTTCTACCCAAAGTGAGCTCAAAAACAGAGTGAACAAAATAAAGCGAGCTTGTGCTGCTTGTGAATCAGCTCCCCTGCTTGGTTGGATTAATAAACGAGGACATCAAATGGTCAGGAAACAGAACTGTTGCTTTAAAACTTTTATTGCGTGGTAATGATTCTTCTGTGTACCTATAACTACAGAAATGAAAGAAAAAAAAAGAGCATGGTAAAATAATTGAGAGATTTGGGCCTTCCAGCCTATATTCTACTTCACAGGTTTTGAATAGCAGCTGCAAAATGTCAGCAACATGGCAAATGGAATCAAAGAGAGGAGACAGAAATGTTCTGATATGAGGGATGATGGTGCTCCTCAGGTCAACCTAGGGAGTGTGTGTGTGAACATTATGCTGTGTGTGTGTGTGTGTGTGTATATATCTCAGTATGTGGTGGGATTCAGACATGTTGGGGCATCGAATTGAAGTGGCCGTCAGAAGCCCGCCATCAGGAGAGGGATCAGACACGTTTCAGCCTCAGTAATCATCCACAGGGTCACGGGAGAACGGCTGGGGTCACACTAGCTGCCAGGAGGGAATCTATTATCTCACACCACACGCCAAACACTCAAATTGACCTTCAGCATTGTAACCTTGGGCTTACTGTGGTAAGTAATATTACACAGTGTGTTATCATTTGGTTGGAATAAAACGAAGGACAATGAGCATTCACTTAAATGGTAAAAAAAAGTAATCGGGGCTGACCTCCTCAACCCAGAGGACAAACTGGATTCTAAATGAACATGCTGTGTTTTTATCAGGGAATGGTGGGGAAATATTCAGAGCAGCTCCACTAGATAAATATGACTTCCTTTTCTATTTGGGCTAAGGTAGTGTAAGGGGACTGTGGGGGCCACAAACAAACACTGTGGCAGAAATTAGAACCGTGTGCGGTTCAAACAGAAGACAACGTATTAGTAGCGGTTGCTGCAGCTGAGATGCTGGGAAACGAAGTGGCTTTCTTGCAGTCTGGTAACAATTATCCAGACATTTCAGCATCCAGCTCTTTTCTCTGAGTCCAGTTACCACCCTGGGTTCTGTCATTACATTAATAAAGGGGTGCAAAAATGAAGAAAGTTACGTAATTATCAGGGACTCAGTAAAGAATTAAACCTCAAATCCTTTTATTCTTTTATTTCGTGAACAACTCCCTGGTTCAATACGTACAACTATCGCTGCCTGCTATTAAACTGTTTTTTTATTTATTTAGCTGTCTCTGTCATCCCAACAACTCTGTTCCTGCTGAAGCAAAGCCTTCTAACAGCATGATGCTGCCACCATCTTTCACCATGAGGATGATGTTTTGAATATGATCAGCATTGTTAGTTTTCTGCCGCACATTGCATGGTACATAAGGTCCAGAAAGTATCAAATTAGTCTTATAGATTCTGTTATCTTGTATGAAGTGTTTAATCAATTGAATAACAACACAATTTTCTTGAATTATAATTTATTGTTCTTATTTAAACTGGATAAGTAAAATAAATTTTTTACCATTTGAGCTGACTCTAAAACATTTGCACTGGACTGGACATTTTAAGATAGAACAGTACAACTAAAAGTTCCACTTGCTTTGATTATACATGTGCTTATACAAGAGGATAGCTACAATTTAAATGTGTTGAATTAGTTTATACTTATTTAATCAAAATTAACTCCAAAATGTTTTAATATGCATTTAATTAAAATGGTAATAATTGCAGTAATTGCAATACTTATTTTTTTAAAAGAATGTAATAATTACATTGGCTTACATCACCGGGGCTGATTTATACCTGCAGCTCCCTGGTGGCTGATGCTCAAATCATAATTTGACACTGTGCAAAACACAGGATGAGGAACTTTAGAAGGTCACAAGCATGGCCACTGTTCTCGATATTTATTCAGAAACTTGGACATGGACCCTCTTCTGCTTGGCAGTTCTGCTGCTTAATATGATCGATAGATTTCTTAAGAAAAAACACCTTACAAATCTTTATTTTTCTTCCCTCCCTTAGACTTCAGCTCGAATGTTTCCACAGTAAAAGTAATGTCACGCGTAACAGATCACATTTACAAAAAGCTGGCAGGTCTGCTCAGAGACTCCCTCAAGTGGTGGCCAGGGGTGGCCAGTCCCTTCCTGAACAAAATGCTGGCCGACCCACTGGCCACACCAGCAAAAAAAAAAAAAAAAAATCACTTATACCAGCATTTGTGTACTTTAATTCGGTGTAGCATGCTTTTTCATATCTCATTGTTAGAATATTTAAAGTGCTTATAAAAAAACAAGTATAATGAATAAAGTATAATTTAATCAGCCATGCAGAGTGCACCTTACATGTTGACACACAAACGCAGTTTACCTGTTTAAGGGCCAGCTGCAGCTAGTGAGGAATGGAGGATGGTGAGGAAGAGCTGAGGCAGCACGCAAGAGTTGGTATGGAAGGGGGGGGGGGGGGGGGAAGGCGGCTGGTTGTGTGGATGTTACGTGGTAGAGTCGTTATTCTCAGTGTTTCGACAATGATTGGCTGAAACTGCTTCAATACATTGCTGCATTGTTTTGACAGACATGAGTACCACAAGTGTACATTTGCCACAGAACTAACATGTCCGCAGCTTTTTTTTGGCTCTGAAGAATTATTAAGGAACTTTTGTAAGATACTGTATATAATTAATGCCAGTTCGTGCAAATTGCACGTTGTCCCTCTTAACCTTACAACATGTAACAGCATATTAACTCATTCACTGCAGGACCACTTTTTTCATTTAAGATTCAGCCCACAAGGCTAGAAACATTCTTCACAGTTTGGAGGCGGGTGCGTTTTTCTCTCCCGGGAGCAAACCACATACTAATCTAGATGTGCAAAGAACATTACTCTTTTTTTACATAGTGGTGTTTGCGTTGAGGGTGTGGAGTATTTGTGGGCTGAATTTAACCAAATTTTCTCGAGGAAAAGTGTAATATGGACATGATTAAGCTGTACCTTTAGTTTGTAACCAGTGTCAGCACCAGTGGCGTAACCAGAAATTTATTTTAAGGTGAGCCTAACAAAATATAATATGATCTAAATTAGCAAGAGGAACAACAGAAACTAACAAGTTTTAAGGAAACAGCTTAGAACAAGGAATTTAATTCGATTCACTGAAGGTTTAATTTTAAGGCAGCTTACCCAGAAGACAGTAAAAAAAAAGGAAGTTTTTAATAATGTTGCCTTCCACCATTTTTGCTAACCAGAGGTAGCAAGGAAGGTTGAATGGTGCCAGATCATCAAGGCTCTTTGTGGTCAGCAATCGGTAAGCTTTTCCTAAGAGACTATGGCAGACATAGTAGCAATAACTAACAGTTCTTGATAATCAATGTACATAATTTTATTGTCCCATTTAATTATTTTTAATGCATACAACCTTACTTTATTGGATTAGCCTGCAATCTCTTACGAAGGCCCCTAATATTTTCAATTAAAGTGTTATTTTAAAAACTACAACCTTAGACTTGGTTTCACAACTGAATCTCATAGTTAGCCCTAGCTTGGTTGATGAGTTTGCAAGGCATGTTATTTAAAAAGCCAACGACAGCAAGTCCTGCAAAGATGTAAATGTCACCTCCAATTTTATTATTTTATTTTATGATGGCTTCTATGATGACATCCCACAAAAATAAAAAGTAATTTTGAAAATATAATTCATCCTAATTTCTTTTGAGAAAACCATGTATTTGGGTGGGCCCTGGGCCAAAAGTGGGTGGGCCTAGGCCCCTTCAAGCCCATCCATAGCCACGGCCCTGGTGAGTGGTTCTCCCTCAATTTCTTCAAACGAATCAGCGTTATAAATCAGCTACCACTAACCTTTTAGGCCAAGTTTCCATTGTCAGAACTCCTTAGTGATGTTCAGCCTTGATCAAATGTTATTTCCTTCATGATCACCCAGTGCAAGCAATTAATTTGAATGGGAAGCTCATATCACTGAAAATCTTACAGGACTTATAAATTACAAGAGCTCTGTGCAGCCATGGCTAATGAGAGACTCTTATGTGTGACCACAAAGCTGCAGACCAACAGGTTCTAAAAAATTGTTTGGCTAGAGAACACAAACACTCCTCTGTGAAACTAATTTAACAGCTCAGCCTTGTTCATGTTGCTGGGAGAGACACTGATAGAACGAGCACTTCTAATGACACGAAGCCATTACCAGAGTGTGCCAGCGCATCTCAATGCTTGGACAACGCTCAGGAGGAGATGGGAATCATTCAGCACTCTGACAATAAGTGTCAGAATCCCTGTCCTGCAAAATACAGACCCGTAATAAATTATCTCTGAATAAAATGAAGGTATCAGTAGAAATATTTGTTATTCTGATGTATAAAAGAATATAGCCCTTTTTAAATCTCGCTTACTCTTTCACTATTTAGATTTCGTTAAAAGTTTAGACTCTAACATAAATGTAACTCATTTTTGTTTTACATTTATACTTTATCTTTTAGAAATGATAGCAGCTATTAGTAATGTGTGATTAGTAATCCATGGCTGTCTGTTTCCTGTGGCATAAATATGATGTGAGACAGAGGCCACTGATTACAAGAATGCATTAAAATCCATATTTCTCTTATCACCACCCAAAGTGAATGTTCTAGCCCAAAAATACCTCAAGTGAGTCTGATCTGAGGCAAATAATGGGTATTGTTAAGCATGGTAGAGGATCAATAATGATGTGGGCCTGGTTCTATTTCAAAGAACATGGGAACGAACTTGGGGACTTTTTTAAAAATGTATGTTACCAGAAAACATTAAATAAAAATCTGATTTACTCAACAGACAAACTGAAAACTGAGCATTAATGGGTTCTGTAGGACAGTGTTTCCCCAACCTTGTTCCTCAAGGCCAACTGGCCTGCATATTTTAAATGCTTCCCTGCCTTAACATGCTTCAATCAGATGACTGCAGTTCAGCAAAAACCTGTTAATGGTCATCAATTGATGCAGCAGGGAAACACCTTAAACAAGCAAGGCGGTGTGCTTTGAAAACCAGGGTTGGGAAACACTGTTTCAGCAGGTGGTTCAAAATATATGAACAAATCGACACAGAAACGGTACGATAGACACAAAATTAAACTTCTTCCACAAACAGTTCAACTCCCAGATCTGAATTCTGTAGAAAGAAAAAAAACCCATGGTGTGATATGAAGAGAGGAGAAGGAGCTCTGCTCCAACATGGCAGAATCAAGTGATTGAATTACCTTTTCAGCATCCCCTCAAGTTTGGCGAAGAACTGCTAACGAGCTATTCAGCTGATTCAGGTCTGCTGGAGCAGGGATGACACTTTTCCGGAGCTGGCCTATTTAAGGAACGCTGCTGGATTGCGGAGTAACGACATGCATGTAATTCTGTTACAAAATGCGATTACAAAATTAATTAATCTGCATTTTTTCCACAGTTACAGATGAAAATATGTAACAGAAATAGACGTGATTCAAATTTACATTACATTTAATTATTTTCTATGAAATAGAAAGGCAGTATATTTATTACTTTTTTGTTTCATGCATTTCTCTTTTGTGTTTTTTTTTTTGCATCTAGACGGGTGCATGAAGGGGTATAAATCAGATTTCCAAGTGCAAGTGAATGCATCATAAAATGTTATGCTTACTAAACAGTGCACTTAGTTATATTACGTTGATGGAGCAGTTAAAATGATTAGACAGCTGTATGGTTTTTTTTCCTACTTGCAACTGCAGTATTAAGTTTGGTGCAATTTCATATGTTTAACTGTGAAAGTAAATTGATTGGAACCCACACAAAAAAAAAAGCAAGCAGTAGTTCTTCGTTCACTGTTCACAACATCTCTTGCTATGAACCTGCTATTTATCTCCCTTGTACCTCTTTTTTCAAGTGTAGACCAATTTGTTGGTTTATCTTGGCTGTTTGTGATTTTTTCACAGTTAAAGATGTCAATTTGTACAGCACATTTCAGCATCAAGAAAGTTTAAAGAGTTTTACATGATAAAAACAGAACAAAAACAAACATAAACTAGACATTACAGCAACTAAATAAAGAGAAGTAAAGAAGAGACGGAAGCCAGACTTGATCAATGAAGTTCCAGTTATTCATCAAAGGCAGGTCGAAATAAATGGGTATTTTGTCTTGATTTACAGGAACTCTGTATTTCAGCAGTTTTGCAGTTCTGACTTTGAGGAAGCAAAGTAGACTTTAGAAGAATAAGTACTGTCATGATTAACAAGAGAAAAATATTACCAGCTTCAGTACCGCTACACATGGGATGAGGGATTTTATTAGATCTTTTTTTTCTTTCACTGTATTTTTTCCTTTTGCTATTAAGTAAAGGTAGATAAATTAAAAGTTGAAATGTTCTACTTTTGTTTGTTCAGGTTTTTATTGAAAGACATAAACCTCCTTGACAACGAGGTGAGCCTAAAACAGTCTGTCTCTGGGGTTTACTGAGGATGTGGGAGAAACTATCTCCGCTTTGATTCCAACAGAGCCTGAGGATGTTGTAGTGGAGAAAGGAAGAGGGTGGTGCTGACTCTTTCGCACCCTCTGGTCCGGGGCTGTCTTCCGGCTTGGGGTGGATGAGGCAGCATGAGGACTGGTGACAGACACGTTCCCGTTTCTCATAGCATCACCACTTCACATTGCATCTGGTGTGCCAGACGGTGATTCAAAGCCTCCACTGGATAGACTGGCACAACATCTTATTGTTGCCAAGTTTGATACCAAGCTTTTTTTCTGCAAATGTGAACATCAGAAATCCTTTTCTATTATTTAAATCTACAGGGGTTGTGAATGGCCACATGAGCTGTGTGATTGGAGGGTAGCAGAGGGAGGATGGGGTCAGGATTAACAGAACAACAGCTGAAGTACATTTTAGGATGGTATTCATTAACCTTCTTTGAATGAAACATCGGATCAGAGGTCAAAACTACATCAGATATTATGGTAAACCGGAACCCTGGGTCTGTACGTGACTTTTACTGGGGAAGGCAGATCATATGGAATAGATAGACATGAGCCCTGAAAACTTTTTATTGCACTGCTTCACCTTGCGTGCGGCATCGGCGAAAGGAAGAGTGGAAACAGCCTCGGTGTAGACTCAACAACTAAAGATGTCTGTGTGTGTGTCAGCATGAGAATGAGATGTGTATCTGATCGCAGTGATTTCTATGGTCCAGCATGCGTGTGAAGCTTGACCGGGCTCCCCCCGCTTCTCTCCAGGGGAGGTGCTGTGAAAAGCTCAATGGACGTCTCTCTCTTCCCAGCATCTGGCTCTTAGAAGTGTCTACGAACACATGGGCTCATTAGTTCCACCTCCGGGTGGACTCCTGCCCGATCCACACTGATGTGATCTCACAGGGGCCAGGGCCAGGCCTCCTGAGGGACCCATAACCACCCAGGCACCAGAACAAATAGCTTAGAGCTTACGCACACTTCTTTATGGCAGGTGATTCTTTGCCCTCTTTCCAAAGCACGCAAAAACTTCAAAGTCCCACATTTGGAGCACTCTTCTCAGCCTTGGCTTCTTCATCTTCAAACTGCTTTGGAGTTGAAATCTTGGCCCTAACCAGAGTAAGGCAACCACAGGTGAGGCCACCGAGGGTGAAAGGGCATGTTTTGATAAAAAGGAGATTTGAGTCATCCAAGTGTTTCTATATCTTACAAAAAGTACAAAGCTATACTGCTTTCTAAATAGATTACGCCATGTTTGGAAATAGTTGCTGAAAGCATAGTTCATAGTTTTGTTACAATTACAGCTGCAAGTCTTTAGGGTTTGTCACACAATTTAACACATCTGTAGATTAAAATTGTTGCCAATTCCTCTTCCTTTGCCAATTGAATCTAGTTGAAGGTGTTGACTAGGCCATTACAACATATAAATAAGCTTTAATCTGAACCATTTCATTCTAATTATGTATTAATATTTAGGTTTGTTGTCCTGATGGAGGAAAACCTCCACTCCAGTCTCAAGTCTCCCGTGGCCTTTAACTCATTTTTATTCAGTATTGAAGCAAATCCTTATTTTGGATTCTAGAAAATGACTTAATGACCCTCCTCCATCACCATCAGCAAAAAAAGGATTAAGAAATATACATGTACATACTTTTGAATAAAGCTCTCAGTTGAAGCTAGATTTGTAGTGTTTGCAACTGGGTTGGCAGCACCTGCTCAGTGTTCTTTTCTGTTCTCTGGTAGTGTCACCAATTGGCCTGGCAAAGGTACTAAAGCATTTGCAGCAGCCGTGTGGACAGAATATGTTTTGACTCCGTTTTTGAAACTACAACAGTTCTGTCTCTGTCTAAGTAAGGCGTAACATTGTAGATTTTAAACTTGCACTTTATAGAAAATATTACGTTCCCTAGCTCAGTATTCCAGACTAAACCATTCAAATATAGTTCCAATAATTAAATTTCATAATAAATAAAGTATATTAATTTGTTTAAAAAACTGATCTAAAAGATGTTTTTATATATATATATATATATGAACATGAGAAACTTGAGAAATACTAAGGGTCAGAGAGGAGATAGATAAGACTTGAAAGGTGAAGTTGACAGTAGTACCTGTGGTAATGGAGGAATGGCTTCAGCAGATCCCTGGAAGAACCTGAGATATCTCAAACAAACCTCTGAGGCCTTCACAGAACAGCATATATGTCACAAAACCAATTTGTTGATTTATCAGATATATTCCAAAATGAAAGAGGTTGTAGTAGGATCCTGCGGGTGTGTGCTGGAGAGTGGGTGTGTTGGTGTTTTTTCTCCTATCCTCTCTGCAGGACGTGGCAATCAGCAGCCACCAGGTGTTCATCATTGATCCACATCACCATCCAGCTCAAAAGGGGAGCAGCTCCTGCAGATTCCATGTAAGAAATTCTGCTCTAGTTTTAAGAAAGTGTGTACTTGGCTTCCTGCTCTCCTCGTATATCCTTCCTGGGTTTACAGTGACCTTCCTGCGGATTTCTCCAAGCAGGTTCCAGTCTGGTCAACCTCTGCACCGCTCCCCTCACGGTAATCTCAACAACACTCACCTTCTGCGTCGCTGTCACCAAGCTGCTTGCCCGTCCGCCCAGAAACACCTTCACTTGCAGAGTAAGAAAACTCGCTTTCAGAACCGTTGGAAATCCTCCGGATTCCTCCTTGTCGTCCACCTGCAAAGAACAAAGACAGTCATCGGACACAACATGCCCACCTACAGCCAATCACAGACCTCAGTTTCCCACTACCTTTCTCCAAGCAACACTTTCCCAGACTACAAGTAAGAATCAATCTTCCGACTTCATATCTCCAGATCCTCTTCATCTTGTTAACTTGAATGCCTACGTCCCGTTTCCTCCTGAACGACCCGCAGACCCTTGCAAAATAAAACAAATTTTAAGAAAACATCATCCACTGTGTCTGGTGTTGTGCTGACTGTGAGTCCAGAAACCAAATCAGATTGTCAGATTGCTATCTTCATTTTGTTTATTTGTTTTTACTTCACAGCCGTCTCTCATACTGAGCATGCATGTAGCTACTGTGGACAGGAAAAACTCACTTTTAACAAGAAGAGACAGCCAGCCGAACCAGAACCTGTCTCAGTAAGGGGCCATCTGCCATGACCGACTAGGGGTTTGAGAAGACAGAACGAGTCACAAAAAGAAACAGAAGAGCTGAAGCTAGAGTACTTTCCATTTTAAACAAAGAAAAATAGTTAATAGGAGGGGAGGGAGAATGTTTAGTTGATGGGAACATTATCTCAATCAATTCTCCCTTCCATGGGGCAAATACAGCTAAGCAGAACACCAGACCAGCGCAGCAACGGGGCAATAAAAGGAAGTTTGGGAGATTATATGGTGGGAAAATAAAAGCAATAATAAAACAAACAAAAAAATAGAAAAACACAATATTCAAAAAACATAAAGAACATCAAGACATACAACCGTTGTGAAATTCCTGTTATCATTAATCAATTAATCAAGACCGCTCTAAACAGGTTGGTTTTTTTTAGCTTTTTTTAACTAAAACTGATATCCTTTTGCAAGATTTTCAGAACCAAAATTAATACACTTTTTCATGTGAAAAACTAAAGTTTTCTGACTGTAACTAAAGAAAAAAAAACGTTTTACAAGTTGTTTTTTTTTAAAGCTATTTCAATTGACCCTTTATGTCCTATCTCTATAAAGAGTAACAATGGTTTCACTTATACTAAGACCCAAAGAGTACTTTTGTGTTGCAGCACATCATACTGAACAACAACTCCAGTCGTTAAAGATGGACTAATTGGCGACACAGACGAGGAAATGAATGACAGCGGCAAAGATGACAGGACACGGAGAGGTTATCCACCAGCTGAGGAAACACAATGGCTGGCAGCTCAGAGCGCTTTGTGATGAAAATGAGCACTTGGGCCAATAAAAACTCTTGTGCAGAAAATTTTGAAACAGTCACACAGGAAAAATGAGAAACGGACCTCCATGTCAGGAAATGAGCATCCTCTTGCTTACTAAAACCCAGCAAAGCAGACAGTCCTCCCAACACGCACGTAGTTGAATATGCTTTTGTCCCAATGGAGATTTTGGAAGTTATGAAACCAATGGTTTATTCACTTCGGTTTGAATTAGCTAAAGGGTTTATTAACTTTTATTAACCAAAAAAACAAAACAAAGTTTGACGCTACAAACCTGACGAGAAAGTCCAGTCTAGTGTGTACTAGAAGGGGGGAACCAAACCTAAATACAGGAACCAGATGTTGTGTTCTGAGTGAGTAGAAAACATTGAGAATTTTGTCCTCTTGTTTGCAGTTTTCTATTTCAGGCAAAACTAGCTGAGAAGTATACCAAACGGAATTCAAGAAAGTGTTTTGGAAGTTGCACACAGCTTTAAACTTTATGGAAAAAAGGAGCAGTGTTCATTAATTTCATCAGTCATAAACCAATCAATCATCCACTGATGGTGGTAAGCTACACTGTAGTCACAGCTTCCCTGGGACAGACTGACAGAAGTGAGGCTGCCACTCAATTGGCGCCACTAGGCCCTTTGACCACCACCATGTAGTAGTTTTATTCAAGAATCCTAACTTTCCCCTTAGCACTTACAGACTGGTTTTAAGCCTTGAGTGTAAACTGACTCATCTTGAGTCAGTCACAAAGATTTCAGCTTTCACAACAAGTAAAGAGGGAAGACAATGAACTGAGTTCTCTAAAGAGGAAATAAGGTGTTACCACATGTCACACTGAGGCTCAGTATTGTTCTCTAATTTGTTTTTATGGCAAAATGAAAGTGGGCAAAGTTTGGAAATGATTCATCACTGTCTCAACCCTGGAATTTTCTCGAGCCTCTGTATGTGACGTGCTCTCTAGTTACAGCAGGTTTCAGGATATTCAAGTGTCTAAAAAATGTAGCTAAGGGAAACAGAAGCTGTTGACTCATACCTGGATCTGTGCAAATGAATTGCTTTATGGGAAGTGTTGATAAGAAATTTAATGGCAATTCCTTTTTTTAATTGCTATTTATCTCTTCATTAAACCATTTTGGTAGCACATGGTTTCACAAAGTGAAATGAAGGTGAACAAATAGTTATACAACCCTCCTTCGGGTTTCAGCTCTGCATAGTCTAAACCAAAACTATGGTAATGCTTTTCTGTTATATTTTTATAGTTTTTGGTTTTCCGATTGTACAACTACAGAAGAATTGCCACATTACAGCTAATGTACAAGATAAAACAGTTTGACCCACAACTAAGTGGAGCAGCTATTCCACGCTTTTTCTGTACACATGAGCCCAAAGAAGATTGTGACGACGCTCCCTGCTCCATCCATGGAGCATATTCAGACACTGTGAGAATGATGTGTATGGATGTGTTTCCTGGATTCTAACAATCAGAGAAGTTTTTGGTTGCAAAGGAACATCTCTGTTAAGCACAAATATGGACGACATTTCATGATAAAGTTTTTTGAAAAGCGTCACTGTTCAGGCCAAAACCATTTCCTCATGCATGAAATTTGCCCCCTCCCTGGTGCATCAGTTCCCACGAGCTATCTGCTGAACAAAGCAGCACCTGAAGGTCTGAAGAAAGAGCCATCAGCTCAAGCCTTTTTTTTTTTTTTCAGCTGAAAGCCTTACTGCACATTAAGGGTGCTCTCTGGTCATGGAACCGTTCATTTCCTTTCTGGGCCTCAGGTTTAATGTAGTGCAAAATTTGGGTGAAATATTTCCACAGCTGGCAGACACAAGGAGGTATTTCGTTTTGTGGAAAAATGTTACAATATTTCCATATAAATTGGTATGCAGCTCTTTATTTAAAAAAGTATTTACATACTTTAAACCATTTCAGTTTTTGTCAAATACAAACTTAGATGTACTTCACTGAGATTTTACATTACGGAACAACACAAAGTAACACGGAGATTGTTAAGTGGAATGTAAGTTATAAAAATTATATATTCAAAAATACTTGATTGATCCCAGAGGGAAATTAACAGTTGTTTGGAGATATATTAGAGCATGGTGGCTGTGGGCAGGAAGGAATTCCTGTAGCAGTCTGTGTTGCAGCAAGGCAAGGCAAGGCAAATTTATTTGTAGAGCACAATTCATGCACAAGGCAATTCAAAGTGCTTCACAGTTGCATAAATTAAGAAAACAGATAAACAAAAAAAACCCATAAACTTAGAAAATAAATTACAATTAAAAGCAAGAGTGCAGATAGAATACTTTGAATTGTCATATGCACGGGTAAAAAGAACTGTTTTCAGCCTGGATTTAAACATTTTTAGAGTTGAGGCTTGCCTCACATCCTCATGAAGACTGTTCCAGATTTTAGCTGACTGAAACTGAAATGCAGCCTCACCATGTTTATTGTTGACTCTGGGAACCACCAGGAGACCCCTCCCTGAAGTTCTCAGGGCCCGAGATGGTTCATATGTCTCTAACATGTCAGAGATGTAATTTGGTGCCAAACCATGAAAAGACTTGTTCACAAGCAGGGCTGTTTTAAATTCTATTCTCTGAGCGACAGGAAGCCAGTGCAGAGACCGGAGCACTGGACTAATATGATCGTATTTCCTGGTTCTTGTCAGGACTCGAGCAGCAGCATTCTGGATGTACTGCAGCTGTCTAACAGCTCGTTTAGAGAGGCCAGTGAGCAGGCCGTTACAGTAGTCTAACCTGCTGGAGACAAATGCATAGATAAGTCTCTAAGTCTGGTTTAGACACAGCAAAACCCAAGAAGCCTCTGACTGAAGACACTCTGTTGTTGTAGGACAGTCTTGTGAAGAGGATGCTTAGGGTTATCCATATTTTTTTTTCATGAAGAATCCTTCTTTGCATCATCATCTCCCGTTGTTTCCACAGTTGTCCCCACAACAGACCCAACGCCCTTCATCAGGTCGTTGAGCCTTGTTAAGTCCCTGGCTCTGATGCTGCTACCCCAACAGACGATGGCTGTAAAGATTAGACTCTTCACAACATGCTTGGGGCGTTTCTAGTTATTTGGACACCTTTACCCACAGAATTACAGTACAGTACCTTAGGCAGAAAATTGCCTTTAAAATTCACCTAATCAATAAAGTAAATGTGTGTAAAACAATCTCATGGAAAGGGACACAACAAACATATGAAAGAAGCTGTGATCATATGAGACCAAGATTGACATTTTTTACCTAAATGAAAAATATTCTGAGAGTTGAAAAATGTACACTGCATGTCACTTTGAACCCACCATCCCCAGTTTGAAGCATGGTGGTGGCAGAATCATGCTGTTTTGCTTCAACAGGGACATGGAGACAGATTTTTGTTGATAGGAAGCTGATTGGAGAAACAGTCAGTCCAATCCTGGAAGACAAACTGTTAAGGGCTCCAACGGCAGGAGGCTGTGAAAACAGAACCAGAGCTCGAGTGGAAGGGTTTAGTTCAGTGCCTCTCAAACTTTATTATTGCCAGGAGTGCAGCGTGTGATGATGAAGATGTTGACGTCGGGAACAGGGAGACAGGACAGGCAGGAGGGAGAATACCAGGATTACGGACGGTGGGGACATTCACAAGGATCTGGTGCTGACTGAAGGAACTTGATGAGTTATAAATGCGTGAGGTGAGGAGGATCATGTGTGGATGATTGGGGAAAGAGGTGAGGACGATGATGAGGACCGGGGGTGAAACAGGCAACATGACACTTTTAACGTTGGTAAATATACAATGCTTTCCAAGGACCACCATGCTGTAAGGTATTAGCAAAACAGTTTTTTTTTCCTGTTTATGGCATTCTGTGATGCAGAAGCAGATATCATCCATTGGTACAGTATGATCAAACGAAACAGTTAGCTTCTTTTAGCTTTTCTATTTTTCAGTACACCATAATTCCAGGCTGAAAAGCTGGATGGTTCTCCTCAAACTCATCCTCAACATACTACCTGCATTGAAAACTCAGTGACAGCCACAATTAACACACATTAATTGCATATGTAACCTTTATAAGCTCAATTGAAATTTCACTCACTCCTTTAGTGAACATTTTTCTTTGGTGTTTGATGCAAAATGCAGAGAAATACATTATTTTCTGTTTGGATCTCTGATAGTAGATGGCCTTGTCACGTATCAGTTAAACAAATTTATGAACTTAGAACTGGGACCTGTTTAGTTTGGGTTTGATGTAATAACTAGATCTAAATTCTATTTAAGAGGTTAAATATGACCCATTCTAATTACCCAATAGATTTTGTTCCTGGTTTACTTACATCCTCTTCAATTTGTCCTGGAAGTTCTTAAACCATTTGAGTTTTGCTTTTTGAAAGTTTCTGATGTGCTTCAAAAACTCATCTTTTTAACTATTAGAGCTTATCAGCTCAACAACACCAATAATTTTTTTTATATTTACCCTACCAGTTAATGATGTGCAAACGTCTTGTCGTGAGGTCCAAAAACATTAAGTTGTGTTGAGTGGTTTCTGTTTTGCTCTTTTACAAAACGTATTCAGACTGAAATAGCTTGTTAAATTTAGCCATCAGCTGTCTGTGCTGGCAGGAAATAAATTGCACCATTCCTTATTCGGAGTTGGAGGAAACAATTAAACCATTCCAAGTGCTGGAAATTGAACATGTACTACATGCTATACATAATCATTACCAAATCAAATCTTTCTGAGTACCAATAAAAGCAAGTAGTAGTTTATTTTATTGGTTCCACTTGCAGTTCTTGTACCACAGTTTGAGAACCATGGGTTTGGATCAAAGAGTAATTTACAATGCCCCAGTCGTGACCTAAATCCTACTGACAAGCATTGGGTTGAGGTTAAAGGGATAGTTTTTCTTTTATTTTTAGACACGATGTTGAACCCCTCCATACCAGCAGCATAGTGCATACACATTGATTGATACACATGGTGCATACAGCACAGAGATTTCAAAAGTATTCACATTCAAAACTCGAGTAGAAATACAACTCTGAAATAAAAGTAAAAAGGTAATGGATTCAAAACTACTTACTAAATACTAAAAGTAATGTAATAGTTTTAAAATAAGCTTAAGCTGCACCACAGCTCTATCACACCTCATAAAATCACTTTTAACAAAACCTGCTAATGACTACTAATGTTATATAAAAATCTTAATATATAAAAATTAGGGATACGCTAGGTAACCTATTTTTTGCAGTATATCTCTATCAAAATAAATGCATTGTAGTGCTACGCAAATACATGAAAGAACGATTTTGGAATCCTTAGCATTAATACGTGTTTCGTGGAGTGGAAGATATGATAACTAGTTGCCTATTTTAATCATGTGTTTGCCTGAGTCTCTACCATGGGCATCCTGGACTGTAAAGTGGCTCATACATAGCAAAAGGTCAGCTACACTTAATAAATCAGGATTTTTAAGTCATCAGTTGTGTCCTGCACACACAGTTTATTTTTTAAATATTTTGTTTTATTTTTGATTAGTTTACCTCATTACAACAGAAAGATGATGACTCAAGATAGATCAGTATCTATGGAATTTTCTTTCTTTCTGTGTATCACAATATGTATAAATATTACTGTGCTCTGCTGCCACAGTAGACATTACAAGCTGCCATTCAGCAAAGATTTTGAAATCAGGGAACATTTCTCTAATAGAATTGATCAGAAGTCGGAAAGTCTCTTTGAATTCGGTTTCCAATCGCTTCAGCTTCGTTTGTGAGGGTGGGTGGCACCACACCGGGCTCTCTGAAACACATCTTAAACCAGCTGCTCAGCTTTAACAGTCTTGGTCCAAAGCCTCTGACTCTGAGATGACGCTTGGATACCTTCATGGGAATCTTTCTATTAATACCTTGATTCAGTTACCAGTAGTCTGTGCGTCTATAGCAAGCCTATAATCCAACATTGAAATACACCGAAGTAAAATACACTGAAGTTCATGGTTGCAGTGCAACAATATTTTACATTGAGGCACGAGTACTACATAACACAGAAGACAGAAAGTGTTTCAATTTTGAAAACAGTCAAAGCAAGATGTAATCACTACACAGGATGGTTTTTAAGAAAGTAGTTAAACGCTGGTTTAAGTTATTCATCATCTCTCTAAGCTTTTTGACACAAAGAGATTATAAAATGGATTTAGGAATGAGCATCTGTGGACAGATTCCTGTTTGTTCACAAACACTCATAATTGCAGCTCAACTCAAGTTGTTTTCACCATGGTAGGTGTTGTTGTGTTTAAAGGCACTAAGGAAAAATCCAGGCTTCTCTCTCCAAGAAACCACATACAGCTGTCATCATACCACTGTTCATGAGGCCAAGACGAGCTGGAGAAACAGTTATCATGTCATCGCTGAGCTGGATTGGAGCAAGATTCCCCCACCCTTTCCCATTTAGCAAGATAGCAGCTTGTTATTTCTTTGTCCTCCAGGCGCAATGGTGTGGTGGTGGGCCCAGTCATTGCCAAGAAAAGTTGTGGACAAGCTGATTACCTTGGACTTATGTATAGAATTCTCTTGCAAAGTTTTTAGCTGCTGGTGTAGGAACATTGCCAGCAGAGTATCTTAAACTCTCCAAAATAGCTCTTCATACAGTGTCCTAATGCATGAATCCAAACTTGGTGTCATGTATTTATTTTTGTAGATTATAATTACTAATCATCTTAATTCCCATAATGATACAACAACTTTTCATGAATTTTATCAGAAAACCATTTTTTTTTTTGTCTGACTGCTGAAGGAGGAGAAGCCTCTCCTGATCTCCCTCCCTCTCACCTTATTTTATTTTCTTAATTTCTTTTCTATTTCTGTTATTCTTAGTTAGTTTATTTACTCAGCCTCTGGAGTTACTGTATTAGACTGAACATCTTTTTGAATTAATTTATGTAGGACTGTGATGACAAAATGCCATTTTATTCAGCTGAAAACTTTATCAAAGTCTGCACAGAATAGATGCTATGGAAAAAATTAAGATTCCTCATCTTGAAGTGAATGTGGAAGTAAATACTAGATATGGAAATGAGCCCATGATTACTTACAGTGCCAAACAACCTACCAGCACTGTTTCAATGGGCCCCTGGTGCAACAGTTTTGAAAATAAACCCACCTAAGACTTGGGCTACACCAGGCATCTGGGACTAATACTATATGTATTTCTCCTCTTCCGTAACTGGTAATAACAGTCATCTGATACAAAAGGGAACCAGACATTAAATCTAGACTCAACATTCAACAGGATGAGTATGCCCACCCTGAACGTAGTATTTAGGTGATTATAACCAGGAGAAATCATAAAATTAGGACTAAAAGCTACCGTATTAAACCAAATGTCAAACTGATCATCTGCCAGAAGGATCTGCTAACCAACCAGAAACTCTTAAATTAGCATTATCAAAGGTCTTTGTCCAGGAAGTTGTTTCTAAATGATGATTTTATCACTGAGGGCAATCTATATGCTCTATTTCTATCAGGAAACACGGAAAAGAGGGGTAGCCATAATTTATGTAAGGGATAATGCCCGACGAGGTGTACATTATCAGAAAATAATGGACGACGCGGAGGCGTGAACATAGACTGTAAAAAAGAATAGACAGCGCCTCCTCACTCCTCCCCGTTTACCAGAACGACACACTTTCATGGGGGAATTCATGGCGGATTCACAGACTCCTCCTCCCCAGCTCTGACGAAGCATGTTCCTAAAAAGGGCATAGGGGCGGGATCTTCACTGTAGACTCTGCCATCGCGGGGCGTGTATGGGCTTGTAGTTCGGTCGTAATCACGCCCATTCTGCTTTAGCTCTGATGCTAAACTTGGCTAGCTAAGCTAAAGGCTAATAGCCCCATGCCTGACTGCTGATGTATTTGCGCTCCTCCGAAGGTTCTCCTATTTCTCAAACCTCAAAAGGTAAGAACTAGTAACTTGAAATAATTATTAAAATGTATTGTTACTATAATTAAAGTCCAACAGCCTGCCAATCAAAGTCCGGCCCCCTCATTAATTGTGCAAGATTTCAAAAAATTATCTTACGAAGACCAGCCTGGTGCCTATGTTTTTGACGAGCCCAGCGTTATCTCAGGAAGAATATGTAGCCATAGAAAGTTCTAAAAAAATGGGCACCAGGCATTAAAGTTGTTTTTAACGTGTCTAATGTGTGTTTTAGAGTTAAAATCGCAAGTTTTTTTTATATATATAAGTCAAGCGCACTATTAAATCTCTGCCGTATACAAGTATTGCCATGCAACGTGGACACAGCGAGCTGACCGCAGCAGTTTATGTGTGATGGGAAGTGAGATGATGGCTTTACATTACGTTGTGTGATACAAAATATCATTTCAGAAGGCCAGCGCACTACTTACTGCTTGTGTGTGTTCATAGGATGATGCAAATAACCTTAAGTCCCTGTTGCCATTTGAGCCGGCACAATAATTTCGAACTGTCATCAGGCAATTTGACGGGACTCCTTTCCTAGGTGTACATTACCACTTTTTAATGTACACCCTCCAGCCAATCAGAATTGAGTATTCACCCAGACCATGGTATAAAACAACTCAAAAAGGCATTCCTGGGCAAATTTGACCCCCCCCCGCCCCCCTTTCTGTAATAAGTAAGTAAGGGCGTCAGTTTGTATTTTAAAATCTTGGGGACAATAAACATAAACTTGATAAAGTTGAGTGTGGTTTGAAGATTGCTGGGGTAAATTATGTAATGTATAATGCGTCCATAATCAGAAACTAATGGACGACGTTGAGTCTCTGTTGCCTATTAAGCCAGCGCAATAATTTAGAACTTTCCTCAAGCAATTTGATGGGACACCCCTTCTAGGTGTACATTATCACTTTTTAACCTACACCCTCCAGCCAATCAGAATCAAGTATTCACCCAGACCATGGTGTAATATTGACTATCCATAGCCTATTATTACTCTGTTTTACATTTCATTATAATAAGTGCTGACCTGTAGCCTGTAAACAGGTGTAGAAAATCACATCTTTATTCAATGAATAACTGCCAGGGGATAACGTGATTTGTTTTTCACATGGTAAACATTAAATCTGCATACAGCACAAACAACAATGATGGCAGAAAATGTATTTGCCCCAGAAGTATATGAATCTTTGCAACCTTTGCCATTGTTACCCATTCTGTGCAGAGAAACTTCAACTTTGATTTACAGTTAAGAGTTCTGCAATAGATGGCAACTCCGCTGTTTCAGGTGGACAAATACATAGCCTACATTAAATGTTGCGGGTCCTGGAGATTTTGTTACTGCAGGTGGGTTATGACTTGGCAATGAGAAAATATAATTGTTTAAATGTTTTGTGTAAGACTCCCAAAGAGGATCATGTTGGTATAAAGGATTATGCTGATATATTGTTTTGGTGGAAAGAGCACAAAAGAATATTTCCTGACGTTTCCCTGATAGTGGAAGGTTTGGGGAATTTTCTGGCATGCTCTCTCCACAAACACAAACGGAAAGATTCTCTACATGAATACATGTATATATGAATATTTCAATTGCCCACCCACAGTGAATAACCTTCTACCAGACCAATGACATTTAGATTATCTATTTTTTCCATCTTAAAAAGCTACCCGCGACATTGTAGGACTCTTCGCTGAACATATTTGGTGCAGACTGGGAGTTCTTGACAGCAAATTTTGACAGCCGCATCTTTGCAGAAAGAAAACATGATTGCATATGGAAGTGTGCAATCCCGAGGCAATTTGGAAATTATATTGGGAGCACAAGTGGATGTTATGTTGGTTCTGGTAAAGACTTTCCATATCAGGTTTGGTGGGGACAAATCATAAATAATGCTGGGGACACTTCCACGGTTAAAATGAGGCCTATGGGGACGCAATAGTACCAATACTGGTATCGGATATTGGGCCCAAAACCATTCTAATGCACTTGGATCGTATCGGTTAGTTAACTGATACCCTGAACCGATACCTAAAATGTGTAAACTCTGCAATAATTTCAAAGAAAATGTTTATTTTTTGCTTTAAATTTTAGTTTTGTATATACTATTTATATTTTATTTTTTAACCTAATTCGCCATCATTTGTTGTAACAGGCAGAGAAGAAAATAATACCTGCTTCCAATTTAATGCATTGTTTTGTGTTATATGTATCAGCATCGGTACTCTGTATTGGCAAGTACTCAGAACCATTATCGGTATGGTATCGGTTTGAAAAAAGTGGTATCACTGCATCCCTAGTAATATGTATAAACTACTACAAATTAATCATTGTAGGGGATTTCAACAGTCCAGTCTGTAAGATATAAAAGTCAAAATTACAGAATACAAATGCTTGAAATATTTCACCCGTAGATAATGAATCTATACAATATAGGAGTTTTTTTTGTTGTTGTTGAAATTGGTGACAAAGATTTTGAGCTTTTTTTGTGTTATTCCATTTTTTTTAATCTAACTGGTGTCACAACGCTGGGTTGTTCTAGGATTTTGTTCTTTCTAGGGTTTTTTGTGCTTTTATCTTCATTATATTTTTTCTTAGCTACTCCACTGTGTCAATTTTCTTCTTGTTTCTGCATTACAGATTATTTTTTGATTGCAGGTTTCTGTTTAGGTTTCAACCTTTGTTGGCCTACTTTGTTGTCCTACTCTGTTCTGTTTATTTCCTTCCTGCCATTCAGCCTCCTTCTCAACCTGCATCTGATTACTCTGATTAAGTTTCCGTCTGGATTCTCTGTCAATTCGTACTACAACGAGAATTTCTACCATACTCCGCTGGATTATATGTCTTTCTACCTTTGAGATGCCCATAGTATCATACTTGCCAACCCTCCCAATTTTCATGGGAGAGTCCCAAATTTCAGTGCCCCTCCCAAAAATCTCCCGGGGCCACCATCCTCACGAATTTCTCACGACAACTTCATTGATACATCCATCCTTTACTGTGTGCCGTTTCCTGTTAACTTGAAAAGTAAAAAAAGAAACTTGCATTAATGTGAGACTGATCTTTCTTTTATAAGCCACACAAACATTTTTCTTTACCTTCATTTTTCAAACCTCTCCTTACAAAAAGCAGAAAAAAGCGGAAGCTGTCTGTACGCTGCATCCGTAAACCTGCAATGCATTCAAGGGTTGTTTGAAATGTATGGTCAGTTCAATAACATACAGTACAGACCAAACGTCTGGACACACCTTCTCATTCAATGCGTTTTCTTTATTTTCATGACTACATTAGATTCTCAATTAAGGGCATAAAATCTGTGAGTGAACACATGATGTATGGAATTACTCTATGTACTTAAACTAAAAGGGTAAAATAAAGGAATACATGTGTTATATTTTAGGTTCCTCAAAGAAGCCAGCCTATGCTCTAATTACTGCTTTGCATTCTCTTGAGCTTACAGAGGTAGTCACCAGAAATGGTTTTCCAACAGTCTTGAAGGAGTTCCCAGAGATGCTTAGTACTTGTTGGCCCTTTTGCCTTCACTCTGAGGTTCAGCTCACCACAAATGATCTCGGCCGGGTTCAGGTCCAGTGACTTTAGAGACCAGGTTATTTAAAAAATTTTTGTAAAAGTACAACATTATTACATATGTGTTAATTTGTAGTTTTGATGCCTTCAGTGTGAATCTACAAAGTAAATAGTCATAAAAAGAAAAGAAACTCATTGAATGAGAAGTTGCGGCCAAACTTTTGGTCTGTACTGTATGTCATTTAAAAGTTATAACAAAAACACTCTGAAAAAATAAGGCATAAACTTGTATAGAATAAGAGCTTAAAACTGTCATAAACAGAAATCACGAAACTGAGAAGAGGGATTACGTGACAGTAGCAGGTCTACTGATTGACAGATAGGAACAAGTTGTGAAAGGAGCAGAAATCTGAGTCCTTTAGACAAACAAAACTAGAAGGAATACTTCATACTATTGCTAGAGCACAAAACGTTATAAACTACTGATGGAAGTAATATGAAGTAAGAGAAAAAGAAAGTGGACCACCAAAACTTTCTGGCTCTATAGTGTAACTTCTAGAATGATGCTGGGAACATCAACCCCCACTAGTTTTTAAGATTTTGTCAGTGTGTTCAATCAGACCAAAAAGCAGTATTCTTACTACTTTGTAAAATGTCTGATTTTGTTGTTAATTGATATATTTGAAAAAAGTCCAGATTGTATGATGACCTAATTTATAAATAGCCAAAGGTGCCACAATCCCAAAGCTTAACATTGTTAAATACACATGTAGAATGTTAATATTTTAAATAGAATTAGTAAAAAAAAAATATACATGCATCTACAATTATCAAAATTTATTTATCACAATTTCATTATTAAATGTAAAAAAAATACTAAAAACTTTTTTTTACCGTTTAATTGCTCTAGTATTTGTTAGACGCTTATCCAACCAGCAACTAAAGCTGGACTGGGACGAAAATAATCAAATGAAAATTGGCCCAGGCATTTTGACAAGGTACCGGCCCACCAGGTATTTTCAGAATGCATAAAGCCCCCAACTTAAATGCAATGCACATGTAAAACAAATACACAAAAATCTATTATTTTTCTACAATAATTAAATAAATTCAAAATCTTTCTTTGACAGAATTGCAGACTGCACAGATGGTATCTTCCAAAAGAAGTACTAGGACTTCCACGCCATTGACTTGGGACGTTACTTGGACTTGAACCTATTTACTTGAAAAGACTTGCTTATATTTTACCATATAATCATAGTTTAAAACATTGGTTCTCAAATGGGGGTATGTATACCCCTGGAGGTACTTGAAGGCACTCCAGGGGGTACAAGAGAAAATATACATATATTTATAAAGTAGCATCCATGCAAAAATCCTTTAAAATAATTTTTTAATAAATATTTCAGGAAAATATAAGTTCAGACACGAATTTAGGAAGGAGTAGGCTATTCAATTTCATTTTCCAAAAACCCCAGAGTCTCCCCCATACAAGGATGGTCCTCCCAAACTGTCATATGCCGCTTGGCATTACCAATCAATACTTGGGCCACTGATGGTGTCGTCGAAACGTAGCAGCAATTCTTATAAAAACACGGAAGAACAAGTGGCAAAGAAAGCAAAACCAGGACAAACAATTACGGCTATATCTTAAAGATTATGTTTTAATTGGATTTATGTCCACAAGTTGTTTTTTCTGTCGGGAGAAAGTAGCCAACAGTAGCATGAAGTCAGCACATCATTTTGAGAACAGATCTTTACCATGATCTTAAAAGAGGACACTTTACGTTGATGATAATTTTTATGAGCAAAAAGCTTTATTTATAATTAAGTTAATTTTTACTTTTTAGTTATAGCTTTTTATTTCCAAATAGTTCAAGAAAGACCCCTACAAACTTGTAGTGTTTTGCACATTTCCAATGGCACATTTACAGCTGATTTATAAATGAAGCTGAGAGATCAAGTAAATACTTGATGTGCTGCATCTCACAACTATGAAACAATAAACAAATACAGATTTTCATCTGCAATTAATTAAAATTGTTTATATTTTTGTTAGTGCTGCCTATCACCAGCAGTCATCAGGCCTGGTCTCCAGAATTGAAATGATCACATTCATCAATATTTAGGTCCTGTCTACACAGAAAGGAAACCAGGTTTAGCGGCAAATATATTTAATTGAATGTCACATCCACAAGGAGCCGTGGTTCAGGACATCGTAAATGATAATTTTTCAAACCGAGTCACGGCTGAAGAAATCTCACAATGCTGGCTCAGTTGTCACCATCATTAAAGCTCTCCAACATTTTTTTCTCGTTTATGACCATTCCTATAAGTAACTGTCTTGCGCAACTCTCTTATAAAGTAAACAAACATGACGCATATGGTATTGCAGTCTTAATAAATGGTGACCCTATGTATATTAGAATACAATTTACTCCCCCTGCTCTATCGTCAGAGCCAAAAGAAATGGGTCCAGAGAACCACAGACACCATATGCTTTTGATTAAAGCTCTAATTTGAAGCTAGATTAGTCGTGTTTGCCACTGAGTTTACGGCGTAAGCTCTGTGTTCTTGCTTTGTTTCTCTGGCAGTGTCACAGCGCCACCAGTGGGCCTGGCATGTGTGCTGCAGCATCTTAAACTGGTTTGTGTGAATACACGTGGACCAACATTTGAATTTTTGTGGTGCCATTTTTAAAAGACCGTTTTTGAAAATAAATTGTCGTTTTGTCTCCGTGTAAATGTATCTCCATTCCGCGTCCACACAAATACATCAGTAGATTTAAGATACAGCTGAGAACTTTTTCTTGTGCATTTCAGGCCTTGGTCTGCCTCTGGTTTGATAGTGTTGAAACATATTGATTCAGCACACCCTGGTACAAGCTGATTGCATTAAATTGCGGGAAAATCAAACAAATAATTGTGTACTTCAGCTTTCTTAAAATAATAACCATAAACTATTTCTAAATTCCCCTCATTGAGTGATAGCTTAAAACATGTTCAGTATGCAACATATAAATATACAGGTCTGCAGAAGGCATGAATATTTAGTGCATGAGTAGAAGCATGTAATGATAGCTAATTATTGTTGTGAAACATACCTATGGGTTTTACTGTATATATAAGTTTGTGCTTTCTCTGGAAATGTTGGTAATTGTTTATGTAAGTATAAACCCAGCCCAACCAAAAAAAACTTTAGGAAATCTTACAATGGTGGTTTCGTAAAAGCACACAAGTGAGGTGAAATAAACTCAAGCAAACATCTTTCGAAACAGAAATGAATAGCTTTATTTAACACATTTCACAAGCGAGGTTTTTGGAAAGTGTATTCTTCAGATGGGTTTTTTTGTTATAAAATGAAAAAAACAGTGTGCAGCTTTGTTCTCCAATCATATCAGAAAGACACACAAACTTAAAGACCTCCTAACTTATCGTGCTTAAGGAAATGCTCTTTCGGAAGAATTGAACTGAGAAATAACGGCCCGGTGAGAAGTCAGTACCTCGCGGGAGGGTCTCATTTGTGTTTCATCAATGGCGACAGACGGTTGATCATTGAAGTGGAGAAGCACTCTTTCCTGTATGACCCAGGTCACACTTTTTATAAAAACGTCAAGAAGGATAAAGCATGGAGTGACGTATCTGCTGTTATGGGGCAATATGGTGAGTTTATCCTACTTATGAACCTGAATCTCTAATTCTATACTATATGCACCATTTTCCTTTATGCAAGCAAAAATAAATGTGCCTTGAAGTTTTAATGATTAAACTACAATGAACTTGCCAAAATAAATACTGTTTCATGCTCTTTCGGTGACAGCTGCTTCCCTGCTGCTACGTGCCTCATACGTCCCCGGTGGAAAGGGCAAAGCAGAAGAATACGAGAGTTAAACATGCTGCTCCTGTAACGTGCTGCTGACACGTCCGGTGGAAAGCCCGGTAAAGTGTGTAAGTTGTCCCTGCAGAAAGAAGACCCTGCAACGTCTAACTCTGTATTATATGTTATCAGCAATTAGGTATATAGAATGAATGACAAGTTTAAAATAAGGAATCAAGATATGTTTGTGGTTCATTCAGACTGTTAGTGAGTGAGAGAACTAGACTTCAGCAGATAATAGGAAGGCTAAAGGTATTGCTTACAATCTGCTTTGTCCTAAGCTTTTGTCCGCCAAGGACCAGGCTGGTTAGAATCATTAACAGTATTTCATAGTCTAGAATATTCACTTAGTGAATAAAGTGTTTGTAATACTAGCCATGTCAATCATGGTAAAAGTGAAAGTAAAAAAAAGTTTTGTATTTAAGTGACAGTGTGTAGTTTTTGCAGTACATCTTTGAAAATAGCCATTAAAATATTATTTAATAATAATTACGTAAAGCATATTAATTGCAAAATATTGACGATATTGTAAAATATGACTTTTAAAATCAGTTTTAAAATACATAGGCGCGGGTCCTCTTTTCAGGGGAAAGCCATATTAGATGACGTCTTTACTTTTACAAGAGCCCGGACGGACAAAGCGCGCAGAACAAGCCCGCTATTAAAACATTGATTTCCACTCAAAATGCAAAAAAGTTTCGCCATAAATACATTTTTACCTCTTCGCTAGTTCCGAGCAATGAAAGAGAGACTGATGTGCTTGTCATGTTGCTGCAAATAGATAATTCTCAGGGTATTGAGCGGTTGAAAACAGCACTAGTTGGACCTCCGTTGTTGAGTTTCTTACTCGAAGATACAGATACCGCATGCTTGCGATAATTTAGGTATGCACTCCCCCCTACTGGCCGAAAATTACACACTGTGCCTTTAAGTTTTTAATTATTAGCAAAACCTTGTTGGACCGAGACGTTTCTCTCCCAAAGGTTTGTAGGCTCTGCTACTAATGATAATAATTAAAGCTGTTCGCAGCCTCGAACGGCTCTCGCAGTTTAGCGCCGCTTCAGCCTATGCCTCGACCGTGGGACTTACGCACCGCTGCCTCAACCCCCTCTCAACACTTCCACAGAACCTGATGATAAAATCTGCATGAGTACGTGTTTAAATGGTAAAAAAAATGCAGTTTTCAACCAAAATGGCTGACCTCATAAATGAAAAGATCTTTTCAGGAGTCCTGAGAAACTATATAAGTTCTGAATTTCACAATCATACTTGAAATCATTGCTTGACAAGAATTGTTTTTTATGAATCCTGGGGACACTGTGATGGTATTAGGCCAAGGCCAGCAAATATTTGCATACATATGTGTTTAGGGAGGGAAAAATATCCATGTTGTTGAATTTGGAGCCAATCAGATGATGCATGTGGAAATTCGAACCAAATGTATTTCTACGGCATGATAAGATGATTCGCCATGCTACTACAGCCACGCCCTCTTTGTAAACTCCTGAACTCAACCTTGGTGTCTAGTGTCTTGTGTTTTTATAGTGGTCTGAATGTCAGGTTGTGTTACGTCTCCCTCCGGGATGAGAACTTGGTGAAAGCGTTGGGCTCCATGGGGTGCTGCGGCCGTGGGCCCTGAGTTGGATGTGCCAAGCCCTCCCTCCCCCGGTGGATCGTGTTGAATTGGGGCGCCTATCAAAGTCAGTTCAGGAGCTGGCATCCCTGGGAAGACACTTCGGCCCCTACTCACTTCCTCCCCATTCCCTGACGCTTCGTCTGCCCACTTCATCATTGTACCACTCATGTAGGGTCTTGGGGCGTGGGCATGTCACTGATGTGAGGGGAGAGGTTTCCATCCTCGCTATCCTGTGGCCGCCTGAGTCCCAATTTTACTGTACAACTTAGACACTCTCACTTAATTTACATTAACATTTTTATGAGACACACATGTAGGGAAATTGCTTTTTCTGCTCCAGAGGGGGATCCCTTCAATGAGCCAACCCTCCGGTGCCGGGGCCCACTGTTTAACTGCATTTATACACTGAGGGCCCGGGACGGGGGATAGAGGTGTCTGGCAGCGTTCCCATAACCTACCCCTCTCTTTTACTGTAAGTGCACATTAGAACAACACGCATCAACACAGGGGGCTGGAGTGGCAGCGGTCAAGGCTGACCAAGGGTGGCGGCAGCATGTGTCGTCCAAGGCCGGCTGCAGCCCCGCAGCCTTGCGGCGTAGGGGAACCCCTGTCGGCCAATCCCTGATAGGGGCCTTGCTGTGGGGTGGTTTCATCTGGTTTCCGGGTTCTCCGGGTCCCGGGTCGGACCCACCCTGGCGTAGTCAATTGCCGGAAGGACCCATGGGCTCGTTGCTGCGGCCTTCCAGCCACCTGCATTGTAGCTGCTGAATGTTCCCCTGGGGCTTCCCTCTGTTCATCTCTTGGGGTGTGCGGTCAGCCCTGCATTAGTCTGCCTGGGGCTCCTAGGCTCTGAGGCCCTCTGGAGGTTTATGTCCCCATCCTATCTCATGTCTGCATCGATTCATGTAGGACGGATTGACGGCTCCTCACACCAGCTATCAAACACTTGTATGGAGAAACCTAATAAGCACCAGCATGCTCACACATACATATAGGTGTGGGGACTTTGGTGTTTACAGATATATTCTTAGACTGAGGTTATCATCAATATATCTTGAATAATTGATGCCAACAGCTTTTCAGTTTTGTTGTGAATGTGTAGTGGTTATTTCATATTATTTGGTTTCTTTTGGTACTCCTTTTTGGATGTTTTTTTTTTTCACTCTCTGGTGTCCTGTTGATGTGGAGAACTAAGATGTTTTCCTGTGTTGTTGTTTTTTTGTTCCCCACCCTCTCTCTTTTATCGTCAACTCACACTCCTACCTCTCCTGCCTTTCTTCTTCATCTGCTTTCTTTCTTTTCTGTTGTTTTTTCGTTTCCATTTGATTCTGAATGGCCTTAAGTGAAGCTCTGGCAGGTACTCCCACGGGGAACATTGTGATCTCAACCTGAATCAGTACCTCGATAGACAGCTCGTTTTCTCCAGCAGTCAGTGTTGCAGCAAAACTATGGAAGCCTTTGACTAAAAACACTCTGTTGTTGTAGGATAGTCCCATGAAGATGATGATCAGGGTTGTCCTATATTTATAAGAAACAGTAAGCTTTACATACAGAAAATGTTAACCAGTTAAAAGATAAATAGGTTAAAAGGGCCATATGTGAATGTGATTGTGGAGTTCAAACCAAAAATGTCACTGATCTCTCCTTTATTTAATTAAATAAAAGAGTAGCAGCATCCGGATTTGTCCTTTTACACCGACATTTTTTTTTTTTTCTGTCAAATTTAGGAATGCTAATTAGTTGTGATTAATTCGCAGCCGCCCTGTGGTTAATTAGATTAACATTTTTAATCATTTGACAGCCCTAATATAAAGTTAAGAAATGAAATAAAACGTCGTCCAAGACAAAGCATGGTGGAATGTAATATATAGAAAAACCTCATTCAAATACATAATTTATAGTGTGGTTTTACTCACTAACTCTTCCAGTTGACAAGATGTCCATTTAAATACTGCCCTCTTCTGGAAAAGTGAGGCTTGTAAGTAAAAGGGGACAGATACACTTCTGACTTTAGGTGAATAAAGACAGTGTTTTTTAGTTCATACTATCCATTTAAAGGCCACATACATGATGTTCATAAAGACTTGTCAGCTGCATATATGTGCCTTTCATGTTTTGCATAACCCAAATATGTCACCCATTAGGTCGACTAAAGAGAGAGGACTGAAGACTCTTATTGAAGTTGCTGAGGCACATTATGTCGCAAAGAGAATTATGGTTATTTCTTCTTCTTTTTGCCTCCCATATAGTCTTGAATGTGTCTCCACCCACACAGCTGGGTGGTCTGCCGTTCTGAATGTGACCCCAATAGAGACCTTTGCACTGAATGAAATCCACTCTACCATGAACATCACTTTTGTTGGACTGTCAAGGGACAATGATTTACAATACATTTGGAAAACATAAAGGAACAAGAAAAGGCTCTGTTCGCTATTGAAATCATTCTACAATGGCACTCGCTGCTTAGAATGATATCATAAATTGGCAATGACTTTGCCAATTAAAGAATTAAAGCAGCCAGTTAAGTCTTTCTTGGTGTTTATTAATTAATTTTAGATCAACATGTGTCTAAATCAGACTTACTTTAGTCAAACTGTTCGTAACTTCCTAAAAGAGATAAAAACAGGGAAAAGGGGCAACAGACTATCCCAATAGGTTCCATGACATTGAATAGTACCATGGTCCGGTGCTGTCGTGACTAATTTAACTGACATCTATATGAACTTACAACTAAGTAAAAAATGTATTGTGCTTTTGCTATCAATCAGATGCTAAATCATGTAGAGTCTCGATTTATTTATAATATATACAAAATAAATAATTGGGGTATAATCCACGTTTTTTGCATTAAGTACACATGAAAGTAACGGCAATTACACAAATTTTCCTGTCTCAGGTATGTAAATTGTTTTAATAACAGTTTTTTTTTTATTTCAAATATATATTTTACTGTAAAATCACAACCACTAAGAGCATCGGCATGTGTAAAAAAAAATAAAAAAAAAGCATCAACAAACATTTCACCTGCATTGAGTTTAAAGGCACGATCAGATGATTTGCAAATAAGAAAAGAAGTTAAAGAGAAATTTCACCATTTTCATATAAATTTTTAATTCTAAATGTGCATGCTTGTATTTTTATCAGTTTTACAAAAGGAAAAAAAACATAACAGTTGAACCTATGGGGCTTTATCTATTTATTTTCTCCCACTCATCCAAAAGAAGCGGAGGTAATGTGTACACCCATCCCCACTCTCCAGCTTAATCTAGGGGATCCCAAGGTGTGGAATGCACCAATAATTGCATTTGCTGTATAATCTGAAAGTTTACCTATGAATATACTATGGTATAATTCTTAAATGCAACATATTTCATTCAGATTCTCATTTTTATTCTCATTTCAAAGATTGGGTGGGGCTGATTGTTGGTTGTGTGTCTGTGAAGTTCTGCAAATCTGAAAATGTGGGTTAAACTGATAATTTTCCCATCACAATGGCTGTGCTTTCAGTGTCTTTCATGTCGAAAAAGTGCGTAAGAAAGTTCCTTAGTGTGCTTAAAGTGGCTCAAATTATCCCGCCAAGTTTTCATCTATAAATCCCAAATTTGGTGTTGATAGTGGCATACACAACTATCGCATATGCAAACTTTATTAATGAGACCCCGGTGCTGTTGTTTTATCTCACTTGATTGTGCACAGAATATTCTCTTCACTGCACGGAGCCCAGTCATCAACACTGCAGTAAGGGTTGTGTAAAGAAAGAAGAAGAAGAAAACAAGCACAAGCTGCTGTTTTGACTTATTTGTTATGTTTTATTGCCTCACAATTCTCTCTGCACTAGTAAGACGGTGTGGTACAACCCAACCTGCCCTTTGCAAGTTCAGCTGGCAGTGGAAAAGCTCTCCTGAATATGCTGGAACATAAAATACCAGACCAGATCGGAACAAGCTGCACCGTTCTGCTCAGCAGAAAAGAGGCTTTATGGTTTAAGACTAACAATTTAGCAAAGCATAATTATTCATGAATTTATTTCATGTGGAAGCAAAACGGCTCTGAACCAATAAAATACATGGAAAAATGGTCAATACAAAAGGACAACAACATAAGAAATGATCCCATGTTCAGCCTGGTACATCTGTTCTGCTTCATAAATAATTTACTTTCAACAGTAGTGCTAAAGTTTTTTTTTTAAATAACGTGTAACTTAAGCCTGTTTCAAAAGACACCATGGCGACATATCAGGGTAATACTGCCTCCACGGTGAAGCAAGAATACTGCAACAGTTGTGCTGCCACGCTTAATAATAATATTACCGTAAAACTGGACTTGACCGCTTATAAATGACCAGGCTCTCTAATGCCGCCTTCACATGAGAATGAATATGGTGCTATTGTTTTTTGAAACCTCATTAGTGTGACCTTCAGCAGACTTTAAGGATTTTTTTTTATTACAAAAAGCTCATAATCCTATCATAAACCTATTAATTTTTTTAGAAAGCTCTTTTATCCTCCACTCCTTACCTGTAATGGCTCCTGTCTGAATTTGTTATCTGTATAAAAGACACCTGTCCAAACCTTCAAACAGTCCTTCTTGAACTACCCCCATGGACAAGACCAGCTTTCTTTCCTAGTAAAGTAAGGACAAAACTCTACACCTGCACAAGACTTGGATGAGCCAATCAATAACAAGCAAGTGGCTTGTTGATTAGAAATCAACTGTTGGAGCAATTATTAGAAAATGGAATAAATACAAGATCAGTGACAATTTTCCTCAACCTAGGGCTCCATACAAGATCTCACCTTACCTACACATGATCTTGACAACAGTGAGGAAACAGCCCTGAACAAAACAGAAGAAGCTGGTCAATAACCTGGAGAGAGCTGGGATCACAGTTATAAAAGTTACTATTAATAACACACTACATCTTCATGGATTACAATCAGTAATCCATGAAGGTCAGTGGTCATATGTATGCATCAGAAACTAAGAACAAAGCATCCAAGCAAAATAAAACTAAACAAAAACTGCAGCCTAATTTAGGTAGCTTTTATCAGCTCTCTGACATAAACAATAGCCTTATTGGGCTTAACTCAAAATTGAGACAATGTGCTGGTTTCCCTTGTCACATCAGATGAGCAGCAGACATATGCTGATTTTAAAATTTTACAAAGTAAAAACTTAACCACCGTGAGATAGCCAATGCTTTAAATGATTTTTTTTCCACTAAGTGCTAATATTAGGGCTGCTCATCCTTTAGATAGTAACAGATTTGGAAGCTTTTAATTATGTTGCTGCATCGTGCCATTTTCGAAGGGCAGGGAAGTTAAAAGTGGCGTGATCATCTGGGTTCTTTGAGATCAGTGATTGATCAGCTTTTCCTAATGGAATAAGGGAAATGTAGCAACATATTTCACACACAACTCACTAAAGAATTTTTAAAAGTTTATTTATTGTGACATTCAATTCTTTTATTGCACTAAAACTCTATCTTAATTAATTTGTCTAGACCAGGGATCCTCAAGTCCAGGCCTCAAGGGCCGGTGCCCTACCAGTTTTAGATGTGTCTCTGCTCCAACACAGCAGATTCAAATTCTTCTTCCTCAGCATGGCAAAGTTCTGCAGATGCCTGGTAACCAGCCATCATTTGCTTCTGGTGTGCTGAACCATGGGAAGAACTAAAACCTGCTGTATACTGGCCCTTGAGCTGTTGAGCTAGGGATTGTAACATTTTCAATTCGTTACAAGTTTTCTATTTACTGAATCCCAGCACATTGTGTTGAGTTGTTGACATGAGGTTGTACTTAAACATGCATGTAGTGACAGTGGAGAGGAAAACCTCCGCTTTAACGGGCAGAAACCTCAAGCAAAACCTGGCTCAGGATAAGCGGCCATCTACCATGACCACCTGGAGGTTTGAGAAGACAATGCAGAGACACAGAAATAACAAAAGGAACTGATGTAAGAGTGCTTTCTATGTTAAAGAAAGAAAAAAGATGATAACAGGACATGGAGTTCATTAGGTGGGCATTATTCAAAACAAACAGTGACAGCAAATCTTGCTAAGATGGGTATGTCAAAACCAGTTTTGTTTTATCTTATTTTAAGATGACTGTAGATGACACTGCTCAGAAATAAAATAAAATACATACAATTTACCTCCTGCATTTATGGAAAGTCAAAAGTGCCTCAATTCAATTCATTAAAAAAAGCCTGAAATGGACGTTTGCCAATTTTACTATAACTGGAGCTGTATGCATCAAATGAACCAATCATTTAATGAATAAATGTAGAATTGTTTTATAAAATTGGTTATTTTATACAGAATTTCAAAGATTGTGTCGTTATAGATTAACACCTGGAGCAGGTAAATATTTAAAATATGAAGGGCAGTGTGCATTGTGATCAGGGTTGGGTTATTCAATCCGATGCTTAATGTTTATTCGGCGTGACAGAAACAGTTTAAATAATTTCATGATGTACTTCAGCACAGGGTAAAAAAAAGTATGGATGATTTTGAAAAATATTTCATTTGAATTTGAATGAAAATCAGTAATTTAATTTGTTCATATATTAAGACTTTTTAAATATTTACTTTTTCAGAAAAATTATGATAAGGGACAAGAACTAGTCAAAGTTGAAGCTGTAAAGCCAGCACAAATAATTTAATCATTCTGATGGAAGATATCAACAATTGATTTTTTTATTTATTTACAATATTTGAAGTGTGTTGTGGATTTTGATTTAGCTCTTTATACTCGTTTCCTTCAAAAAATAACCTGTGGATCATTTCTCTTTACAAAGCATGTGGTGTGACGTGCGTCCATAGCATAACCAGCAGAGGGAGCTATATAACAGTTGATGGAAAGTTGCAGTTCTACGGTGCAGTATTTCATGCACAACACATTCGTTATTTGTTCTCTTTAATTATTAAAGGAATAGAGTAAAAACCTGTTATTGTCCTCCTGTGATGTCGTTAGGCAGATACTTTTTTCACCCTTGTGCTGCCAGTAGGCTACTTTAAAACCTTTAATGGCTGAGGCCTCATTATCTGCAGAATAAGGCTTTATAATTTGACTGAATTTACAGGTGCTAACCCGTGCTACAGTTACCTTACTCTCTAAAACAAATGAACAACACTCCTCCAGCAAAACAGATTTTCATCAAAATGAATTACTGCCACACTACAAACGCCTATGGTTCTTTACCAGGAATAATGGGGAACTTTCTGCATTTACTATGATAGGTCAGAGGTGATTTTATCCCAATCTGAGCTGTTATCTGTCCTCTAATCAGATGAGAAACTTTGTTTTCCAAAAACATTTGCAATAGTATCTGTATGCAGACTTCTCTAAAATCAGATTAGGCTACCGTTCTGCAGAGGTGTTATATTGAGCTGCTTTGGGTCTTTGCTGCCTTTGCATGTCCTAGCTGTAACTGATCACGGATCTGATAGAGTGAAAATAGGACTGGTGGAGGATGAAATAGGGCATGAATAGAAATAGCTCGGTAGCCTGGCTCCACAGTCTCTGGAGGGATTGCTGTGTCAGTTGCCTGGTGTGTGCCATAAAGCTGTCTATTCCTCGTCCAGGTGTGTGTGTTTGTGAGTGTGTGTTTGCGTAGCAGTGGGGGGGGGCATCCTTAAAGGCTCCTGGAAACCATGAGAAAGCAGAAGGCCTCTGTCGAAGGCATTAGTTCTATAGGCACTGACAAGGAAGGTGTTATTGCCAAGTCGGATGGGGCCTATATTCTGTGGGACTTGGTGGAAGCCAGAAGTCGCCTACTCAACACCCATATTTTTTTTATTTTTGCAGGAATAAATTCCTTCTACAAACCGTTTCCTACTGATGAAGGTAATTGTCTTGTTAAACCTTGAAGAACTTTCGCAGAACAATACATTCAGTCAGCACTGTAAAAATACATTAAGCAGTATTGATTTCCTCCTGGGGCATGCCGTTTCATCGCTCTGCCTGTGTCGGCATTTTGTGAGGACTCAGGTGGTTCTGAATAACAGTCATCAGCACCAACCACTTTACCCTCAAGATTTAAACCTGCAAATTACAGTAAAGCAATAAAGGGCTTTAATTATTTTTGCCCTCTCATATATATTTTTTGTTGGGTTTTCTTTTTGTTATACTCATATGTTTCAAATGATCAAACTCATTTTAAAAAAAAAACAAAAAAAGAAAAATTGCAGTTTTTACATAACGATGAAGATTAATTTGAGAACACATCTATGCTAACTATCCTGGCCCTAATGTTTGTAAAACTACAACTGCTCCCTTTAACATGTTGTGTTTTCAATCTAAAATTGGGAATTTTAGCCCACGCCACTTTGCAGAATTGCTATAATTTGACCAAATTGGGTTTTTGGGCATGAACTTCTTAGGGTGATACCAAAGCAGAATTCATGTGGCATTTCACATTCTACAATGTACTTTCATAAAAGTTGCATTACAATGGTTTTTTTATTTGTGTGTTTCTTTTTACATATGAGGACTTTTAATATTTGTCTGTCTGGTTTTTCCCCTTAGAACTCTTGCATGTAGGTAATTTTTACCCAGTCTGACCCTAATTGAGGCCAATGAAGCCCAGCTCACACTGTGCATTTTTTGGCCTTCGTAGACAATTCGTGAATAGAGTCGAGATTAAAAGCAGTGAAAAGTATACGTGATTCGGAGGTCTGTGGTTGTCCAGTGTGACGGGCCCTCTGACAGATTAACGAACACTTTCACGACCAAATCCAGCCTCCGACAGTCAACAGTGTCAAAAAAATCTATGGCTCTAGTCTTCAGTCAACACATGAAATTATACCCAGGGAGTGATGTGATAAACTAGTGACAAGAGTACAATGCGACAATCGCAACATTAGCGACAATGGAGGCAACAAGGAAGAACAAGTGGACAAACAAAGGCGACACATTTATTGCACTTTGGCAGCAAAGACATTATCTAGAGACATTTTATCACTGCTATCTTGGGTATCTGTTGATGCGTTTTAGCGATGTATGCTTGTGATGTTGGCGTGTCCTGCTAGACCAAGATGTTGCGCAGTTTGACTCACTGAAATCTTGGATTATAGACTGTTCCTCCTCTCTAGATTTTGCACAGTGGGACATAAAGCAGGCTTTTGCGAAAGCTGAAAAATGCACAGGGTGAACGCAGCTTAAGGCTTGTCGTCTTTTAGATGTTACTCAGTGGTCTTTTGGGCCCTCCTGGTTGAGTGGTTGATGTGATCTAGGAGTAATATTGATACACTGGGCATTCTTTTGAAGTTTCCTTACTGTTCTGTGTTTTTCTCCATTTGTGGATAATGGCTGTCACTAGCTGCATTTTCATTACCTATGAAATTCCGCAAAATGAAGTTGCCAAAATAAATTAACCTAATGGAAAAACGGGAATTTCAAGAAACGTATCTATTTCGATAAAACGTTTTTGCGCTTGGATGGGGTAGTTTTTTTGTGCGTATCAAAATTCATATATTTCGCAAAACATAAATGGAAACAACTTTATCCCATCACACGAGTCACGTGATAAACAACTGGATGTTACTACGAGCGGCATGTTTGGGTACACAAAGAGACAAAGTTTTTTTTTTGCATTTGGTTGATGATAAAGGCATAATTAATATATTAGATTCAAAACAGCAAAGAAACGCGAGCATTTACCAAGACAGCTCCCATTTAAAAGGGGCTTGTTGCCACAGTCCCTCTACAAGCCGTCTACGTCTCGTCCTCTGATGGCTGATAATGAGCGCAAGTGCCATGCCTGCAATATGAATATATCTACTGTAAATTTTCACATCTGTTGCCACTTTTATTACTCATGTAAAAACTTGTGATTTAAACTGAGTTTGTTATTTAATGGTAACACTGCAATTGCTAAATTGGTTTTTTTCGACATTTAGACAATATCGACATTAAGTTTTGCGCATATTTGTAATAAACGCAGCTACTGTGGTTCACTGGAGTGGTTTTGCAATCCTACCCACACTGACAGAGGCCAATGACTTTGTCTCTTATCTCTCCTAAAGTTATTTTTCTAAGACTGAAAGATGATGTATTGCTTTTTGAGATATTTTGTCCTACTTCATGTTGTCTGGCAGGTTCTGCTTAGGAGTTTTCTTGATTCTGCATTTTTGGCAGTAAACAGGCCTATGTGTGGCTAGTTACATGTAGTAGTTATTCACAGTCTATTTTTGGCTACCAACTGTGGCAAAACAATCTTCAGGCTTAGGGGGCAATATTTTTTTTTTTTTTTACAAAGTATTCAGATTGTGTTTATTTTTATATTACTTTAACAAATGAAATCTTCATCTGGAACAATCGGGCTGTTTGTTGACTTTAATTTTTTTAAAAAGCAACATGAATCCCAGTACTTCATTTATAGTAGTTTACACAATTTCATTGAACAGTAGAGTTACTGTTGTTAAATCTTACAGTACAACGGTCTTTCTATTGTTAATTTGATATTTTGAATGCCCTGCAGTACATCCGTTTCACATTGATTTTACTACCTAAAACAGGGGAGTTACTGTAATCGTTGCAATTAAGTTACTGTTACTTTGGTATAAACTGTTGATAGAGTTTATATCTCTGGAACCATTTCAAAAACGTTCCTTATACACTGTATATAGCACAGCCATAGCTACCCGACATTACAATATTAGGGCATTGTTCTATTGATGAAGAGAGTGTTTGTTCGCCGAGCAGGCAGTGTATGACTCAAGCTACCAGATGGTCTCTGATGCCTACTTTATCTTTTCGGATGACATCTTATTTGCTGAGAAGAACATTGGAGAGGCAAATTACCATTTGGGTTCCATTTATAGATTAAACACTTCTAAACTTTTAGGGCATGAAGGAGAAACAAAGCTGTAATTAATTAGACAGTGTGCAGGAGAAATCACCTATCTTTGGTGTGCCCTCCACATTTTGTTAAGTTAATTCCACAAATCTGTTTGTGTTTTATTGGGATTTTTTTTTTTTTGATGGACCAACAAGATGCAACATATGAATAGGAAGCCTTTTTTTTCACCATTAAAAGCACTTTGTGTGTTTGGATTCAGTCCTTTTAACTCGGAGCCCACTAAAAAAAATCAATTGAAATGACTTGCATCCATATGAACTCTTTCTAATGCCAGGAGAAAATCATCTTTACCAGTAAATTAAAAATGTGCAAACATTTGATAGATGTAGAACAATCATCACATTTCTATCTCTCCTTCCTGTGATCTTCTGGTTCTGTTATAATATCTATTTTTGACATATTGCCCTTCTCCTGCCTGTATTTTGGTCACATATGATTGTTAAATGGATGCAGAAGTGGTACCAAAAACTCAAAATCAACTCTCTTCAATGGACATTTCAGTTTCCAGCTGTTGGGGAGAAGCCATTTTCCCCTGAATGAACTAAGTAGACTGTTGTTAGCTGTTCAGTTTTTGCCCAAAGCTAGTTTTATGGCCCACACCATGTGCAGTCCTCCATCTTGGGCCAGAGTTACATCGTATGACCCTTGCCTCACAGGCTTTCTCTTACTTGGGCCCCTTGGAGTGAGATATCAGCCAGCTCCGTTCCCTGACCCTCATGGTGGTAATTGTATCTATTGTTTTTCCTTCATTATCCATTTTTTAACAAATCGGTTAGTAGGTCAGTGCATGCGTAGACAGGATTTATTGGTAAGTTTTGGCTGGAAAGTATACATATTTTCAATTTTCAATAAATCTTGCAAAAGGTTGAAGTTATCTGTGATCACTGTATGCATGTGTGAAATACTGTCCACAATGTTTGAATTATCCTTCTAATAAGACTGAAGTCTAGAGACAAACTAAAGACAAAAGTGGTGCCATGATCATCTGATGAATACTTAATAATTCAAATGTAATCAATAATTATATAAATATTAAAATATTGATTATAATTTTGTTTTTGTTGTTTTTTTACCATAAACTGATCGGACCCTAAATCATACACACACAAAAACTGGTGGTCTTAAGAGAGGATAGGACCCATTAATCTGGATGATCTAGGGGGATTGAACAAAGAATATTCAACCCTCTGTGTATGCTACAGCCTTAGGTAAAAGGAGAATCAAATGGCGATCCTATTGGCAAAAAAGTTGTAATACATATTAACAGCAGGGTTCAGCAATGTGCCATCAGTGATTTTGTTCAAACATTAGTTCCTTTATCCCACTGGCTCTGTGTGACTTTGCCACTTCATTAAAACTTGGATGAATTCAACCCTTTTTAGAGATTTCTTAACCAATAAAAGCAGGTAATTTAATCACTGTTATGGAAGTTTCAATGGCTTTATGGTTGTCTCTACTGGAAAAGAGTGGGGTATTTAATATATATTGTCTTTACTTGATTACAGTTTGCTGCATGAACAGATGGCTCTGTAACTTGTACGTAAGAGAGAAGATTGTTATTTACCTTTCGGAGGTAGACGCTCCAGGAGAAGGAAGACACAAACCAAGTTTTCTTCAAGCATTATTCTAAGTACCTTTAGTTGGCTCTGTGGCTCTCAGCTAACACAATTTAATGAGTTTCTTTCTTTTTGAAATCTAGCCTCCCGGTAGGATTGTTTTTCCACTCCACAAACAGCGGTGTTCCTTCACATTATCTTCAGCATTAAATGAAGGGAGTCACAGAAAGAGGCTTTTAGAAAAGGCCCTGTCTCATTGCAGCGGTAAGGAGGAGAATCAGCTTTATTGCTTTTGCACAACGACACCATAAATCCACAGTTTTTAATATTATGACATGTGACAATGCTGTGTTATTAGATATATCTATGCAGCGGGTGCTAAGATAAGCCCTCTTTAAAATTACAGCCCAGTAATGAGAGTAATAATCCTGAACATTGTATCCTGTGATAAATCTCTTCCCATGCTTAGCTAATGAATTTTCTCTGAAGCCAGCTGCTGTCACTCACTCACACACATTCAGCAGAGATGGTTTATCTTCTTCACATTTTGTTCACGCTTTCACAACTGGTGGAAATCATAACCTAAGGCTACCAAATTCAGTGATTTACTGACTGAGAAAACTAGAGGTCTATTTTGCCTTCTTTTCGTCTGTTTTATATCTGTCCTGTCTGGCATTGTGGCACTCATATTCATATCAGGAATGCACGGATACCGATACTGGTACCATGAACCGATACTTAAAACAATTTAATAGAAATGTTCATTTTTCCCTTTTATTTTAGTTTCATGTTAATTTTTATAAAAAATTTTTATCTAATTCACCATTATTTGTTGTAACAAGCAGAGAAGTAAATAAAATATGCCTTCCAATTTATTCCAATTTTTGTGTTTGCTAGAAGTATTGGTTTTGGTACTCTGTATCGGCAAGTACTCAAATCCAAGTATCGTATCGGTTCAAAAACAGGGTACCGTTGCATCGCATATAGCATAGATAGATAGATAGATAGATAGATAGATAGATAGATAGTTAGATAGATAGATAGATAGATAGATAGATAGATAGATAGATAGATAGATAGATAGATAGATAGATAGATAGATAGATAGATAGATAGATAGATAGATAGATAGATAGATAGATAGTTAGATAGATAGATAGATAGATAGATAGATAGATAGATAGATAGATAGATAGATAGATAGATAGATAGATAGATAGATAGATAGATAGATAGATAGATAGATAGATAGATAGATAGATAGATAGATAGATAGATAAACGGACAGACAGACAGACAGACAGACAGACAAACAGATAGATGAGAGGCTAAAGATGGAGGACGGCAGGCTGGAGGCTAAAAGGTTGGGTTTAAAGCAAAAATATCTGTTAGCCATGAACATGAGCAATTTGTTTAAAAAAAGAGCCTTATGATGATTTTTATTAGTAACAGTTATTCATATATTTGGCTTTGAGGTCAGAGCGTGATATGAAATATTAAGTTATGTATTTTTTGACATGACAAAAGTGAACTGTCCAGATGAAGTTGCTGGTAGATTAATAGGTGGAGCATTGGCTGAAACAATGTGACAATAACAGTAAAAATGTCAATTTATTTAGCAGAATCACCACAAGAAAGCAGAGAGAACTGAAAGAGTGTAAATTTCATTAAAACAATACATTTTTTGCACATTCTTATCCTTGAATTTTCTGTCAATGCTGAACTTAAGAGGTTCTGGGCTGTAGATTTCTATATATTTGGATCTTCATGTTTTCATGGGTAGGCTATATACAGTATGTTATATGTCAGATATATGTATTTTACATGTTATTTTCACTTAGTTATGTTTAGTTAGTAACGTCTGGTGTCTTTATTCTCTTCAAGAAAGGTATAAGGTGGAAGTTATACAGTTTATTAATTCAACAATAGTATTGGATCGCTATCGGGTATTGACAGATGCACAAAATCCAGGCATCGGTATCGGAATTGAAGAAGTCGGATCGGTGCACCCCTCGTATCTGTATTTGTATTTGTTTAGAGAGGAAAAGTATTTGTATTTGTATTTGAGTAAAATTCAAAATCGGCGCGAATATAATTTTTTTTTCACATTACACTTCTAATTTATGTTTTATCTATTATAATAATTATGAATATGCAAGATTTGTTTATGCTGTTCCATAAATCCAGCAATGTAACTGGTAACATGAAATGTAATTGAAAAGAAAATTTACATAACAGCCATTACTTCATCCATGGTTAAACCTACAGGGGCAGAACATGGGTCTGATGATGAACTGGGGCTGGTGGGCGGATTGGTGCTTGTGGCTTGCGGGTAGGTTTACAGACCAGGAGCGGAGGCTTTAGGTGGACGTGATTATGCATTGCAAATATTGACAGATGTCTGATATCTCTGCCTCTACAGAGCCAGGCACAGTCTTTTCTATTTGGTAGCCTATTTGTTTCAGTTGCTCACTTGTTTGTAGTTTCTGAATGAACCCAGTCAAGGTACAAAAACATATTCAACAAAAATAGTGATGCAGTTAAGTTGTTTTTTGTTTTGTTTTTCGCTGAGGAGAGCCTCCTTTGCTGCTGTGTAGAGCAGCTGCATCAGTCACCTGTTTAACCTCCTACTCCTCTCCCCCCGACTCCTGAACATCATCACTCCCTAACTCACATGGACTGAGGTTTCATTAGGAAATGCATATTTTTGATATGTTTTTTCTGGTTCCTGAATACAAATAGTTTATAAAGCATTTGTTTGAAATAAATATTCGTAAAAAAACATGTTATTTGTGCCTTTCCGAATACCGTATTCAGATCTGGCTTCACCCCTACTGCTTGAGTAGTATTTTTATAAAATGTTTAATTACTTTTACATGAGTAATGTTTAGCAAGACTTTGAAATTTCATTTCAAAGCAATGCTACTTATTCTTCAGTAGGGTTTTTGGTTACTCTACCTGTTTCTGGGTAAATGTGTGTATTTGCATGATCAATTGTTTATATGTGTTTTTGGGTCTAATACTTTCAGTTGGCTTAACAGATCTTTGCATCTACTTTTTAGCTGCATGAAAAGAAATGCTAATCTACACCGAGCATCTGAAAAAGAACATGCAAGATCTACTGTTCCAATTCTTCTGACACATCTGAGACTGTTATCCATGTTCAATGCCCAACCACTATCAAATCCAGATAAAAAGACACATTACTTCAACCACCGCTATATTCAAATGTTTCAAATTATGTTGACTGTGTTTATTCTGTACTGACATCAATGTTTTTTCCTTCAACTCTTAGGATTTCAAAAAAGAGCTGCTGATTTTATGCTTTTGTAAACAGGAGAGTAAAAAAAAACAAATGAATGTCATTTAATATGTCGCCAGGTATGGAAAGCCAGGAGTGCCAGAACTGACTTGAGTTTTTGTTTGGTTGTTTGTTTGTTTTGAATGCTTCAGGCAGTGTGAAGTAAAATTAACAGGTTATTGAGTAAGTTTAATTTTATTCATGTTAGTGCTTATTGGGTCATTGTATTGATTACTATACCGAAATGGGTTTATAGGTTATCGCAAAGAGACAGTAAGAAAGTTCATCAGTCTTGATTCATTGTGAATTTCATATTTACCAACAACGTATATAGTGAATTTAGAGAGTCTGAGTTGTATGTTCTCTCCCAAGTTTCTCTGCCAGGTGTCGCCCCCAGAGTAGGATCCATCTACCCTGTTTGGAGGGTGGAGTTTCCCGTTGCTGGCACTTGCAGCTCATTCAAACTCATCAGGCAGGCTTTTTACGGAGCTGTCTGACTTATATTAAGCACCTACTGTATTCCTGCTATGGAATCTCTAGCCTGTTTAGCAGTGAATCTCCTGAGCTGTAATTATTCTTTGTTTATGTTCCTGCCTTTTAGTAACCTACCTGTGTTTTCTCTCATAGGTTCCTACCTATTCATCTCCAAGTCCTTCATAAATTGTTCCTTTCTCCTCTATAGTCTGCGGATTCCAGATTAGACAGCTTGTAAGCTCTTACCTCCGATCATTGCCTCTGTCTGCCCTCCACCTTACACCTCCACTGTGCACTTTCTCTGGATCCATCCACAACATCTCAACTGGCAACCTGGACTCCTCTCTCCTCTCTCCCCTCTCAGACTCCTAGTTTCATCTTCATCAGTAAGCAGTACATCATTCAATTACCATTCGCTATCTTCAACTGGATCTCACCTATCCACTTACCTCTCTCCAGTGTATCCTGTCCACTCCCATGAAGGTCTTCCTGATTTCCAGCCATCTACATTACCATCCATAAACGTATTAAATCTGCTTCTGGTTTGAAATTGTGTTCTGTATTTGGGTCAGGAAAGCAACAGATATTATGACACAAGTATTCTACATTATCCCATTTTTTTTTACAGTGAAATTCTGGCAACCACAGCTGCCAGTAATTTAGAGTAATACTACTGCAACTTTTTAATAGATTACATAATATTTTTTAGATTTTCACTGGATCCAACTGTGAGAGAGAGCAATCAGTTTAACAGCATGTTACATGAATTACCATAAACAGTTTGACTCATTTCCAGTGAGAGTTGGACTCCCCCAAGGTTGCCCTTTGTCACCGGTCCTGTTCATAACGTTTATGGACAGGATTTCTAGTCGCAGCCAAGTTGTGGAGGGGATCCGTATTGGAGACCTCAGGATCGGGTCTCTGCTTTTCGCAGATGATGTGTTCTTGTTGGCTTCATCTGAACGGGATCTACAGCTCTCGTTGGAGCGGTTCGCAACCGAGGGTGAAGCGGCTGGGATGAGGATCAGCACCTCCAAATCCGAGATCATGGTCTTGAGCCGGAAAAGGGTAGAGAGCCTTCTCCGGGTCGGGGATGAGTTCCTTCCTCAAGTGGAGGAGTTTAGGTATCTGGGGGTTTTGTTCACGAATGAGGGAAAAATGGAGCGGGAGATCGATGGACGGATTGGTAAGGCGTCTGCAGTTATGCGGGCGCTGTACCGGTCTGTCGTGGTCAAGTGAGAGCTGAGACGAAAGGCAAAGCTCTCAATTTACCGGTCGATCTACGTTCCTACCCTCATCTATGGTCACGAACGCTGGGTGGTGACCGAAAGAACGAGATCGAGGATACAGGCGGCTGAAATGAGTTTCCTCCGTAGGGTGGCTGGGTTCTCCCTTAGAGATAGGGTGAGAAGCTCGGTCATCCGGAGGGAGCTCAGAGTAGAGCCGCTGCTCCTCCACATCGAGAGGAGCCAGTTGAGGTGGCTCGGGCATCTGGTCAAGATGCATCCTGGACGCCTCCCTGGTGAGGTGTTCTGGGCACGTCCCACCGGGAGGAAATCCAGGGGAAGACCCAGGACTCGCTGGAGGGATTATGTCTCCCAGCTGGCCTGGGAACGCCTCGGGATTCCTCCCGAGGAGCTGGCCAAAGTAGCCGGGGAGAGGGAGGTCTGGGTCTCTTTGCTTAGGCTACTGCCCCCGCGACCCGACCCCGGATAAGGGGAAGATGATGGATGGATGGATGGATGGATGGAGTTTTACTGTATTTATTTTTAATTAACACTAATCTACTTAAAACAAACAAAATAACATTTACTGTGAAATGTATGATTACATAAATGGGATACTGCTTTGATTTCTACATTTACACTTTGTTGTTAATAGTAAAGTGTTGGAAGCCACAGCTGTCAGTAATTTACTGTAATATTGAAATGTTTTAATAGATTGCATTATATGTTTTCCAGTTTCGAAGGATCCAACTGTGCAAGACTATAATCAATTTGACAGGATGTCACATGAATTACCATAAACTTTTTTACAGTATTTATTTTAATCAACAATAATCTAAAGTTAAACTACAACAACCACTTTCCTTTACTGTGAAATTCATGGTTACTAAAATAGTATGGGCCTACTACTACAGCTGCCAGTAATTCACCATAAATTCAAAATGTTCCCTTAAAATAAAATTGTAAGGAATTATGTATAAAACGATTCCCCTAACTATATAGGGGCAGTGATGTCACAGCATAAACAAATTCGTGGAGAGCATTGAGGACATTTTTTTTTAATTTTAAATATGAATTGTATTGTATTTAAAATTGTATAGGGTCAGGGTATTTCTGTTTCTTTTTTCTCTGTCTAAGAAATCACATTTGCCTAAACATGCAAGGATCCCACAATGCAATATAGGAAAGTATATCTGTTGCTAGGAATATCAGGAATCATCGTTATACATGGATCTCTTATCTTCACTCTTGGAAGTGGGAGGAGACAGTCCCACAATCACAGCCCCCAGTGTGAGTATTTTCATGCAGAAGTTGTGCTGCAGCTGGACCGCCTGTGACAGCGCTGTCAGAGTCAGAATGAACGCGCTGAGTAAGTGTCAGGATGGATGAGGGAGATTTTCAGTTAGTGGGCTGGGGAATAAAACCGTCCGGATTCCGAGATGGTGGCGCATCTGTGCGCTTAGCTGTCTTCCATCGGGACACCGGCAGAGAAATGATACACTGGCGTCGGTATTCGCAAGATCATCAACGTCTGAATAGACCGACGGGAGAATAGAGGTTCGCTGTCATGGAGAAACAAAACAGAGTCAAGGAGGAAATGAAGGAGGGGAGGCGCAAAGAGAAGAAACCGAAATCTGGGAAGCTTTTCCGAAAGAAATCGCTCAAGTCTGTGGGCAGCTTTATGAACAGAGTCATGAAAACTTTGGGCACTTTCACCCACTTTGGGGAAGGCGACGCGCAGGACGCGGAGGAGGACGACGGGGGTTTTGGAAATGGCGCACCTTGCACCCTCACAGCCAGCTCGGGAATAATCAAAGAGGATGCACCGGGGGCTTGGGATCGAGCGGCGAAACACCCTCCGAGCACATCTTCATCTCTGTGCGCCGGCAGAGAGAAACTGCTTTATCAGTACGGAGATAAAGTCCCGGGCGTCCTAGGACTGAAGAACCACGGGAACACCTGTTTCCTGAACGCGGTGGTCCAGTGTCTGAGTAACACCGATCTGCTGGCGGAGTACCTGGGGCTGGAGCGCTACAAGATGGACCTCAGGCAGAGCAGAGGGAATGGGCTGGGGGCTGAGGAGAAGCGGACAGTAAAAGGAGAAGTTACAGAGCAGCTCGCGTGTCTGGTGAGAGCTCTGTGGACGCTGGAGTACATCCCGCAGCTCTCTGTGAACTTCAAGGTATCGAAACTTAAACATCACTGAAACAGAAAGTTGCAGTTGCCTTGATAAAGTATTCATAAGCCTTCAAATATTTTCCCCTCTTTCACCCTAAAACTATAATTTATTCTAATGGGATTATGTGCCATAGCAACAGAAAGCAGTGTCTAATTATGAAGTAGAAGGAAAGAATACATTGCTTCCAAAATGTTTTACCATAAAAGTGAAATTAGTGTGTTGTGCATTTGTCTTTGCTATTTGACCAAGGCACATTCAAACAAGCTCTTATTTTATTTTCTTGCCACTCTTCCAAAAGGCGCAAATTTGGGGAGTGCGTCACTAATTGCTGTCGTGCGAACAGATTCGGTCCCACCTTGATCACTGCACCTCCTCCAGAGTTCCCATGGCTCTTTTGGCTGCTCTTCAGATTAATGCCGTCTTTCCTTTAGAATTGTCAATGCAGACCAGACATCTGCAATCTGTGGCCATCTGCATTCAGAAAATGTCTTGACTCTCTTCTTTTAAAGGTTGCACATTTCGATTAGTTTCTTTTCTAACAGAACATTCACACAGAATTTCTTTAATCCTGCTCGAGAGATATCATGTTTTACTTCTAATTTTATTAGAAATAAGGGCAGAGACAGACGGCTCTCTTGATAGGAAAGATTGCTGATCCCCGATTTAGGTGGCGGACCATGGTGTGCTTGCAATCCTTTATAGTCTTCACAACTCAGTTGTTTTTAGGCGTCGATTAAATGAAACACTGCGATTTATTTAGAGTTGTCAAAATAAAGGGGCAACTTAGAGAAAACTGTTGTAGACCCAGTCATAGAAGGTTCCAAGGGGTATAATTAGGTGGCAATTGAATGCTGAGGAGAGTCTCAGTAGCCATCATTAACCAAACACCCGCTACAGTATTAATGACTCCATGTTACCTATAAGTACAGATGCTTTCTGCTCAGTCAGACATAATCACATGTTATTAAGGCAGGATCCTGCACCGCAGGGGTCCGCTGACTTATTTTATTGTCATGAGGCATTTCGGATAATAGCATAGCACCTATTTGCCTGCCACAAGCTGTAACCTGCGTGCAGAGCATTGGTCTGTGACTTCAGAGCTTCCCTGCCAGGTGATAATGAGGCTGCGGTTCAGCATCACAGCAGTCTGGGGTCACAAGTTCAGCAGGTGCCTGACTCACGCGTCAGTTCCTTACCTCATACTTCTGCCGTACGGGAAAAGTTGCACTCTCGAAGCTAATCGAGTATGTTGATAATCTGCAGGCATGATTCTTTTGCTCTCCTCAGGATGTAAAGAAGCCCTATAAGAGGACCCCCCTCAGGCTTTCTTACTCTGATCACTCCGAGGCAGGGTGTCTGCCTGCAGTCTTTTCGCTCCGTTAGAAGTAGATAATGTGGAGCGAACAAAGAAATGCACAATGGATTTATTCTTGGAAATGCTAATTACCCTTTAAGAAAAGCGCCTGGAGTGATTTGACCATTTCTGCGGAGCCTCTTTCAATACGTTCCCTGTTACACAAGAATTATTACATTACAGTTCTCTTGATGTCCCAGCTGAAGGTGTGTCAGAGTAACAAAGGCAGCACTGATAGCCGCTGAGGCACAGAATGGATTTTAATTGATATAACTTCCCTCTAAAAGTTGCTCTTTTGTTGTTTTAGCCGCTGTCCTTTCTGAAAACCTCCCTCACTCTCAACCTGACCTTCATGGTGCCCATAAATCCTCGCTTTTTCTTGCACAACCCACTTGAGCACCACAATTAAAGTGTACAGCATGTAAAACCTTACAGAGATTTAACAAATAGGTTCAAACAAAAGCACTAAGCCTTCCCTCTTTATGAGATGTTTCCTGTGGTAATGCACACACACACACACACACACATGCTCACACACTGTTGTTCTTCTTGGCAATGTTGAGAGGCCCCTGATTCTGTGCAGCCTGAGCCCTCAGAAATTGCCTGTTGAGTAATACCACAGCTGCCTGCAGGAAGGATTATAAAATTATCAGATAGCTCTGAAGCTTGTGTTTGAGAGGCTAAATTAGCTCCCCGTTGCAGGAACATTAAATGGCACAAAGCTTTTAAATTGTTCTACAAAAGGGATTGGAGTGTCTTTCAATTTGACTATTACTTTGTTGACTTTGGTAGTTGATTGTGAGCTGCGCTGACCTCTGAAAATCATGTGTTTCATCCTTGGAGGTTGGAAAAGGCTCAGCCAAAGTAGATGGATTAACCCATTAAGATCTAGTTTGACCTGGAAGCGTGGGAAAAAAAAGGTGTTTACAGCTTCTTTTAATCCATCTAGGGATGTAAGCATTTTCTTTCCTTGCTTGGGATTTCACATGATTGTGTGTAGAGTTTTTCTACATTGTGTTGGTTTCATACAGCTTATGGGTTGGCTGTATATAGAGTATAGAATCACCCTGCTTTGATCTGAACTCTTTCAAAGTGGCCTCCTCAGAGTTGTGTTTCCTGCTGAGGAAAAATAAAAATCCTCATTATCCTCACCGCATTCCAGCACCTCCTTGCTTTAATGAAAACACAGGTGGAAGGCGGCAGGCAGCTGGAAGTTTTCAGTACTACAGCAATACTGTGCCACTTTGCAAAAGCATTCGCATTCACTAAATATTTTCACATTTTGTTACAACAAAGACAAAACTTTGATGCATTTTGTAAGAATTCAGTGTGCAAAAATATGATTCTGCCTCATCTTTACTGACGGCACGGCTCGGTACAGTTCGGTACCTTATGTTGTAGTCCGACTTATTTAGGAAACCGATTGCACCACCAGTTGGACTCCCACTGAGGAGGGAGGGTTAAACCCAAACGCCTGACATTGCGTCAAATAACTACAACTACAAACTTGACACACTAGCTAGGCAAGACAATTCTTTGTATAGCACACTTTCACCTCAAGGCAATTCAAGGTGCTTTTCATGATTAAGACACAGCATGAATCAGTTTGATGATTAGAATACAAATGAGCAGTTACAATAAGAAAATAATCAAGAAAATAAAACAATGTAGGGACAAGTGAGTAAAAAACAGTTTTAGTTCATTAACTGATCTTGCTGAAGAAAGCTCACAATTTTTAATACAAGAAAGCATTTACAGTAATTAAGACACTAATTTGTTCTACAATTAAAAACAAGCAAATAAAAACAGTTCCTCATAAGCGAGACTAAATAGGTAAGATTTAATTTTAGATTTAAAAAAGTTTAGTGTCTCTGCAGCTTTGCAATTTCCTGGTAGTTTGTTCCAGATATGAGGACCATAGAAACTAAAAGCTGCTTCCCCATGTTTGGTTCTCCTTCTAGGGACAATCAGTAAACTAGAGCTGGAGGACCTGAGTGATCTGGATGGTTTGTACCGTGATAGCAGATCTCTAATGTAATCTGGTGCTAACCCATTCAGTGATTTATAAATTAATAAAAGCACTTTGAAGTCTATTCTCTGAGCTACAGGGAGCCAGTGTGATGACTTTAGAACTGGGGTGATGTTCTACTTTCTTGGTTCTAGTGAGAACACGATGAGCAGCCTTCTGGATCAGCTGCAGCTGTCTGGTTGGTTTTTTAGGTAGACCTGTGAAGATACTGTTACTGTAATCAAGGCGGCTAGAGAAAAACACATGGATGAGTTTGCCTAGGTCTCCTTGTGTCATCATTCCTTCAAGCCTAGAAATGTTCCTCAGGTGACAGAAAGCTGTTATTGCCTTTATGTGACCCTGGTGGTTCAGGTCTGAGTCCATTATTACATCTAGATTGGTAGCCTGGTTAGTAGTTTCTAGTTGGACCAACTGAAGCTGTGTACTGATATTTAATCAATCTTTTTTGGGTCAGAAGAGAAGCACTTCAGTTTCGTTTTTGTTCAGTGTTCAGAGTAAATTATGGGAAATCCAGCTGTTAATTTGCTCAATGAGTTTATTCAGGATTTGGATGGGTTCAACATCACCTGGTGACATTGAGATATAAAGCTCAGTGTCATCAGCATAGTTTTGGTAGTTAACATTGTTAGTGGTTATAAACTAGTATGTCTTGTTCTTGTCTTAAGCAGAGATATATTTGTATATACTGTATTGTGTGATGACAGTAGTTACTCACTAACCGTACCATACCACCGGCCTATGGATGTACAAAAGAAGGGAGCTCAGAAACTATAAGGTAAGGAGTGGTTGTATGGACCAAAATTTAACCATTGGACATTCATGGTTCTATGCATGGAGGAAAAGTAACATGCTTTGAACACATCATCCCCACTGTAAAACAATGTAGTGGCAGCATCATGCTGTGGCAGTGCTTTGCTTCAGCAGAGCCTAGAGGAATTGATGGGAAGAAGGATGGAGCTAATCTGAGGTATTGCTAAAAGAAAACTAATGGAGGCTTTCAAAGATTCGAGACTCCGGTGGAGTTTTTTCTTCTGGCGGGAGAACAACCCTAAAACATACGGGTAGAGCTGCAACTGACTGGTTTGACCTAGTCAAAGTCCAGACCTACAGACAAATTCAAAGTCTCTTACAAGAAATCAAAAGTAATTTCATTCTACCCGACTCAGCTTGTGCTATTTTGCAATGAGGGATGGGTAAAGGTTTAGCTGTCATGCATGAGCTGCAGCTTTGACTTCAGCTGAAGGAGATTCTAGAGTCCAGACTCAGGTGAGCAGAGTATTAACTCTTTACTGGTCCATCACTTTTAATCTCAGTAGAAATTAATAATCATTTTTTTCCCAGCATGATGTACTGATTAGTGAGTTGATAAGATCTACATAGTGAATTTAGAAATCTTAAAGTGACAGTGTGTAGTTTTTGCACTACATCTTTGAAAATAGCCATTAAAATATTATGTAATAATAATTACGTAAAGCACATTAATTGCAAAATATTGGCGATATTGTAAAATATGACTTTTAAAATCCGTTTTAAAATACATAGGCGCGGGTCCTCTTTTCAGGGGAAAGCCATATTAGATGACGTCTTTACTTCTACAAGAGCCCGGATGGACAAAGCGCACGGAACAAGCCCACTATTAAAACATTGATTTCCCCTCAAAATGCAAAAAGCTTTCGCCATAAATACATTTTTACCTCTTCGCTTGTTCCAAGCGATGAAAGAGAGACTGATGTGCTCGTCATGTTGCTGCAATAGATAATTCTCAGGGAATTGAGCGTTTGAAAACAGCACTAGTTGGACCTCCGTTGTTGAGTTTCTTATTCGAAGACACATATACCGCATGCTTGTGATAATTTAGGTATGCACTGCCCCCTAATGGCAGAAAATGACACAGTGTGCCTTTAAAATTAAACAGTTTTTTTTGTTTGTTTTGTATTTTGCACAAACAAAAATGTTATTTAGAGAGCACTTTGTGTCTAATTATCAAGTGAATTGAAAATAAACGATGATTGATGCCTGAACAAAATGTATAACGCACAAATACATGTAATATTTAAAGGGAAAGTTCTTTTTTTTCAACCTTGACCGTATGTTTAGCAAATATTACGTTCATTTACTCACCCAGACAATTTTGGAGCTACTTGGAGCTTTTCAGGAGGAGTTTTATATTGAGTCTTGATCAGCATATATCCATGTAACTCTTGCCCTGATTGACTCCTTCATTTAACCATTTTTTGATATGAATAGTTAGCGATATCCCCCGAGTTCCCCCCTGAGTTTTTTTTAGGCTTATAACCGATTCCAACTTACACTAACCTGGGATTTCAATGACGTTGCATCCGCCGCCATTACAGCTGTAGTCTGCATAGGTTACAGAAAGAGAGCCTGTAGAAGCTGTAGTTAGTCCAAATGGTCAATTGGTTAGTTTGGAAACACGCAAACGTGAACCATGTTGATGTTTGCAGCAGCAAGTTCTGTCAAACCGATCGCCGTAGAGCACAGAGTGAACGTTTTGCTCAGACTATAACCAGGATGGAGCACAGCAGTGACGTCATTGTAATCGAGCGATAATGTAGTTATTTTGCTGCCTCTAAATCACCCCGGAACAGAACTAATAAGCACTTCCGAGACGTTCTGAACTTTGAAGGGAGTGGTGCCAACGTTTAATAACAAAACATGGTTAAATGAAGGAGTTTTAGGGCAGATAATGCCTTATTACAGGCGGCAAACTCCTGCCACCATTGACTCCCTTTATATGGGTATACTCTGATCATGACTCCATATAAACTCCTCCTGAATGGCTCCAAACTTGTCTGGGTGAGTAAATGAACATCTTATTTTCTAAAAATAAGGTCCAGGTAGAAAAAAAAGACATTTTCCTTTAAGCTGTTGGCTGAACATAATAGAAAAATTGAAACAAAAAAAAATGAAAGTAAAATATAATAAAATATGCAAGTGAAGTTAAATGCTTCAGCTCTCTTACAGTTATTGATTGCTGATTTAAATAGTTAATATTAGTAGAAAGATTCTCTTTTTTATTGATTGCCACAGGCACTGCAAAGTGACCATTATGCCTCAGACAGTAATAAAATACTCATTGGCTTTTCCACCGCTGTAATTATATCGCTCAGACAATCGCCACCTTCCAAGAGCTGATGGTAATCACCGTTATTGCTCTGCTGTAATGACTGGCTGCAGAGCTGCTGCAGGTTAGGTTAGATCATGGTCTACAGGCATTATGAAAACAAGGCTCAGTGTGTCATGAGCTGTGGTACCGAGTTGGACTGTTACTAAGGGGAATTATTCAGAGTTTTTGTCAGGGTAAAGAAGGGTGCATGCCCCAAAACGTACCAGAGTTAGTGGACATAATGAGCACATATAAGATTATGATATGATTTTATTAAATTACAGTATCAAAACTGTAATTTAAGAACATTAAAACATATTCCTAAATCTAAATTACATTAAGATTTTTTATTTTTTTTATGGTGGACTGACTGGTGGTTTTCTCAGGCTGGACAGAGCATAGAATTATGTCCACCCCCCCATACTGTTGGTGCACACTGCTGCTCAACAGTAAAGTGAAGAAATTAGTTTAGAATTTTTTTAAAGGGAATTTGGGCAGGTGTATACAGTAGACACCCACAAATTCAGGATTCGCTTTTCTGTAGAACGTATTTGAATAATTTGCCTATATCTGGATATTTTTGCAGAGCGTGTCCAAAATATTTTAAAGAAAATGTAGGTTTGGAAGGTGAAATACCTAGTTGCAACGCTGCTTGATTCGCTGTCGGCTGGAATTTTAATAGCAGCCGATCCAAGAATTTCATTCATTTATTTAATGGTGCTGTTTGGTTGTACCTCCGAGAGTGGAGATAAGGAAGACTGTAGATGTTCGCATATGCGGCAGCACTAAAACGGTTTCCAATGAGTGCATTAATGTCTTTTAAAGGTATATTTAGAGTTTGAAATATTGGAATAGGTAGTAAGAAGCGTTTTTAGAGGTATTCATGGACATTAGCTGTTCAAAGGCCGCTGTGCTCCCTTACCCCTCAAATACTGGGGCTCCCTGAAGCACAAAAAAATTATTGGAGACTAATTAACTGAATGGTGGAGTAGTTGAAGAGGAGCATGGGAATAAAGGAAGAAATATTGCTGAAGTTCAATTCTGGCAACCAGGGTAAAAAGGCTTTATTACAGCTCCAAAGAACCAACTTGAAATTAAGTGTGAAACTCAGACGAGTTGAGACCATACAGAAACAGCAGGCTAATAATGACAGAACAGGAAAGTAATCAGAAGTTTAAAAAAACTGAAAGCTGAAGACCAAAATGACCGAAGAAAATGCAACGTCTAAAGCAGTGTTTCCCAACCCCGCTCCTCAAGGCCCACTGCCCTGCATGTTTTAGGTGTTCCTGTTTCAGATTATTACAGTTTAGTAAAAGTCTGTTTTATCAGCCATCGATTGAAATCTGGTGTGATGAAGCATACATCTAAAGCATGCAGGGCACGTCAGTTTACTGACACCACAAGTAACTTGGGGGGGGGGGGGGGGGCAACAATCTTTACTACAAGTGGCTTAAGAAAGTAATTCAATCTCTTCTTCATTTAATTAAAGTAAATTTAAACCACACTAATGGTCGAAGGCAAGAGTTTTTGTATCTTAAAACAGTGACTTTTTTTAAAATCTGCAGTATAGCTCTAAACCAGACAACAGCTCATGTCTGTCAGGGTTGTTATAAGAGAGGTAGTTTTATCTCTGCACAGGCGTGACTAACAACTCTGAATATTGCCTTTTATATTTTCTGACTGACATATCTCTGAGGTATTGTACAGATGGACAGTGTGATGACAGCATTTATTGCTTTTTCTTTACTTCCATGAGATATATCAAGCGAGGGAAGCTAGCCTTTTAAGTCGGGATCAGAAGATGTGTGTAAGCGATAAGAAAACCTCATCACTCCTGCAGGACTTTATCTGCATCTTCCCCTTGTCCCCGTCTTAGCAACATTTCAAAGATGATGTTCATGTTTCGCTTTCAGTTAAATATATATACCATTGAATTTTTATCTTTCTTTTAACACCTCTGAGCTAACAGCTCGTCAGGAAAACTACTCACTCTTCTTCGTTGCAGACTCCTGGCGTATTCAGCGCCATGCCTTGCTCAAGGATACATCAGTGCTGACTGAAAGTCGCTATGTTTTTTTTCCCCTAATGAACTAAACTTCCAATTCAGATGGCCCACACCATACTTGATGTTGCACATTAGTGAATACTGTCTGCTGTTCTGTCCAAATATAATCTCCCTACTTCACTGAGCTGTCATCTGAGGTTCATGAGGCTAATTCCTTGTCTAATTAAGTTGGCTGACGTTTACGTTTAAAGTCACGTTAGACTGTGCGAAAGCTGAAGTAGTCCTCAATCTGCTTTGATGTATGATATTATTCAATACTCTATTTAGATAACTGGGAAAGGTACACCTGTGAAGTAGTAAAAACAGGAAAAAGAAGCATGTTTTAGTTGAGGGAAAACAGAGACTTAGTTTTTAGTCTAAAATTTTAAAGCATCAGCTGCAGTCAAAGCATGGGGTCTCGTGGATATTCATGTTTGGGTTTGTGGAAATTTGAATTTTCAGGATTTCTCTGAGCATTGTTTTGTGGAGCAGGCAGGATGAAGCTGCTTTTCGAGCTGGAGCTTCTCTTTTTTTTGGGCTTTTATTCTGGATTTTGACTTGGTTCTTCTAACAGTTGATATGCTTTGACCCATTACAATTTTTTTAGTTCTGGACGTTAGTTTAAGGTCATCACCTTGGTGGAAAGTAAACCTTTGCTTAAGTTTGACATATTCTGCGGCTCCTGAAAAGCTTTCCTCCAGGGCTAACCTGTATTTGGCTCTATCCATCTTCCCATCAACTTTGACAAGCTTGCCTGTCCCTGCTGATAAAAATGATCCCCACAGCATGACTCTACCACCACCATGTTTCACCATAAGGTTAATACATTTAGGATGATGTGAAGCAGTCTTTTTGCTTCACAAATCGTTTTGTGCCAAGGCCTTCACGTAAAATGTTGTGTTTGCTGTGTCCTCTAGATTGAGGCAACCTTGTTGTTAGACTTTTTTTTCCGTTTTATTTTTTTTTAATAATTAGCTCTCTTTTTGTCAATCTTCTACAAAGATTGGATTTATTGACTCAATGGCTTATCGAGCTGTGCATCTATGCCGCTTCTTCAGAACCGCCACGGCCATAGGGTCTCTAATTAAAATCCTCCTTTTTTTGATTGGTTCATTTTGGTTAAATGCTGTTTTCTAGTGGCTTTGCAGATGATTCATCAGTGCTCCATGAGATGTTGTAACCCACACAGCAGCTGACTCTGCTCCAGATCTGATTTCAGTCCGGCACATCTGTGTTTTAGTCACATGACTGTCATAGGGAGCTGACCAGGATATTGGCTTCAGAAGGCGGGAACATGTCCGATTTCCAGATCTGGGCCACAGTGGGGCCATGATCACAACTTGAGAAACCACTTTGGGCTCAGGTCCAGTCCAATTTTGGCCCTGATTTGGAAATTAAATATCCACCAATACTTGTCACGTTGTGTCAAAAGGACACTTGGCAGGATTTGTTATGTGGATCTAGGCCAGAATATTTGTGGGCAGCAAGCCAGATCCATTCTAAACAATTTTTACTATCAATGAAATTGGGGACATTGTTTTATGAATAGATTTCGCCTATGTTTAGGTGCATTCTAATGCCAATTTGATTTTTATTATCGTGGGGATTTGAAGTAATATAAGTTTAAAACAAATCTTAAGAAGTGCACCATTTTGTTTTCACTTTACTATCTAGGCTACTTGACACAAAATAAAAATATGTTGAACTTTACGGTAGTAACATGACTAGAAGTAAAAAGTGAGGGGTAGGAGTACTTTTGAAAGACAATGTACTTTAGCAGTTTGTCTGCTTCAAATGGTTTCCACACCATCATTGCCATACTTGGTCATACTCCAGTCCAGTACATGAGACATGAGATCCACCAAAGTCACATATTTATGCTGCAAAACTACCATACTACACCTTCCTCACGTCTCATTCTCTCCGCACCAGACGGTCGTGTCCAAGTATGGCTCCCAGTTTCGTGGTAACTCCCAGCACGATGCCCTGGAATTCCTCTTGTGGTTGTTGGATCGTGTCCACGAAGATGTCATACTGGCGGCTCACAATAACAGCAAGTCAAAAACTCCTGAAAAGGTAAGACTCAAGCAGACTATATGGACATACAGTACCAGTAGTTATGACAACATTTTATGTTGAAGAAACACACATGGAGACAGGGTTTTATGCTTAATTTAATCAAAAACATTGAATAGTATGCAGGGTAGCCTAATAATGATCTTCTTGTTCATGAGATATTTGATTCATTACATATAGAAGAAAAACTCAATTTTGTTCCAGATATTACATCAATCTGCTGTGTGGGAGTGTCAGTTCATGTTTAAAAAGGCAAATTCATGTTTACAAAGGAGTGCATTTAATTACTTTTAGAGTTTGGTTAATATTTTGTGAGGGTGAATTTCTTTGTTTTTAATCCACTCGTCTAAACCTTCTATACAGTGCTCTGCATAAGTATTCATAGCCACAAACCTTGACATGGAAAGTCAAAAAGTACTAGGTTTTAAAATTTTGCAAAAAATAAACATCTGAAAATTGTTGTTTGCATTTGATTTCTGCCCCTTTTAGTCAAAACTGTACAACCTCAGTTTCTTGCTATTACAGCTGCAAGTTATTTCTAACAGTCAAGTTTAACAGCTCGACATTTTGACTAAGCAGTTTGTGTTAGTATATTGCATAAAGTTCCAATAAATTACATCGAAGTAAAGAAAATATAAAGAATTGCCTGTAATTTATATAAATACTTATGCAAGGCATTGTAAGTCACAGTGCAAAAATTGAATATTTCTTGATGTGTGTTTAGAAAGAGTCACCAGAAGGCATAACCTCGGTTATCTCTGCAGAGGACGCAAAATTAGCTCTGCAGACCAATTTTCCTGCCACCAAATAAACTGCAGCACACAGTGCTGTGTGCACACACTGCGTCTGTGTCAAATGTGCTGCCTATGAACAGGGAGGGTATAGACATGGAAGATTTGGTGTTAGATTTTCTCTCAGTATGGCTCCTTCTGGAGGTATGCCTGCAGGCGCAGTACAGACTGATTCTTCTCTGCTGGAACTTCAAACTGCTCTGCTGTAAGCCATTTAGGCAGAATATTCATGTTTTATTAAAATCAAATTTTATGGTTTAGAGAGAGAAATCCCTCTTTTCTAAAGTTGGACTGAAGCAATAGTCAATTTGTGGGTGAGTTCTGATAATAAAATGTACAACTATAACTCAAGAAGTGCGTATATCAGCTAAGAGGTCAATTACTTCAGTAACTCAATTCAGAAAGTGATACTTTCTTACAACTCTCTTAAAATATAGTCATTACACATGTTTTAATCATTTATTTATCCTAGTTTTGATTTATGTGGCTTATAGTTAACATAACCTTAAAATTCAATGTTTAATAAGACCAAAAACAACTATTTGATATGTAAATGCAGGCATTCTGAAAAGAAATTGGCCATTTATTATACAGTGTACACACTGAATACATGTTAGGGGACACTTGCATGAATTACAGCATCAGTGCAGAATGACATGGAAGGAGCTACATCTGTGATTCAGCTGAGGTGTTAAGGAAGCCCAGGTTGCTTGAACAGATGTGTCTCTCATCTTCTGTGAATGATGGCCAGATTTTCTATGGAGTTTTGGTCAGGAGAGTTTGCTGCTGGCCAGTCAAGGGCAGTGGAAACCATGGTCGGTAAAGCAGATGCTGGCACTTTTCATGGTGTGCACAGGAACAATCCTTTTGAGAAAATAAAATCTGCATCTCCATAAAGCTATGAAGCAAGGAGATGCATGGATTGCTCCAAAAAGTCCTGATGGACATTACACTTAATTGTTGCAATAAAATCGACCTACACTGGGTTTTTTTCTACTCAACTTTCCATCGCAATACTTGGATATTTCACTTTGTTAACAGGCATCTTATTTACCAACTTTTTGTTACTAACCATCATTATAGGGCATGGATTCTAGACGCTGTTCCTTCAGGTACACTGCCCTGCATGTATTAGATGTTTATCTGGTTCAATGTGCCTGCTTCTGGCAATTACAGTTGAGCAAAAGCCTGTCAATCAGCCATTATTTGAAATCAGGGTTGATAACCATTGTTATAGTGGATGTCAATGACTGTCCAATGGGGAAGAATTAGATCAACAGGATCTATTTTTATATAATCCATAACATGGGCATGACATATTAAAAATCATTTTGTTATTGGTCTTATTTGACAGTCTTGTTGCCTAAGAAATTACATTTTACATGTTTCCTTAGCTACAGGCCAGTTGTCATCAAAGGTGATAGGAATAACAACCTGATACCTTAAATATAGTATATCTACTTTCTACCCTGCATGTTTTAGATTTTTTTTCCTCCTTTAACAGGCCTGATTCAGATTATTCCAGTTCAGCAAAAAAAGCCTGTTAATAAGGCATCAATTAAAAACAGGGAGGTTGAAGCAGGGGAACATGTAAAACAAGCAAAGGCAGTCTGCATTGAGGACCGGGGTTGAAAAACACTGGCCTTAGAGAATATTTAAATTTACTCAGAGGTCATTGTTGATCGAATTCACCGTCCTATTTCTGAATGAAGTGAGTTGTTTTGTTGGTGCACTACGTTGGATTATCAGAATCAGAAATTTTCACTGAAGGCCTTCTCACAAAATGAGTTTGAATGTTGTTGTTTTCCTGATAAAAGGTGCCGTGTGCTCAGCAGCATTATTTTTGGAACTTCTCGTAGCGTAGCATTTTATCAGAGGAAGGTCATGATGCTGTATTTAGGCTTCAGAGAAAATAAACCCACCTCTTTTTCAGCGTGTCTCAGGCAACTCTATTTGGTTTCTACTGCTCAAACAGGCTTCTGATGGAACAAAGCTAAATCCCCCTCCCCTTTGCAACTAAGCTCCGCTCTAATTTGGGATAAGACTGAGACCATGTAGACATACACATACCCTCACCGCCTCATTTAAGAAAAGGCAAAAAAATAAAATAAAATAAAAAACAACATCCACACCTATCTGCATTAGTGCAAGGTCAAGTGCTTGCCAAGCCTCAAGACACCAGTTGTCCCCAAATCCTTTCAACTCAGAATAACTTTCTACTTTCTAGATTCTATCATATCAGTAATTGAGCCTGTAAGAACAAGCAAGCAAAAAGCGTCTGGGCAATCGATACTGCCAACCCAGCTCTGAGGGCATCCTTGCTGGGTATAAACACAGATCACGCCTGTGATTTCAGATCGCTATCGTCGCACGCAATGATGTTGCAAAACCTAGAACCCTGGTTATTTATTTCCACAAGCAAACGCTTAAACCGGAGGATTTGCAAATATTCAATTTGGTCAGAGTTCTTGGAAGCATCGCAACCAAGTCATAAAAAAAAAAATCTTAGTACTGTGAGATACCCGCCTACGTGTGGACAAGGCTTGAATGATGGGGTGATGCTTTTTAGGGATCACTGACTGCAGCTTTTGCTGCACCCGGTTGAGCAGAGAACACAACAGGATGCTGGGTGGAGAGCTGCTGATATGGTCTGGGTGCGCTGCCCCTGGGACTCGTTGTTAACACTTTTAGAGCAGTGAGGTGTGGAGAACCTAAAGCTGCTATATGATTAGGCTTAGGAACACAATCTATAGAGGAGAATCTACGGGAATCTTTTGTTTGTCAGGTTTTCAGCACATTTCAGGTTCTTTATTCCTCATTTATGTGTGACACACATTGTTGGTGACTGAATTGATCAAACCTCCAGACATGTTTTTGAAACTGTCAAAAGAAAAACAAAGTAATGACGGAATATTAATGGAAAGAAAGTTGAACTCAAATTCAATTTTAGAATACTTTATTAAACCCAGAGGGAAATAAAATGTTGTAACTCACATTTCACATTTTTCTTCAGAGTTTGGAAAGATTTTGATTGTTGTGGGCGTGAAGAATATCTAGTCTATAGTGATCTTTTTTGCTGTTTTTCTCAAAAAGCCTCTCACTGAATACACTCCATTCTTATACAATAGTCTCAAAAAGAACTGAGGGCGCCAGTGTTAAAACTACAACTTAAATGGCTTCAAATCCCTAAAAATACAGCAGCAAGATTTTATAGGGACTACAGTACAGACCAAAAGTTTGGGCACTCCTTCTCATTCAATGCGTTGGCTTTATTTTCATGACTACTTTGTAGATTCTCATTAAGGGCATCAAAACTATGAATGAACACATGATGTATAGAATTACTGTATGTACTTAAACAAAAAGAGTGAAATAACTGAATGCATGTGTTATATTTTAGATTCCTCAAAGTAGCCACCCTTTGCTCTGAGTACTGCTTTGCATTCTCTTGAGCTTCCAGAGGTCGTCACCAGAAATGGTTTTCCAGCCGTTTTGAAGGAGTTCCCAGAGATGCTTAGTACTTGTTGGCCCTTTTGCCTTCACTCTGCGGTTCGGCTCACCCCAAGTCATCTTGATTGGGTTCAGGTCCGGTGACTTTGGAGGCCAGGTTATTTCACACTTTTTTGTAAAAGTACTACATAATTCCATATGTGTTCATTCATAGTTTTGATGCCTTTAGTGAGAATCTACAATGTCAATGGTCATGAAAATAAAAGAAAATGCACAGAAGGTGTGTCCAAACGTTTGGTCTTTACTGTATATCATGCTGTTTTACAGCTTTCTTCAGGGATAGACATATATATGCTAAAATGTTACTGTTGGTGTAATACAGTATTCATTTGTCCTAAAATGTAACTTGTATCCTGTAGTTAATGTTGGACCGCAAAGTAAAACGGCTCGTTTCTCTATAAACCCGCCTCCTGCACCCGTACAGAGCCAGGAACACATTAGACTGATCTCAATCAGAATTCTGACAGTGAATTTAAAAAGGAACAAATACCACAATGTAACTCTGTTATAGTAAGGGCTCAGACGTTTGGTGTATTTATTTATTTTTATTTTTTTCGGGGAAAAACGGTCTCAAAAGCCTATTTCAGTTTCTAAATCTCCAGGCTTTAGACAGAGCCGTAAAAAAACTGCCTGAGTCGAGCAAGCAAATCTTCCAGCCAAGTATATAAAAAAGCCGTGGGTGCACCCATTTACTGAACTTTCTGAGATGCTACAGATCAGTTAATTAACCACACGATGCTGTTATAAGATCACATAAGCAGCTTGATAAATGGCTAACACACATTAGCATTAACATGTAGCCACTTACTTCTCTGATCCATCAGGCGTCTTTGTTCTTTGATCCAGCTGCTGTTCTTTAGGAATGTAGAATAAAATCCCTATAATCCATGCAGCCAAACAGGCGTTTTCACAGAGAAAGTAAAAAGTCCAACAATAAAAGCGTTTTAAGCTGCCAACAACTGAAGCAGCAATGAGCTGTAAGAAGGAGGAGGGTGTGTTTGGAACTCTAGCAGAGGTCAGCCGCTCTGTGTGCCGGGGGGGTGCAGACACCTCTATCACTCCCTTGTTTACAACTAGTGATGTCACTAGTTGAAAACAAGTCGTTTTCTAGGAGAGGGAGGGGCAACTGCTCAGAGAGCAGAATTCAGGAGGATTACTCAGACATGCGTGAATTAAGCCAAAAACCACTCTGGTGGGGATTTTTTATCAGAAAATTGCATTTCCACAAGGTTGACAACTCCAAAAACGTGATTTTGCATGATACAGGCCCTTTAATGTAGAAAAATGACTATGCTAGTGCAGTACAGATGTCATTTGCATCTATTAAATGCAGTCAGCTTTCTCAGGTAATCTAAATGGTTATTCAATTCCAAGCCACATTAAGTAAAAAATAGAGCTAAATTTGGGGTCAAACGCCATTTCGCCATTTTTAATCCTACTGCTAAGATTTGAATCAACCTGAGATGGTTTTCACAATTCTTTTTCCCTTAGCTAAAAGGAACAGCTTAGGTTTTATTTAAAAAAAACACAAACTACTGTTTTAATGTATTACAGTAATACTGTGGTTATATTGCTGGGCTCATAGCTGTTTGATATTCCATTTGTTTTCTTCCGATAAACTAGAAATGCCTGGTGACGTGTTAGTTTCTTTTCATGTGTGCCGTGTCTTGGCAGCTGCAACAAAAGGTATAGTGGTTTAGGTTATCTTTCAGTGTTGGGAAGAATTTGCTGTACTGGAGGGGAATTTACCTCAGAGTGTGTAATTGAGTTTTTGACTCAATGGAATGATTTTAAGCATACTAATTTTTGAAGAAAACAGACAAAAACCTATATAAAAACAAAACACAAAATATCATACAAAAGTGCCTTGCAATCCCATTTACTATACATAAATAAAAGTATTGAAAATAAGTAGTCTACATGAGGCAAACATGCAAGTGTGAGAATGGACAGAAGAATTTATGTAAGAGGACGAGGGTGAGTGCGAATCCGAGGTGAGGAACAAGAAAGAGGAGGAGGGAGCCCAAAACAAGAAGAAGCCCATTGATGTTTCGTCCTTTGATTTTTGTCACTTTCATTATACTGAAGAAAATAGCATTGTAGGCTGCATATGGTACAACAAATTTTATGGCCCTAAAAATTGTACTTTCTATTTGTTTTCAGTACTGACTGCTGAATAGATTTTGACTGGTTACAGGTTCAAATCAAAGAACAAGAATTACAGTATCACAGAGATAAAGTTTTTGAGATGTAGGGTACAGCACTGTAAAAAAAAGGGTACAAGAAGGAGGAAGAACAGAAGAAAATGCAAAGAACAAAACTGTAATTTCTGATCCGTTTTGATCTTTTTGTATGATGACATAAATATATTAATTTATTTTGAGATTAAAAATTTACTTCTCCCTGGGAACTTTGAACAATGTGTTTTCTATTCTATTTTGTGTATTGTTTACTGACTGCTTGATAGTGTATGTAATATTGAGCAATTTGTTTAATATTCGAGAACACTGTTTGAGGCAAAAGTATGATTTTGCAAGACTAGTCAAAGGTTTTGTGCTTAATGTTTTGAGAAAACGGAGCAAGGTTTCAGGAATTGTGCTTTAGCAATTGAGAAAAACTGTAATAAGTGAGAGTGAAAACATTAGAATAGCAAACTGTTAAAACGTTAAAACGAAATGTTAAAACCAAATGACTCGCTCTTTGCTGCCTCATTTGCTTTGCAAGCCCGTCATTCTCAATGAAGTTTGATCAGACGTAGGGATGTAGACTCATGTACTTTTGTTAATATGTCAAGAGATAACAGGAAGTTACCAGAGGCAGCTGCGGGGAGAGTGCCTGTGTTAGTATTTCTACCAGGTCTCGGCTTAATCGGTTCTCTTCACATTTTTCTTTTTTTTTGATCCCTGTTTCTGCCTTTAAAAAAACAGTTAATTAAAGGGAAAATTTTGATAGAGAGCCACAATACGGCTTCTTTCCAGATCAGAAAAACCCTTCTGACAGTTGTCTCTTATGCTTGTCCAGGCCTTCTGCTATCAGCCGGTGTTGGCTCATTGCACACATTTTGTTTGTCGTGGATTTCACTTGGTGGCTAGATAGATCCCCCTCTTACTCCAGTAAATCTCCCTCCACGTGAATCATGGTTTACTCCTTGCTTTATCAGCTCCTTTGTCCTTCATAGCTCTGACGTGCTGTACCATTTGGAATGCTTTGGTATGCAGGGCTGATATCCCTGGCCAGGCTAAATATGAACTCAGACTGGGAGGTGGTGGGGGGGGGGGGGGCACGTTCGGAACAGTAGCAACGCAGTTACCAGAAAATAAAATAAATTCTTCTTTCTACATGACTATGAAAGTTATTTTACCTCTACTTTTTTTAGTTGGTTGGTATATCTTAGCAGTAATCTCTTCCTTAGTCAGCCTGCAGGAGTGTTTGTGTTCACTGGCTGGCAGAGTTATCCAGGGTTACAGCTTCTTTGCCTGTTTACCAGTCTATTCACGTTCTCACACACAGTCAAGGAGTCGGAAAGCTCCAATGTCTTCTCCCTCTGACCCAGAAGCAAGTGGAGTCTGCGCTGTTATTTTTTTCACTAAGGCTTGTGTTATTGATGACGTATAGACAACAGCAGACACCTCTCCTCACTCGCTTCATCCACGGTGTCGGTGCACCGACTGAAACCAATGAAAATGTCGGACTGGTTTGTACTTTTGCTTTCGTCACGGGCGATGTCACACTCCACACACATTCCAGCATTCACTGTTTACTCCCCATGGCTTTGAATCATACAAAGCTCATTCTCTGTTGGTTTGTTGATCCTTTTCAGCTCAGAAACAGAGCATGTGTGATCATCGCTTCATCGGACTGTGTATGTCTGTGTGTGTGTGTGTGTCTCTCTGCCTCATTCTGTTTTTCTAGGCTTAATGAATGCACCTCTTTGTAAGTGCTTGGAAGAAAGGGACACTTGTTGTCCACCCCGAGACTAGACACAAGTTGTGGTCTACTGCGAAACCTGGGTGAATATCAGATGAATGTTAAACTGTAATACTTTTTTAGAACTTTTTTTTTAAATATAGTGATTAACAACAACTGCTTGTTTGTTTCCCTTTGCTTAGCAAAACCAAAAAACAAGAAGAATCACAATCCATCCATCCATATCATGTGAAAAAAGCAGTAGACAATATTAGCGATTACAAATATTTGATAAAATTGGATTTTTGGCAACATTTGGGGGGGGAACCAAGGGTCCCTTTTTTCACAAACAGAGTCATATTGGAATTGATGTCAATTAATTTTAATCTGTATGATTGGATTTTACAGGACTGATTTGATTATGCTGTTCTAATTTAAGTTTTTCAAAATTATTTCCATTTGCTGCATGTTACAATAATAGGAAAGATTATTTCAAGAATGTTTTGTTACTTTTTTCCAAAAAAAGTTAGTTAAAATTTGGGATGTCATATTTTATTGGCTTACAATGACACAGCTTTTATGCCTTGCTACTTCCAAGATGTCAAAATATGTCAGATCAGAGGTATAGTTTTTGAGATATATTTTTGTTTGATTGGCAAAACGTCCAAGGTATTGTGTGGCGTCTGCATTTCTTAGCCAGCCATTGTTGTGGAGGTCTGGGGACTGCGACTTTTACCATTCAAAGAGCCATTTTGTGCTCAGTCCAGCTGAATAAAAGTAATTTAGAGCCACAAATGTTACATAAACTTTAGAAAAAGTATCTACTCGGGAAAAATGTGTTGTCATTCATACAGAGCCATTATTTGATTACCTTGTTTTTTGTTTGTTTTTTACACTAATATCTCTTCACACCAGCCAAAAATTGTTCTACTTAAAATGTAGTTGGAAAAAAATGTACTTTTGTAAACTGTACTTTCGTTATTTTATTATACTTATATATTATAAGCGGAGTGCGATATGTTGGGGGGAAGGGGGATTTCTCATCTTCTGCTTGTGATGACGCTCCTCTGGTTATTCAATTCTCATCCCTGTGCGGGCAAGATACAGTTTTTGTTTCTTTATTTCCCTTCACGTAATTTCTGCAACCCCTGTACTTCTGCAGAAGGGACTTAAACAACATAGGTGAACAGCTTTAAAAACAGATGGCTGCAGCACACACGTTTCAGTGCGAGAGGGGATTCTGCGCAATCAACGCAATTTTGAACGATGAAAGGAGTTGAATGATAAAAACACTCAATCTTCCCTGAATGTCTGCAATGAGGCCGGCATGGATCGGGTGCAGAAATTATTTTGAGGCGTAAGAATAAGTACCCTCATTTTAATAAAACGTGCGTATGGATTTGGAATCCATTCGCAGCTTTTATGTGCGTGCGGATTTCGGCATTGTGCATCATGCGATGACATCGTCCATCGGCACAACCCTAGTAGACATCTATAGTGGGTAGAAGTTTATCTGCAGTATCAGAAATGAAGATCTGGACAATATTGATATATCAGATATTGGTTAAAAAAAAAGTGTATATCAAACATCCCTAATTAAAATAGTTTGGAAAACACAGAGGAAAAAGTTATTGCTTTTAAGGTTTTGATAAACGGATTAATAATTAGTTTAACTGGTGCAAATTTGGGGTTGTATCATAATGCAGTACCCCAAACAGACAGTTTTTCTTTTTGTTTCATCATAGGTAAATAATATGAATTTTAATTCAGTATTTAAAAGGGACAATGTGCATTAATGTACATACGATTAAGATACGTAAATACACAAGATTATAGCCGGAGCTAATTTCCATCTTTAGTCCTTTCGCTGGACGAACCAATTTGTGAAATATTGAGCACCAATGTGGTTAGTCAATGAGATTAGAGCGAGACATTTTGGTCTGGAATGTGAGAAATCCACCCCAGAACAAAAACTAAAGACCTTGTTAAAATGCTGGCTGAAGCTAGTGAGCGTCATTATCCACTTAAACATGTTCTGTAACCATACAGCTGAACAGCCACTCTCCACAGAAAAAGCCATTGCACACAAAGCAACAAAAAAACACTGATTACATTATGCAAATGTATTAGGTGACAAAGACCTTAATTTCAGGATACATGTCCTGTGATTTTCATTAAATTACAACTGAAATGGTTGGCTATAATGGCCATCATTGCATTTAATGATGAGAGTGAGAACACAATTCAAGTTGCAAAGTACGGGGTTGGTAGCATCATGTGTGAACTCATTGGCTTCAAAATTTACCAAGTGACTTAGGAACAACAATGAGAATGTTTTTGGAGTGGCCAGCAAAGAGCCCTAATTGCAGTTTCAAATAATTTTGTCTAAAAGTCCCAGTGACACCAGTTTGACCAGGAGGAATGGGTCAAAATTCCAGTAAATTATCGAGAGAAGCTAGTGGAATGAAACCTAAATTATGTGTCCCATTCCATACAGTTTAAATAACAATCTTTCTAAATGCTGAGGAAATGTAACTTCTGACTGTGTTTTCAAATACTGTCACAAACAGTCATTTAAAATAATGACTTGGGTCAGTGGCAGCACCTGGTCTAGACTGGTCCTAAAGATAATTACCTACTTGTTAGGTGGGAAGGGAACATCAGTAAACAGGACATGTGGCGCTTACAGCCATGTGTAAATTCCCAGCCTGTATAAAGCAGAAATGAATGTGCCCAGTAGCGGTAAAAGGAACATTTTTCACCACACAGAGCTTGACTCCTGAGGGTTGTATACAACCAAGTCACAATGAAAAGTTACTGGATTCAATAACCTGACCTTTAGCGCTTTTCAAGCTTTAATGAGGCTGTAACAGTGGATACCACTTTGTAAATGTATTTTGTCCCACTTCTAAAATCCTTGTCATGGTTTTAATTCACAAAGCTCATAATTCTGTGAAATTACTTATAACTATTATAAATTATCATACAAAGTAACAATCTATGTACAGCTTAGTCCTAGCTTTAATTTACTTTCTTATTCTGCAAAAGCACAGATAGTTACCCAATAAGTTGCTGTTGCATAATGTTGTTTTTTTTTTCAAATAGATCATCAGGATTATAGTGTAAATTTATGAAGGAACATTAGTTTAATAAGGCCAGTTCAGAGACCAAAGCAACTTTATAAGTTTTATATGGTTTTGATTTAAAACTCAACACCCTGGGTGGCATCTTGCGGCCATAGCAAAACGATTTAAATGTAACACATTCTTCTCACATTTCATTTTGTTCGTTGCCAACTGTCCTGTCAATGGGGAGCTGCCAACTAAGAGCAGAGGATGACAGAAAAGTTGGGGGCGCACAAGAGCTAGTTAATGACTCTAAGGTTGGTATTTGAGTCAACTCTAGATGAAATGACGGTTTCACTGTTTTTAAGAAATAAGGGCAGCAGGGGGTTATCTCTTTTTCAAAATATCAGATACCCAGACCCAGACTTTTATTTAATTTGACAAATCACAAAAAAATTGCTTTTCAATGCATTTTTCTGCATAGGGAACACTTTAGACTGAGACAAGTGGGAAAACATTGATAAAATAATTAGTCAGAGGAGAAATATGTTTTTTGTGAAATCATTAAGAGTGGATTCTTAGTTTTCTGAAAAATATTGTTGAGTTGTGGGTAACAGAACAGGGAGACTTTAAAGGAGGAGCTCACCCAAGAAAACCAACTATAGCTGAAACAAAATGTCCCTTTCTGTATAACATTGGTGACGGTACAGTGACAGTATTGCATTGTATTGCTTTTGTGGTGACAGTGATGTTCTTTAAACAAAAAACAAAAAAGACATTTATGGAAACCTGGAATAGCAGAAAAAATAAATAAAAACCTCCAGAAATTGGGAATAGAAAGCTTTTCTCTGTATACAAACATAACATCTTTGACTCAGTAATAGAACCTCATCCATGCTGCCTGGTCCAAACAATGAAAACAATTAAATTCGAGGTGGCAGCACTCGAGCTTTGATCTCTAAGCTCAGATGAAAAAATGCATAAATAGCATACATGTCACTTTGTTCAAATAATCCCTCCAGACATTATTAATGAAACCATGTGCTTTCTACAACACGTTTTTAACCCTAAAATGAAAGAAACAACAGTGTTTTACTGTTTATAACATAACCCTGATTTTACTTTTCTGTTCAGTTTAGTTTTCTCTCTAAATATCCCTCCTCGCTTTCCTTCTGTTGTTCAAAACCTAGATAAACATAACGTTCAGTAATATAACTCATCTACTGTATTTATAGATAGAAAATAATATCCCTGGTGGTTTGTTTTGCATATCATCAAGACTCATTTTGACAGAATCTAGCATCAAAACACATGCTTAGTTTGATTTAATGAATGAGAAACCCTGACCTCCAAACACTTTAAAAGTATTTACAGTAAAAACAGCCTTAATGGGATGCTTTTCAGCTACATTTTTTAAGTCTACTTTTAGTTGTTGGTAGTCAGAGAAGAAAAATCTATGAACGTGAGAAATATGACAGTATTAAAAAATAGATTATGTGACCGAAGGCAATAATCTAATCTATAGTCATGACCTACATTTGAAAATCATTTTTTAATAGATACACAAGGATGCTTAAAAGGGCACTTGTTGATGATGGCAGTGATTTTGTGTCTAAGAGTTTAGGTGATGGACTATAAGCCTTAATACCATTCATTTTAATCCATGTGAGATGGACTTGGAGGTTATTGCATTGATAGTTTTCTGATTACCTTTCAGGTATAGGACGAAAACCAAAAGCAGCAGGGTGCAAAAGAGCAATTTACACCCAGCAATCAAAATAATGTTAGTCCTTTTTCCAGTTGTAGTACTATTTTTCTATTCTTAAGTCAATCAAAGTTCAGCAGTAAGTGGATGGCATGTGGAGGGGGGAAATCTAAAAATGTTGAGGGATATAAATAGTACTACAAAGCACTCTGACAAAGAGATAAACCTTAGCGAAATCAAGGGAGCCTGGCTGGACATGTACCAGCCAGAGATTTTCAGAAGCACCAAGGAGAAAGAGAAACATTTCCACTGTGGGTGCTACTGAACCCAGAAGGCAAATAATTTAGCTGTGCATCCCAGAACCTTGTGTAGCTACCATATCTAAGCTGTGGCAGTCAGTCGTTGTGCTGCAGTGTCTCTCCTTCTCTGCCTACGCAGAGTTAGGCAGGAGCGTCTGTGTGTTTTTAAAGCAACACTACATATCTGTACACATATCTAGATCTAAGTTATTTAGAAACGTGGTCACAGTTTGTCAGGTTTCACTTTTTATTCCTATAAATTATTTAATTTCGTTTTTGTTTTGTTTTTGTTTACTTTTGAAAATTCTTAGAAGTCCTTCAAAGCAGAAAATAGGGCCATCATGTAGATGTGTTAAATTTTTAAACCCAAATTAAGGAGACTGTAATTTACACACATGGGTTCCTGTTTCTTTGTATCGATTCAAGCAGCATCAGCCTTTTGCTGCCTGGCACAAGTGACTGTCTCTGCCTGGCACGCTCTTATTTTGTGCATCATGACAGGAAGTGAAAGCAACCGTCTGAAGAAGATAGGTTGCTACCCATTGCTGCAGCGCCAGAGCAGCATGGCTTCAAATATAACTCAGGTTTCTCGAGAGTAGGAAGCTTGACCTAGGCTGTCATGATAATGTAATTTATCCGTTCCATGTGCAGATTATTACTAATGTAAGTCCAAAGCGTACTAAGACTTGGTCGTATTATTATGAGCTACATAGAAGGAGTGGGGTTGGAAGGAGGAGAAAGAGTTCAGCTGACAGATGGGAGGCCATACGTTCTGGAGAGATGAAGCAAAGGAGCCAATTGGGTAGCTAAGAAACCAAGTAGACACAGTTTGTCACATTTCAAACGCAGCAGAAAATGTTGCTGAAGCTGGTCAGTCGGTGTCATTATCCACAGCAAAAAATGTCCTGAAAAGACATGGGATGAAATGCCACTCAGGGAGGAGGAAGTCATCATTACAGAAGAACCATAAAAAAAACATGTTGCAGTTTTTAATACACACAGGGAGGAAGAGCTTTATATCTGAAGACGTTCTGTGGTCTGATGAAACTTAAGTATTCATAAATAAAGAAGTGTTTGGGCATGATGAGTAGATTTGGAGGAAAAAAAGAGGACACTTGTATCCCTGGGAACAACCCCATAGCTGCAGTATGGACTGGTATCATCATGTAATGGAGCTGTTTTGCTATGGATGTACCTAGTACTGGCATTAAAATAGATTGTGTCATGAAGAAAGATCAATATGTGAAAATATTGAAGCAGCATCTCCTTTTGACATCTTCTGGTTTTGAAGAAACTGATGAATAGATTTGCGAGATATTTCTTCTCTCTTTTTGTGGTATCTTATTACATAGAAATAATGGAAGTAGAGAAGTTTGGAATGACTTCAGAGAATGAGGAAAAAAATCTGTGTTTTTATTCAGTGCTTGTAAGCCTCTGGTTTCAACTGCAAGTTAAGTCTCTGAGATATGAGTTTGTAAATTCAAGAAATGCTCCACAGATTAGAGGTTTTGATGGGTCAAAGCTGTTTTGACAGGAGCTTGGGGACCATCTTAGAATCAAATGCAGTGGTGGGTTTCAGGTTCTAGTAATTTCTTTTTTCTAAAGGCCATTAGACTTAACTTTTGTGGAACAGTTCTGTATAAAAGCAATGTGATGTTTTCTACGGATTGCAGAAAAGGTTCTGAATATATTTCAAAACATAAACGGGTAAAAAAAAAATCTAAAATTATACCTCATATATATTGTTTTCTAATGTTTTCTGAGGTGACTCTGTCAAGGTATTTTATGCATCCCTGCTTGGTTAGCAGGAAAATTGTGAAAATTGACTTCTGATCATAAACAAACATTAAACTTATCTCCTTTGAAATTCTCCCAAACCTTGCAGAATCCAAAAACAAGAGCAACAGAGGCCTCTGCAGAGGTCCATGCAAGTTTCACCGGTCATTGGTGACTTCATTATACCTTCAAATTGAATTTCTGTGAAAATGTTTTGAGCATTTTTTTTCCCTTTATGTAAGTGTACTCTACAATAACTTTTGGGGGTCACTGGATCCATATAGCACCGCCCTTTCTACAAGAGCGCAGCAATCAGCGTATCTCCCTTAATCAAAGTTGAGCTCCTCTTTGTGTTCCCTGCGATTTTACTTATGCTGTGTGGATAGTCAGATACCAACATACAAAACACATCCAGACATTGTACCAAAGTTTCAGACTTCTCAGTTATTCTAGCAATGTATGCCTATAAGTATACATCCTAACCCACAGCGGTATCAGCAGAGCAGCTCCTTGCTGCTCCCTGTTCTTGTCAAAGATTTGAACGGTTCAGATTTTGTTCTGTTGACGTTTTTTACCGTGCTTGTTTTTCTCAGTCTGCTTTTGACAATATCTTCTTCCCACATTGAAAGAATTTCCTGTGGCTCGACCCCACAGTGTTTGAAAAGCATCTTTCAAAACTAGATTGTGACCTTGACCACTCTTATGTTTAAGGTGTTCAGTGACCTTTGACCCAGATTAGCATTAAGTCATAAGTCCTCTAAAAATTAATGGTTTAAACAATATCAATGTGCGGGTAGTGATAATAAAGTTGAACTCCAATAAGTGCTTGTAAAATCATTTCTAGTGCTTAAAAAAGCAAACAACTTTCAAGATATAGTACCTCAAAGGGATTAAGAGGCTGTTGTGCTCCTTCAAAGACTTGAGTGATGTCCCTATAATATTAATGAAAATATATGAAATGCAAAAATAGGCACTGAAACTGTCTAACAAAATGAACATGTAATGTAAAAAATAAATGGAAAACCAAACACCAAACTCAACATGAAGTTGAGTGCGTGCATGTGTGTGTGCGTGCATGCGGATTCATGCACGATTGGCATGTGGCGCTCAGGTCATAGTGGGCCTTGCAAACATAGGCATCCTATTTGCATCATCCCAGGCTTGCTTTGTTGTCTCTCGGGGGCACACTTTTCTGCCCATGTCCTTGTTGGGGGAGAGCAGCCAGACCTATGTAGGCTTGTAGGTCTACAAGGCTGGTTTCTCTCCAGGTGTCCCCAAACACACGCTTCTCCTCCAGATATGTCATCTCCAGTATAATTCCACTTTAATTCCCTCAATAGACAATTTCGGTGCACTCTTCATCATGTCCAAAAACCAGGACAAGATGTCTTCAACAGAGAATCACTTGGTCGGTCGACTACTCAAAAGAGACGAACATCAAGCTATATATATATATATATATATATATATATATATATATATGGTGTCTATGTGAAGAAGATACAATGATTAGCCAGGAAGGCGTCGTTCAACTGATCAACAGGCACTAAAGTGTGGGAAAGAGATGGATTCACATTATGGACACCAGTGTTGGGCATCTTACATTAAAAAAATAATTAGTTATAGTTTTTCCAAAAAGTAACTGAGTTAGTAACTCGGTTCCTAGACTGTAAAAGTAATTAGTTACTCATCAAAGTAACTGTAGCGTTATTTTTATGTTATATAACGCTGTTACTTTTTATAATATCTGTAACATTTTTATTACTGAATGACCAATATAAAAAAAACACCACATACAGTATTTTAGAACATTTGGTATTTGAACCTGACCCAATAAGATAAGCTGTATGCAGAAAAATAAAAAAATATATATACAAAAAGTAAATACTGGTCATACATATTCACACACTTTTAATTAAAGTACGAAACTAAGACACATACTTATGTGTAAAAAGAAACAAAGTTGATTAAAACACTGAAAATTTAATGAAAGAGGTCATCATCACTTTCACATGTTCAAGCGCATAGTATGAATAAGAGCATAAGACCTTGAGGCAATCAATGTATAACACAATACTTATGAGTGTTCTTAAGTTGTTGTTTTTTTGTTTTTGTTAAACAATTTGTGAAAATCTTCACACATATGGAAGTTTTACCAAAATGTATTTCATAGGATACTTCATAGTCTTATTTCCTCATGTAAAACACACATAGGTCATTGGGTTTCACATGGCTTTTGCATGGTAGTTCAAAAGAGAATTCGATGCAGTTTTATACAGTATGTTTCAAGTCTACTTCACATGTAATCTTAAACTTCACAAAGTTCACCTGTAAACCTGGAGTTTCAAATGTATACAACATTTTATATTCTGGAGTATTGCATGTTGACCTGAATCATTTCCATGAATTTCACATGTTTTACCAGATGCTTTCTCATGAGTTTCACATGTGTACCACATGAAATACCATGAGTTGTCCACGTGGACGTATAGCATCACATGAGTGTAACATGGGAAGTTTCAGGTGGCTGCACATATTTCCATCATTATGTTCCAAAGAGTTTCATGTGTGCAAAACGTAAAACACCTGACATGATTTTTCTCATGAACCTAATGTGTATATTCCATAAGGGTTAGTACAGCGACCGTGTTTGCTGCATCACAGTCTGTATATTTCAGTGATAGAGGCTGAATTTAAGAATGTCCTCAAATCCAGAAGCAGCTCTGTAGACCTGGGAGTTTCACATGGTGACAGACACAATTAGGCTTTACTGAGCAACTGTTCCACACACAAACGGTTTCAGTGTTTCACTTTAAATTAAAGTTCAAGGACAAATAGTTGCAATCAGCTACAGCAGCAACTGTGGACAGCCCTTAAATAAGAATAAAAAGGAAGCATGATTCCTATTTGCTTTTGTGTAGCTTTAAAACGGAGCCTGCATGGCTCTAATTACCCCACAAATTAACGTTTAAATCAGCAGCACAAATAGCTTTAAAGGTCACTATGTAAAAGCTCATTGATTTTTCTTCAAACTCGCTTTACTCTTGAAGAAAAAAATATGCAATCGTATTTTATGCAGCCATTAGGTTAAATGTATAAACTATTTCTTTATTTAATTATAAAGAAAATTCACCCACTTAGGAATTACCCACAACCCCGCTGGGTTTGAGTGGCATAAAGTACTGATGCGGAGAGTTTGAATGATTCGGATTTGCTGAGTGAAGGTTTTCTAGAGAGGGTTGTCAATTAATTGGCTGAATCCAGGCGGACTGGAGTGATTTAAACAGTTGTTGATTGAAATTTTTTGTGCAGGGAGCTATGCAAGTCCAGTTTGTAATGTGCTATCTTGAAATAAATTCGGTCTCATTCTGAAGTGGTAATTATCAATCCTGCCTCACTATCCAAAGCCAATTTAAAAAGCAGCCTTTCATCAAAAGACAAAAATGTATAAAGCTTGCATTTAATAACTTACTGGAGCAGTGATAAATGCCATCAGCTTAGGAGCTTTGGAAATGCAGATTGGCCTGATCGAAGCAGATTAATGGCTATGTGAAGAGACAAGAAATCCTACCTCAGCGTAGGGAGCCGCAGTAAAACCCCATGATGTTCAAGGCCAAAATATGTCACTCAAAGGCGCAATAATACACACTGTAATTTAGAGTCTCCTGTCCATTTCCTGGTGAGAACCAGAGAAATACTGCAGCAGGTAATAAATACTGAATCATTCGTGCAGTGAGCAACTGGCTGCTGAGACAAACAACCTTAGTGCTCAGGAAAAAAAAGTTCAAAGGTGAGGGAGGAAAACGCAGAAAATCCCATAGCCACCATTTGTCATTTTAATTGAATTTATTTCTTGTAGGTTTGGTCAGCATCCTTTATCTGTGAAACATTTTCACTCTCTGCACTCCGCATATGGGATTTAATTGTTTGATCATATTTTGAAAAGTCAAAAGCCTCTATATGCTTCATTATATTCTGTTAGGATCATTTTATGATGCACACAAAGTAGTGCCTAACTGAGTTGGAAGGAAATCAATACACTGATAGCACAACCCTTTAACAAACAAAACTAAGAAGAGGGTAGTAGTATGATACTCAAAAATTAAATCCAGATAGATCGACCAAAAGCTGTGTTGATCTCTTCACCACAACAGACCAATGCAATGTATGAATCACTGAAGACTTCGCACCAATCCATCTATGAATCCATTCTCTCTTTTTTTCTCCTCATGTGTGAACAAGAATCAGAGATACATAGATTCCTCCGCTTAAGGCAGGGAAAGGCAGAGGGAACCCTACACTTTCCGACTCAAGACCATGGTCTCAGATTTGCAGGTACTGACTCTCATCCTGGCTGCAAACTGCTTCAGCGAAAGCTTTAGATCGTAGTATGATGAAGCCAACAGAACATCGTCATCTGCTAAATGCAGAGGGACCGATCCTGAGGCTGCTACAGCTGATCATCACTACAACTTGGTTGCACCTAGAAAATCTGTCCTTAAAGGTTATGAGCAGAATCATTGACAAAGTGCAAACTTGGCAGGATCCAACCTTCACCATAAACGAGCCTGGCTAACAATGTGAACCAATGTCTGCCCCAGATCCTCAAACTACCCCCCAAAGGACTCGACCAAGGAACACAATCGAACACTTTCTCCAAGTCCACAAAACATATGTAAACTGGTTGGATGAACTCCCATGCACCCTTCAGGCCCCTGCAGAGGGCTTAGAGCTGGTCAGGAGTTACACAGCTAGAATGAAAACAATACTGTTCGTCTTGAGTCCAAGGCTCGATTATCTGGTAGACCTTTTCTCCAAGCCATGCAGAGAACACAGAAAACAAATTAGAGTAAGTGCCCTGTTCAGATTGGACTAAACGTATGATATTTTGTCTCCTCTCACTCAAAATGTCAAAATATGAAAAATCCTAGGCAGTTTTGGAGATATTTTGCAAAACCTCTAATATATCATGATCTCGTCGGGGGCTGAGGCCTCGGCACAGCGCTAACCACTTTACCACGAGACAACCTGGAAATTCAAATTGAAATGGATTTTGGTATAACTATGAAAAAACTATATCAAACATCCCTACTCCATCCATCCATCCATCCATCTTCTTAACCGCTTATCCAATTCAGGGTCACGGGGCAGCTGGAGCCTATCCCAGCAATTATCAGGCGTTAGGCAGGGTACACCCTGAACAGGACGCCAGTCTGTTGCAGGGCCAACACAGAGAGACAGACAACCATTCACACTCACATTCATTCCTACGGACAATTTAGAATGATCAATTCACCTATCATGCATGTTTTTGGACTGTGGGAGGAAGCCGGAGTACCCGGAGAGAACCCACGCATGCACGGGGAGAACATGCAAAAAGGTCCATGCAGAAAGACCCTGGACTGGGATACGAACCCACGACCTTCTTGCTGCAAGGCAACAGCGCTAACCACTGCGCCACCGTGCAGCCCCACATCCCTACTCATTAGCTGTAAATATTCCTACCATTTGCAGGGGTCAGTTATACAGTTCACCCTGTTAAGGATAAATCCAATCACAGACATGTTGAGCTCAACACATCTACAGTGGATCATCATGATGCAAAGTGTTCCTTCTTGAACAACATGAACATGATAAGAATTTAAATTGTTATGAGACTTTGTAACAGTATTATTAAAGTAAATTATCTGAATAGGAAATTATTTATGGTACCATTGAGAACAGGCCATGAAACCCAGAGAATTCCATTTCTTCGTATATGAACGAGTTGAAAGTTCAGTTAGCACATTTTAAACTACTAGATCAGCTCATGGTTCATAATTTATATTGTTGAAACTGAGTGCACATTTCCAAAAAGGAACTAGTTCATAGCTCTTTCTTACAATATTTATTGAGTGTTAAATGAACTGAACTGAAATAGCACTTTTCTAGTCAAACTGACCACTCAAAACACTTTACACCCATTCTCACTTACAAACATGCTAACATTCATACATCGCTACAGAGATCACTAGGCAACTTGAGGTTAAGTGCCTTGCCATGACATGGAAGCTGGAACTGAAGCTACAACCCTCTTATTGATTACTACTCAATTCAATTCAGTTTATTTATATAGCGCCATTTCACAACAGATGTCATCTCAAGGCACTTTACAAGAAAAGTTATTACAATACAATGTTTAATCCAGGAATTAGAGAACCACTGAAGATTGCGTCGTGACTTCTCAGAAATCCCTCACTGAGCAAGCATGAAGCGACAGTGGAGAGGAAAAACTCCCTTTTAACAGGAAGAAACCTCCAGCAGAACTAGGCTCAGCATAAGCGGTCATCTGCCGAGACCGTCTGGGGTTTGGAGAAGGCAGCAGAGACACAGAAAGAGCAACAGAGCTGATGCAAACGCAAAAGTTGGTAGCAGGACGTGGAGAACGTTCCTCCACTGGAATGCCATCTTAGTCAGGGTCGTCAAGGAGGGCGGGTCAGGAGCACCTACTGTAGGAAGAGACTAAAAGAAAACAGGATAGTGCTTTAATTACTGAGCCCCAGAAAAACTGGCATTTTACAATTGTTGTCACCCACTCAGTCCACACTCGTACTCAGCTGCAGCTTTTACCTTTAATCAAATCAAATCCAACTTTATTTGTATTTTTTTCATACAAAATAGCATTTCAAAGGGCTTTGCTGATTAAAATGACCCCACATAAACCGCCTCCCCAGCCAAATCCCAGAATACAAACATGATCACAACTAAACCCCCCTACCCATCTCCTATCCCACACACTTAAAAGCAACAGTAAACAAAAGCAACATTAGGCTGAGTGCAGAAGAGCCAGGAAACGCCATCATGGGTCAATTTTAATCATGTAAAGCACCTTGAATTGCCTTGTGTTGAAAGTGTGCTGTACAATAAAATAGCCTTGCCTTGCCTTGCCATGGGAGCCATCTGCATCGCCAGCAGCAGATCAGCAGCAGCAGCCAGGGCACTGACCCAGGGCGCCTGGCGGAGGTAAGGCTAAGACCCCAACCGCTCCCGGGGCAGAGGGCTCCCATAGAGAAAACACCGGGAGGAAGATTAAAATAAGTTAAAATATTAAAATAAACAGTAGATAACGGGATTAAGTAATAAAATACTGATAAACATTTTAAGACTATACATTTAGAATTGACTGTAAAACATTGATAAAATGAAATCAAATAAAACATATGGAGCAATTAATCGTATAACAATAAGTAATGGTCAGTTTAAAAGCTCAACTAAAAATTAACCAAGTAAAACATGCAGAGCAATTAAACTGTTATTAATAAACAATAATCAGTTAAAAGCTCGGCTGAAAAGGTGAGTCTTGAGCCTGCTCTTAAAAACATGAACGTTCTCTGCGGCCCTAAGGTCCTCCGGCAGCCTGTTTAAGAGTTGAGGGCCATAATACTGGAAGGACGCCTCACCATGGCTACTGTATGTGTCCTGACTTTGGGGATGACAAGGAGACAAGAAGGCCCAAGACCACTAAGACACTTAAGAATCATTAATGAAACTTTAAAATCGATCCTGAAACATACGGGGAGCCAATCCAGTGATTTTAATACCGGTGTAATGTGCACCCGCCTCCTAGTCTTTGTCAGGATACGTGCAGCTGAGTTTTCTAAAAGCTGTAAACTTGATGTAGTCTTTTTGGGAAGACCAGAAAGCAGGGCATTACAATAATCGATTCTACTGGTGATAAAAGCATGCATTTGTGTTTCTGTATTTGCCAGAGAGAGAATGGGGCGGACTGTGGCGATGTTCTTTAGGTGATAACAACCTATTTTAGTCATGGTTTTAATTTACGGGATAAAAGTCAGCTCAGAGTCAAAAATCAGACCCAAGTTCTTTACTTGTAAAGAAGGTTTAAAAGACAGTGATTGTAGTTTTGGCGAAAGTTTCTCCGACGGCTCTGACGAAGGCGGAAGTGACACGCCGAAAAAATGTCAGGTAAACAAACATCGGCCTGAGTTTACTATGAACCAAAAACATAATAATCGTTCAATGAACTCATTCAGACACAACACTGGATGCCTCTCATTTTGCATTCAGGTTTCATGTTGATCTCAGCTTAACACATGTTTGCTGTGTTCCCAACATTTCCTGATGGCTTCTACTCAACAGAGGCCAGCAGATGCCAGATTTGTGCAGTGCAGGACTTTCAACAGTTTCTCTTGGACACCTGTTCCCCTCTTCATACATAACATTTTGCATGATAGCCACATTCAATTCCAACAAGATGCTTAATAAGTTTGTGTCTATAATGAAACAGAATGTAAACAACAACAAAAAAAGTATGAATATATTTGCTCTGCATATGGTGATATAGAACTCATCGTTAGATGTTCTCTGCATGTGTGTTCTCTGCATGTTACCACCCCCCCCCCACCCCCACCCCACCCCCACCCCCCCACCCCCGCCAATAATAGGCTGAGCGGTCAAAAAGAAAAGCTTCACTATTATTTATAGACTATTTATAGAGAGGAAACTGCATGAAGGCACGCTACGTCGAGGGAGACTGTCCATTATTTATCAACACTCTGGATGTCAGCTGAATACACCACTTACTCAATAGCTCTCTTGGCTCCATCTGTCAATAAACCCACTCACACACACACAGACACACTCTATACTGATGCAGTGCCTTACCGGATGCTGGGCATCGTTCTCGGACCCTCTCAAAACAATCACCGCGGAGAACAAGGTGCTGTTGTTTGCGTGTTCTCAATCACTCCTCCACAGTGCTCTTTTCCAGCTGAAACATGCCCGGTCTGTGCATTTATCACGGGTCGTTTGAATTATTCACATCAGGGGCTGTTATAAAGGTCTGCTTCCTCTGGTGTCCCCGAGAAACCCATCAGGATGAGGCAGTTGGTCTTCTAAGATTCACACTGAGGTGAAAGCTCCCGAGTTCCTTCAGAACTGGGGGTGGAGGTGGTGTACACACAGAGAGGAACCACTCCACTCAACAACTCTTTGGGGGGTGAATTATTGAAAGCCTTCACGAAGCGAACGAGCAATCTAGTAATCTGTGCAGGGGTGAAGAATTTGGGCATGGAGAGATACAGTAGCTGCATTTAAAGTTTTGGTTGATCTCCTGTTGATTAACAGCAGGAGCATTTGTTTTCTATGAATAATTTAGATTTTATTTGGTGTGTTTTCGGCTATTGGCATGTTAGAAATTTATTCTGAAAGCTCACAATCCAAATCCCATTAGGGTCCCGAATTTGTCAGGAGGCGGTCTCTGTTGTTGCATCGGACAGCTCTGTACTGCAAAACAATTGTCCCCACCACCATTTATCACAGCCTGCACTCCTCTTCCTCTGTCTTTTGACTCCTAATATCAGTCCTTGCGAACTCTGGCCTCCTGCTGACAGTGCTGAGCCAGCATCTAACTTACTACTGAGCTGTACTCTGTATCGTTGTCATTTATCTAAATCCTAGAAATAAATTACATCACTCCAAGGTGCCAGTATGAGTTTTTTTCATTTTCTCCCTGGCTCCTCGTGCTCTGGCCGAAGCACCTCTCCTGGCACGGAGTCTTATGGATTAGGCACCAGCAAACTACTCCCCGGCTTTGCTTGTGTCAGAGATTAGTGGTGGTGGGGTTGGGAGGGGGGTCTAGACTAACTTCTGTTCTATTTCCTTGTTAAATATTAGGTTATGAAAATCATTTGTTTCAGACCGCGTCATGTAATTGTTTTTTTTTTATTATTATTATTAGAAGAAAACAAACTACAATAGAAAAAACAAGCAAGTCAACAGAGGTAATAAAGAAAACAATACAAACAAATATGGGAAAGAGCTGGTCGAGTGGCAAGGCTCGCAACAACCCATGCAAGTCGACCCACACACACCAGACCGGGTGGAACCGTGCAAGGACCCTGTCCCTCCAGATCACCCCACACCGAAAGAGAACAAAAAGTAAAATAAAAAAATAATTAAATAAATAAAAATACACACATCTTTAATACATAAAGTAGCAATTTTCACTAAATATTAACTCTGTGACAGTCAAAACAGAAAAAAAAGAACCGAAAAGCGTAATAATAGATCTTCAAAAAATAATTCCAAGTTAATATTTTTTTCTCTTTTGAAAATAAAATATTTACCAAGAAGCACAATGGTATTTAACAACATGTTTTCTTTTTCATGCAAACCCCAAATTATATATATTGGTGACAGTAGTAAGATATGTCCTTGCCCAGACAGCCAAGCTGCCACCTTATGCCAAAAATGAGCCACATCTGGACAGTACCAGAGCAAAATTTAAATGTCTTCCTCTTCTTTTCCGCAACATCTACAATTATTATCCTCAGTTATTCTCCAGATTTTTAACATTTTCCTTGTTGGTAGAATCTTGTAGAAAATTTTAAGTTGAAAGGCCCATAAATATGTTGATCAGGATGATATGTACAAGTTCCTAAAAATATTTAACCAAGGAAGCGGAGTATCAAAAATACTCTTCCAATAATCATGAAAATAATTTGGAGAAGTTGCTGTCTTTTTAAGTGAAAAAAAAAAGTATACACGTCCAAATTAACTTTTTTATGTCCCAACCATTTATAATTTTTTTATTACTCGGACGGCAGACACCAAGGTGGGTATTTGATTCAAATTGTATTGTTTTCCATGCTTTAGATAGAGCTGATATCAACTGCAGATACCGTAGTTTTGAACAAAAATTATGTTCCTTCAAAAATGAAATTAAAAGGTATGTTCACAACTAGCATACACATTTAGTGGCCATTTTATTGGATGCACCTGTTGATTTGCATCTAGAAGGTGACAGAAAAGTGGTTTAAATGGCTATGGATGTGGCATTGTGTTCATTGTGTTTGTTAAAATATTTCTAAATTCCTATATTGCAATGACTACACTCTCTCCAGTGGTTGTTCTTACATGAAGGGTGCTTTGGACATCCCATTCTTCTAATGCCCCACACACCTACCAAACACACACACACACACACAGTCCTGAAGAGGTTCATTCTACCTACAAACTGCTATTTTCGTTTTCTCTGTCTAGACTTACTCAAGAATCGATCTGTTCTGAATATTGAACATAAATGAAAGTACAACAACAACAAAACCATAACTCTTTCAAGATGTAGATGTAGTCTTGAGTCACTTTATCTGCCAGTTTTGGAAGCGACAGGCCAACCATGTAATGGTCAAACTGTATAAGAAGGCTAAATTAGCAAAGTTCCGATTTAGCAGAACTGCTTTAGTCTCAACATACTCCCACTTGTCACAAATAACAATTTGTAACTTTGGAGAACTGAGCCAAGACTCTTCTTTTAAAAGGAGACTATGAAGTAAGATTATGCTACTTTTTATATTAATAAAATAAAGACATGCCAGAGGTGTGGGAAAGTGTCAGGATCCACACATTGTTGCTTTAATATTTGCTAAAGAACACCTGACTGTTTGAAGGTGTGAGAACTGTTTGTACAATAAACACTGGAAGCCCCAGTATGTGTAAAAACAAAAAACTGAAATCCCCCCCCCCCCCATTTTCTTTCATACTTTCTCTGAAATAGCTCCCTCTGATTTCTTGTTTTTTTCTTGCTTGCTTGTGTTGCCTGCCATTTTGGTTACATTTTTATCAGGTGGAAACTGGCATATTTTTTCTGACAGGCAATTTTAAAGATTGCATCTCCACTTTCAGAGCAGCTCATGGCACTTCTTGAGATGGACATCCCCCCCACCCTTTTCGCAACCTGTAAAACAATTTCTGGGATCAGCAGCAGTAACAGGCTTTGCTAGGCGAGTTGGTATCTGAACAGGATCATTTAGATGGCGGGAGGCTAATCTGCACCACATGACAATGGGCCTTTGAGCTGTCCTTCTCTCTCTCTCTCTCTCAGTGGGCCTCAGTGTTCCCTTACTCCTAACACACAGCTGACACCTTGCAGTCTATTACATGACTGAACTGGGCTCGAATATCTGAGAGGTGATAAGCCTAACTGGGTCTGCACTCAGTGGCCTCAGAGTTGTTTTGTTATCTCCGTGGAAAGATAGCGGTGGAATCCGTTAGCAGGTTCATGGAAGGAGAACGTTAAAGAGGAAAGCTTGGCTGTTTTGAATTAAATATCTAAATATACGAAGTGTTAAATTCTTTGTCTCATTGTTTTTTAAGACTAAAGGGAGAGGTTCTTTTTCAGATAAGGTTGTATGGAGTTGTAATCAGCAATCAGTGTCACAACTTTAATGTGCAACAATACAAATAAACTAAATTTGGAGGAAATTAGGTGAGTTCTCACTAGTCAAAGCAAAAAATGTTTCAAAGCAGATTTCTCTCAATTTTGTAAAAAGTTTGATTTCAAAATTTTAAAGTAGTTTTAATTTATAAATCAGTGTAAAATTTTTGGCTCAACAGTTGTAACACTGAATTAGCCTACATTTATTTCAGGCAGTTAGGCTAGACACCATCATATGTTTTATTTGCCAATACATGTTTTGTGAACTATAATGCTGATGCAAATCCTACTTCTCCATATGTAGGGTTGGATTTTCAATATTCGCGGGGTTCAGAGACCAAAACCTGGCCTGAATAGTTAGAATGCACATGTTGTTTGTAGTCTTTCTGTGGTCTTATACAGTCAAGGGATCCAAATATTATCTAAATCCAAACATTTGTAAAGATAATTTATTTTTGTACACTGTGAAATGGATTTCGAAACAGAAAATGCCTATTACGGTGACGACTTTTGTGTGAGCATATCAGTGAACACCCCTGACCACTCGGTGAGTTTCACGTCTTTGTAAATGAAAGTTTCATACATTTTAGGAAATAATTTGTGTGCACTTATGGTCCCCTAGTGAGGGTGGGGGAGTGTTAGCAAAAAAATCTAAATTTATCGGGACAGCAGCATTTGTCCAAATTTCTATCAAAACCGTTCTGTTTCATCATAAAAAGTGTAAAATACCAAACTTTTCATTTAACTGTGTTTAAGACAAATTATGTGAAATTAACAAGAACTAGTTCAATTTAGAGATATAAGTTTAGCTAAAAATCTTTAGTTGGCAAACTACAAACATGAATCAATTCCTAACTGTATCGCTTCTCTCTTTCCCGAAATCTTTTTAAATGCCCTTTAATTCATCCAATTGGACCAGCTTTTTAATCCTTTGCTGAGTTTGTAGCAGATAATAAAAAAAGAAGAAACAACGTGAAATTATTTTCTTCCGAGGTTTTTAGAGAAATATGATTATGCTTTAGTAGGACATATATAGGGAACAGTAGATAAGAAAGGAACACAAACTAAATTAGCTCAACTCTCCAGTAGCAACTAATCTATGATCTCAGGTCATTCAGACTGCTCTATATTGAAGATTATCTTCTGACCTGCTGATAACTCCATCAAAGCACATGTTAAAAAAAAAAAAAAAATCCAAGCTGTCCCTTTAAGAAGATCAGCTGTGTTGAACTGTCCCTGTTTGCTGCCCTAAAAAAGTAGGTGGATAAAATGACAAAACAAGTGAAAAAACCCCGACCCCCATAAAACGAAGAAAGAAGAATTGTATGTGTCTGATGAAGCAGAAGCCAATGTTGAAGGGAGGTCAGGGTCTTTAAAAAAGTCTAGAATAGACTTAATTGATGTGACATGGTTAAGTGCTATAGTGATGGGGGGTTTTTTGTATTCGCTTCACACACACATTATGGACAAATTCAGACCATCCGCTCTGTCCCTCCCCCTGCGAAATTCTAAACCCCCTTTCAGCTTGGTTTGTGATTGGAGGTTATGGTCGAGGTGCCAGTTTGGGAACAGTGGCAGCCAGTGTGGTACCAGGAGATCAGAGGAATTGTAAACAGAGCGAAAGCATGCATCAACAGACAGAAGAGTGTAGATATTTCAGTCAGTTCAAGTTTGCTTTATGTATTCTAAAGTGCCCAGGGGGTTCTTAGGGATTTTTAGGCTTCCAATGAATCGAGATGTGTCAGGTAACATATATAAGTTTTAAGCAGGTGTGGAAAATGCTGTTAACAAAGATGTGTTAATCCTTTATTTTCATCAATTGACAACAACAAAAAATGAATAAAGGAGGAATTTAAATCAAATAAATTTTGGCCATGACTACTCTTTGCCTTCAAAACAACATAAATTCTGCTAGATACACTTGCACACAGTTTTTGAAGGAATCACGCTGGTATGTTGTTCCAGACATCTTGGAGAAGCAACCTGTCATGATTCCACACTCAGCTCCTCTCACTCCTCTTATCATCGCGCGCACCTGTCTGAATCTCCTCACCTCCTATTGTTTGCACCTGTGTTCACTTCCTATTCTTTTCACCTGTTCCTCCTTGTCTCCCCCTTGTCTAGATGCAGCGAGCGCTTCAGTCCTCGCTGGATCATTGTCGTACCTGTTGTACCTCTGTTGTGCATTCTGTCTCTCCCTGTCATGCGGCACCAATAAAGAGCACCTTACCTGGAACTCTGCTTCTGCGTCTGGGTCCTTCGTCCTCCATGCAGCATATCCCTGACACAACCACAGATCTCTGTGGATGTAGGTTTCGTCACATCCGTCTGTCTGTTCATTTAATTAAACACACAATCCATAATGTTGAGATCAGGGCTCTGTGGGGGCCATACTATCACTTCCAGGACTTCTTGTTCTTCTTTATCCAGAAGATTGTTCTTAATGAGTTTGGTTGTATGTTTAAGGTCACTGTCCTGCTGCAGAATAAATTTGGGGCCAATCATACGCCTCCCTGATGGTATTGCATGATGGATAAATATCTGCCTGTATCAGCATAAAGAACACCATTAATCATTACAAAATCCACTCTATTTGTAGAACTGCAGCACAAAATGTCCAAGCCATGTCCACCATGCTTCACTGTTGTCTGCAGACACTCAAATTGTTGCAGTCTCCAGCCCCTTGACGAATAACAGCCAAATATTTCACATTTTCCTGCATTAGACAAGAGCACCTGCAGCCATTGTTTGCACCCCAGTTTCTGTTTTTGTTCATAGTTGAGCCACTTGGCCTTGTTTCCACCTTGGAGGTATGGCTTTTTGGCTGCAACTCTTCAATGAAAACCACTTCTGGTCAGACTTCTCTGGATAGTAGATGGGTGTACCCGGGTCCCACTGGTTTTTGCCACTTCTGAGCTGATGGTACTACCAGAATAATTCTTCTTTTGAACAGTAATAAGCTTAATGTGTCTTTCATCTGCTGCTCTAACTTTTCTTGGCCGACTGATGCGTCTACAATCCCCATCGTTGCCTTTTTCTTTGTTCTTCTTCAAAAGATCTTGAACAAAACATCTTGAAACCCCGGTCTGCTTTGAAATCTTTGTCTGGGAGAGACCTTGCTGATGCAGTATAACCACCTTGTGTCTTATTCAATCTTGCCAACCTCACATTGGTAGCAGAGTTTGGCTGTTCCTCACCCAGTTTTAAGCCTCCTACACAGCTCTTTCAGTTAATGACTGTGTTTCAACATATGTGTGAAACTGATGATCATTAGCACCTGTCTGGTATAAGTGGTTGATCATACACCTGACTATAATCCTACAAAATCCCTGACTTTGTGCAAGTGTACCTATAAGAATTGACGCTGGTTTGAAGGCAAAAGGTAGTAACATCAAATATTTATTTGATTCAGATTTTCCTTTTGTTTGCTCGCTTTACATTTTGTAAATTGATAAATATTTTTTATATTTATATAAGCATGCTTTGTTTGCTGCATCTTTCATACCTGTCTAAAACCTTTGGACAGTACTATAAATATCTAGTCAAAGTTCAGTATTTTAATCTTAAAAATCAACTTGAGACAAGCACTTTTTGTTGCTACAAATATTTGCAAAAAATATTCAGTGCACTTGAGTTTTTAATCTTCTTGTAAATGTTGAGATTACAACCACAAACTCCCATGCATTTATTGAAATTTGATGTGACTGAATAACACAAGGCAGCATTTTCCAATGAAAAGCTGCATATCTACAGGCTTTACACAATTGCAAAGAAATGTATGCCCAGTGTTCTTTGTAAAGTAGCTAAAACTTTCAAGTCTAGCATGATGCCATTTGTAAAATGGTTAAAAATATAGTTTTCAAAGTGGCAGGAAAATTCAGCTGTATATATATACTTTTGCAGGGCTCCATATATACTCTACTGTAAGTGTGCTTATAAGGAAACCCTTGTAATCACTGGGCTATTGTCTGTCCATCTATGTGTACAGCTCCCTGTTCCACTCACTTTTTTTTTTGACCTTGCGATTCTTTCAGTAATCAGTCAGGGTTTTTTTCTGCTACTCTTTTATCTCCATCCAAAGCCAGCCTTTCTATTGTAGGTGCATAGATAAAAGAGAACAGACAGGGGGTGGGGGTTTAAGTTGTGTAAGGTCAGTTCTGCCCCTACTTAATGTGAATTTATTTCTAAAATAAAAGTTTCATGGCCTGAAACTCGCCTCATGTATTGGCATAACTTCTCTCTAACTTAATAAGTGTCTGTTTTACTATTAAACTGCAAGACATTATAAGAACATTGAGTGTTGCTGTGTTCACGGTGACCCCCCCACCCCCACCCCTCTTTGCCGCAGGGTCCCGGTGGAGCTGAGGAGGTGCCTGACCCAATCCAGTCCCAGCAGCCCAGGATCCAGCACAGCTTTGTCCAGGAGCATTTCCAGGCTCAGTACAAGTGAGTTCGTCCTGTAAGCACTCCTCGATCACATCTGCTTTGTGTTAATCCTGTGATACCTACAAAGGAACAGCTGGGTCCTTACGACTACCCAGTGACTTCCTGGGATAAGTGCTACCATCGTGTGATCATGTGGGGCTGAGAAGCACTTGTTGACGTAAAACCGCCCGTGGATTCTTATTGTCAGAGAGCAGCTTGGAGTGCAGTACATCGAGCGTTGACTTTCTCCTTGAAGATTTGTGCGCTCTGTATTTAAAAATCTCAGAGTGGGGTGTCTTTTATTGTGCCCAAAACAAAATGCCAACAAACCTACTTCCCCCCTACCCCCTAGATACTAACCTATTATTTATATTGTTTACTAGACAAGAGTTTTCAGATCTAAATGTCAACTCAAAGGTCACAGCTTAAACAGCTACTATATACCAGCAGTCCCAGGTTCACTTTTTCATTTTTTGGAAGGGGTATGCAAACAGCTTTTGTGTAGATAGTATCTAATCTGCAGGACATGCAGTTTTTTTTAGAGTACTGTCGTGACTCATATTTTTTTTTGGGGCTACTTTGTGCAACGGTCTCGTATTGAATATGTTTGTATAGTCCTTGGTTGGTGTTCAGAAAGTAAAAGTCTGTTTTAATTAGCTTGCATGATGGGTTTGTCAGTATGGTTTATGGGGCTAAGCTTTTAAGTCGTAAAACTTATTTCCAAAGTTTATTGCAAGTAGTAAAAGCAAGGATGTTTAGATAAGAAACTGGGAGAAAAGTTTTTAGAGAAGCAGATAGCCATTTAACCATAAATTTTTATAATGAACCTTTGACCCAGAACAGAGACGATTCCTTTTCTGACTCCAGGATTCTCTGACAGCAAATCATTGCTCAGACATTGTTTGGAAATGATCGGATTGGAGTAAGATTTCGAGGAGAAGGAACGCCTACAACCCCAGAGGCCCGCTTGTCTATAAAGCTGTGAAATAAAGATCAGTTAATTGTTCAGATTTCTTTAAGTCTGGACCACAGAGAAACTAGGGCAACTTTCTCTGTAAACTGCAATTTGTTAATCTGTTCAAAATAAATGTTAAACTGGAAATTGGCTCCATTTTGTCTCTGCTTGAACATGCATTGAATTACTTATGATAATTATTTAATTCAACAGTACTCAGCTGGGATAGAGAGAACGTCTGAGTGTCCTTGTGAAGCGAGAACTTGCCAGAGCCATAATAAAATGTTCATAAATTGCTATGAAATATGGCGTGTTGTTGTTTTGAGATGGCAGAACAGCATTCTTTGTATCAAAACTAATCTACATAGACCAATTCATTGAAGATTTTGCCGTCACCGTTTTATAAAACGGTCAGTGACGGTTGTATTTCTGTTAACCTCACGATTGGTGTAGATTATGAAAAATGTAAATCATTGGTTGCCAACTATTGGTGAGAAAAGTCCCCCTGGTCAGTATACTGTAACCTAAAGTAGTTATGCAAGATCTTAGCAGCCTGCTCCATTCCACAGTGCTGCATTTGAATTTTGTACATATAAAAAGTATGAAAACTGCAGCGTGTTGTGCGCTCTGCTGAGACAGTGATTGGCTCCAGGCTCCCATCTCTACAGATGTAAGCCTACAGGACAGTGGGATATGCAGTTCAGATCACAGCTGACCTTTCTCACCCTGGACACACTTTCTAACTCTCTCCCTTCAGGCAGGAGGCTCCAGTCCAATTGGACCAGAATCTTTCACCATAAGAACAGTTTCTTCCCCTCCACTGTTGGACTTATGAACAATAACCCTAAGTCTGTTCCCACCACCCACTCTGTTTCAGTCACATGACCCTGTGTTGTGTATTATGCACCTGTCTAATTTTGCACTGATCATCATCTAAACTCATGTATATCAATCTGTTTATCCTATTTTATGTTGTGTCTTGCTTGCTTAGAAGTATATAAGACATATGTTTGCTCAAAGTACCACAACACATTCCTAATGTTGTCAATCTTTTCACGCACTTGACAATAAAACCATTCTGATTCTGAAGTGTCCAAAACTGCAGAGGTACAACATGGCAAGTGGAGTTATGTGATTCATGTTGCTCCTATGTGAGGAGAATTGTGTTCATGCCAGTAAATCTCCAGAATGCCTTAATTTGTAGTGAAGTAATGATCATAATTAGCCAGGCCAGTGGACGCATTTTTTAAGTATTTATAAGAGCCGGTTAATGCCTGTGTAATTCATTTCATTAGTAGTTTTTTTTTGTTTTTATTTTTGCTCTTTAGTAGTTTTTTTTAAATCAACTCTAATCCTCACTCATGCACTTAGCTGAAAACCAGTAAGGTTATCACCACACTGCCAGAGATCTAGGAGATAAGTGAGAAGGCAACAATTATTGGTGCAATAATTGAAAAATTGAAGAATTTCAAGACGACGGTCAATCCCCCTCGATCTGGAGCGCCATGCAAGATCTCTCCTCATGGTGCATCAATGATCATGAGGACAGTGAGGAATAAGCCGAGAACTACACTGCAGGACCTGGTCAATGACCTGAACAGAGCTGGGACCACAGTCTCATAGAAAATCATCAGTAACACACTCTGCCGTCATGGATTAAAATCCTGCAGTGCACGCAAGGTCCCCCTGCTCAAGCCAGCGTATGTCAAGGCCCATCTGAAGCTTGCCAATGACCATCTGGATGATCCAGATGAGGAATGGTAGGTCATGAGGTCTGATGAGACAAAAGGGGAGCTTTTTGATCTAAACTCCACTCGCCGTGTTTGGAGAAGGAAGAATGATGAGTACAACGCCATGAACACCATCCCAACTGAAAGCATGGAGGTGGTTCTTTGGTTATGCTTTTCTGCAAAGGGGATGGGAAGACTGCACCGTAATTAGGGGAGGTTGGATGGGGCGATGTATCATGAGATCTTGGTCAACAATCTCCTTCCCTCAGTAAATGCACTTAAGATGGGTCGTGGCTGGGCCTGCCAGCATGACAGCGACCCAAAAGACACAGCCATGGCAACTAAGGAGTGGCTCCGTAGGAACCATCTCAAGGTCCTGGAGTGGCCTAACCAGTCTCCAGACCTGAATCCAATAGAAAATCTTTGGAGAGATCTTAATGTCCGTGTTGCCCAGCGGCAGACCCAAAACCTGAACGCTCAGGAGAAGATCTGTATGGAGGAGTGGGCCAAAATCCCTGCTGCAGTTTGTGCAAACCTGGTAAAGAACTACAAAAAACGTCTGATCTCTGTAACTGCAAACAAAGGTATCTGTACCAAATATTGAGTTCTGTTTGTCTGATGTAACAAATACTTATGTGATGCAATAAAATGGAAATTAATTATTTAAAAATCATCTACTGGGATTTTTCTGGATTTTTGTTTTATATTGCGTCCCTCACATTTTAAGAGTACCTTTGATACTGGAAAACTTAAAAAATCAGTAGTGAATCTAATACTTGTTCTCCCCACTGTATCCTGTACATTTCACTAATAAACAAGTTAAGATATGAATAATACAAACTCTGCTTGCATTAAAGTTGTACTTTGTTGAAGCAGCTTTTTATTAGGTTTCAGTTTCCCCTCCCTTACTGGGAGTTTATTACCAACCCATATCTTTTCTTGGCAATATTTTCTCACTCTGCCTTGCAAAAGATTAATTGTTAAGAGATTGTTGTGTAATTAAATACAAAAACATTATGGATATTTGGATGACCTCCGTTCCTTTCAAGGTCATTGTGTAAACATCATTGTTTAGCTCCATGTTCATGCACACCGCTTACCAGAGTATATGCTTGGGCTGGGTTAAAAATAAAATCTTTACATTTTTTTAAAGCAGAATAGGATTGTTTAATATAGTTAATATATTTTTTTCTTTCTATCCGTATAAATGGAAAAAAAAAATTGCTTTTATTTTAATCATCCCTTCTCAGAGATTACCTAAATTTAAAGTCCATATACATACATGTTGTAAAACATGCTTGTTAAACAGGATGAAAGGCCTTGGACTAGGGCTGGGTGATATGGCCACAAGTCTGTATTGCAATATAATCCGAAGCATGTGTGGTAATAATATGTAATGCAGTATATTATTTTTCTTTTCTCTATATATGTCAAAAGGAATGGTTATGAACATTCTCACTTTCCAGATACATTGCAGCAGAAGAACTCAAAAAGGTTTAGAATGCCACTGGAAGAACATTTATTGTGCAAAATTCATTTTGAAAATATACATTTCTTTGTCCCAAATAATGCAACACAGATGTTTTTTAAAACTTAAATAAAGATCAAGATATTTTAGATAAAAGTAAAATGTTATGAAAATAAGGTTCAAAACTGCTTTCCTGTATACATATTTACACATTTAATATCACACAAAAGGAAACCTGCAGATATTTGAATAAAAAATGCTTCAAGTTCAGCAGGTTTATTTTCCATCAAATAAAAAACAACAAACTTTAAACTTTAAAACACAATTTTAAACATCAGTATAATTGCATACCTGGTGAAAAGTATGTAGGCACAGCTTTATGTAATCATCAAAATGCATAATTTTGCTATGGCTGTATAGTCAAAATCTGTACCTTTGGCTGAGTTTACATCATTTCTACCTTATACATTTTATATTGTCCACTACTGTCTTGGGCAGGCTTACATCACTATGAAATATGGAAACCTAAGAGGGGCATTGGTAAAATGTATTTTTTGCTTTTCTTGCTTTTCCTAAACTTCAACTTTCCTAAAATTTGATAAATCATCATAATTGATATGTTGCCCATCTCTATATGCTCGATGGTTTTTTACACTCTTCAACTGACTGATACTTTTGCACAGTACAATGAGCACATTTTGAACCTTCCAATAAGAATCATTAAACTGTATCTCACGTTCATAAGGTTCTCCATAAATTATGGCTGCTGTATACCATAGGAACAGAGGGTTGCCATGGAATTGAAATGTGCTTCAGAAAAGTATTAATTTAAGGGGGCATGCACGTTTATGCAAGCAGGTTATTGCAGATGTGTTTTTGTTTTTCAGTTGCATGGTCTATATGTTAGATGAAACGTAGAAAAAGTTCTAAGCAGTCAAGTTTTTTTATACCTTGAAACCATGCCGTAATAACAGACCTTTCAGACATTGTACTCAGCTTAATCAATAAACCATTCAACAAACGGACCAATTATGAAGATCTTAAATCAGATCCAACTAATAAAGGTTTTCAGCCCCTTCTACCAAAAGCAGCTAATATCCCTGCTTGTCTGTGCTGCCTTCCATCTGCTAATTCCTCGGGAAATTGACAGCTCCATGTGACTACCAGTAATACATCTGTCGGAGCGCAGCTCTTAATTGCCAACCTTGCTGTCAAATGTTTCAACAGTGACACATCGGGTGTGTCTATGCAGGAACAAGCACAATTAGCAGCCTTTCAGGCATAATCTGCTACATCTCCCACTCAAACACTGTCCCAGCCAAGGAGAGTGGGTGAGATGGTGCAGAGAGAGTCAGAGTCTGTTTCAAGAATATTAAAAAATAAAAAGTGCAGACAACATGCATGGATGTGGGTAAAAATAAATACCAGCCATCCCCAGGAATTGACTTCGATCAAACACTTCTTGACTCGTGTCCCGCTTTCCCTCCTGAGCATCCACTGCTGCTTGTGTAACGCTTCTCCATGCAGAGTCCAGTTGTGGTGCGGTGTCTGCAGTTGACAGACTGGAGATTTATTCTTGTAATAGCCTGGTTTGTCCAGCGTACAGTCATCCCAGCCATTAAACATGCCCAAACATGTCAAGTCACAGTCAAAGCTGGAGAAGCTAAGAGGTATTTCATCTTAATTTGTTGTATGGCATAATAATATGGAGCAGGTCCTATTACATTTTTAGGATTTATGATTCATTTAGTGAAATTTGCTGATGCATTTTTTTTAGAGAGAATGTAAATACTTCATGTCATCACCAATTAATTACAGTAGAGGACACAGTGAACATGTCAAAGAGAAGTAATACACTGGTGAACGGATTGGTACAATGGAGTGATTTTGAGCAATGCTTATTGATGTGTAATTGCTAGCTTATACTTTTCCGTCAGTGTAAGTGCGAAGACGCGGCGCAAAATTATCCGTCGATGCAAGAGCTCACCCAGAGGCATAAGGCGACGGACAAAGTAGAGCCCAATCTTTTAGTTATCGATTGAAAGCAATAGAGAGCCCATCTGTGATTGGTCAGCTCAACATCAGCGCCAGATTATTTCACCAGAACGTCCAGTGCAGCTTTTGGGCACTAGAAACTTTACATTGAAAGACCGGTTTATCTAATATGGTCTTTTGGTGTTGTGTTTTTAGAGTATTCAATGAGCTGCACTTCTAGCAAGAAGCTTTCCAGCTCAATGAAAACTTACTCTGTCAGCCATCGCTCCTTCAGTGGAAATTCATTCAAAAACCAAAGTAAATACAATATCATTAACCAGAGACGTGACTGCAGTGGTAGGGAGAACCACCGGAAAAGGTCTACACCCCCTGTTGTCCTGATGGAGAATTGCTTCGCAACAATGGAGAAGAAAACGGTCTCCGTCAATGCGTGAGCGGGCGAACCTGTTGACGGAGAAATACCAGCAAGGCTTTAGAATGATCTCAACGCTGCACATCATCCCAAACACAGCAACCCAGTGGCAAAACATGGTGGTGGAAGCATCATGCAGCAGAAATACAACCCTTCAGCAAGGGCAGACAGAATATGAAAAAATTTCAAGGGAACCCTTTTGCAAAGCAACCTACATGTGATTCCCTTCACCCTTTCAATGAGGAAGCCTGCAACCATTTTTAAAGATGGAAATCTGGCGCTCAGCTGGTGACTCACCAGATTTGAGGTTTGTGAATTTTACACGATCATTTGAAAATGTCAGTCAAGCAGCGTTCCTTGCTCTGAAGCCAGGCAACGGGCAGCCAAGCGTTTCAGATTACAGACATGCCGCAGTTCCAGTGCAGCTCGTCTTACTCTGATAACACTTTTCTCTGAAATGGCCTTCACAGTTTCCTCTAATCAAATGTTGTTCTTTTCAAGTTTTATTTGTGTTTAACTGCCTTGTTTTCAGGGTATGAGTATGTATTTCCATACTTCGTATTATGTCCTTATAACAAATTAAAGTGGCAATTAAAGACCACTTTTCATCTGACAAAGAATACTTTCTGAAATAAGCAAATGAAAAACAGATAATAAATGCAAGTAGTCCAATGTGCCGCTGAGTTCAAATCTGTGCCACTGCAAAGCAGCGAGCCCACAGTCTCTTCAGCATGGCTGCGTCTCAGACAGAGGGATGCATACCTCTCAACCTTTGCACGCTTACTCCATTAGAGCATCAATGGAATATCACCTCATCCGTTGCCATTTGCTTTTTCTCTTTTGGTGTTTTAGAGCAAGACAGGGCACATCTATGTTTCAGTGGAGTCTGAGTGCGATTTCTATGCATGGGGTGCAGTTACCCTAACGGTTTCCTGGCAAAAATAAGACATGCGTAGGGCAGCCATTCTACTCTGCCAAGAGGGTTAGATCCACTCAGAGCCCTTGTCAGCTGGGTTTGCTTGAAGAGAGCTTTATTTACTTCTCCCCAATCTGCTCCCCCTGTAAGTCTGTCAAAAGGCCTCCCGTAAGGATAAAATATTTAATGAAGTTGTTTAGACTTTACATTCTGTAAAGGTCCACAAAAGTCCACATTTCACGTTGATTTCTGTGGTAATACAAAACAAGAGAAAGGATAGATTGTTACTATTTAAATATACGATGATTGTGTATGTTTTTACTACAAATGTACACTGACAAATAAAAAAACAACTGAGAAATGAAGTGTGGATTTTCGCAGTAGGATTTTATGAAATACCAAGACTTCAAAAAGCTCACACAAATATAACTGCTAATCCTCATTTGTGAGTGTTTCATGACATCACAAGAGGCTAAAGTATTGAGCTGAACAGCTGTTGTTTGTATCACCATGGCAGACATCTACTTTTGAGAGGTTTAATTGGTTTCTGAGGCTTTCAAGGTGCATTTGAGTTATATGGGGTTCAAACTTACAGGTTCTAAGTAGAATTTGTCTCCGTTGACCCCATGATAACGATTAAGGCAGCTGTGGACAATTAATTTTAAAGGGCCTATATCATGCTATTTTACAGCTTTCAACTCATGGGATAGACATGATCAAATTAAAACTGTGTTTTATTAAGGGCTCAGGTGTTTGGTTAATTTATTTCTTTTTTGTAAAATACAAACTCAGTGAAGCTCATTTCAGCTGCTAAATCTACCAGGTTTAGACTGAGCCAATGCAGGCTTTAGACAGAGCCCAAACCAACACAGCTGAGTCCAGAAACGATTTGTGTTATTTGCACCCGTTTACTGACCATTCTGAGATGCTACAGATCATTAAATTAACCACACAATGCTGTTATAAGCTCACATAAGCTGCTTGATAATTGGCTAACAGTTTAGCATTAGCCTGTAGCTACTTTTCTGTTCAATCCATCGGGAGTCTTTGTTGTTGGAAGTGATCCAGCTGCTGTTCTTTAGGAATGTAGAATAAAGTCATGTAATCCACAAAGCTAAACACTCGTTTTCACAGAGACATTTTAGAAAGTAAAATTCCAATTAAAAAAAGTGGTTCCAGCTGCTAAAACCGGAGCAGCTATGAACTTTGAGAAGTGGGAGGGGGGTGCAACACTTGTTATTGCTCCTATTTTTTATGATATGAACTTGTGGGTATCCCTTCTCTATTTGATCACCTGTTCTGTGTGTTTTAGTGCTTGGTTGATTAATTGGTGGGTTTGATTGGTTTAGGTTGGATGCTTGGTCTTTGTGTTCTGCAGTATGTGGGACTACGATTCAGAAGCTGGTTGAGTTCAGCATTCTGGTGCAGGTTGGAATTGGCCTGGGGATGTTGTCTGTCTGCTGTGTCTATTGGTGAGGGGCTTTGACATGGGTCGAAGGGGCATTGTGATGTTTAGGAAGCTGCTGCATGTTCTCCTAGGGCTCTCCTTTGCTCCTCGATGACGGGGTGCTGTCAGTCGAGGCATATCGATGGCTCCTCACACACACATATATATATATATATATATATATTTATAGATAGAGAATATATAGTGTATATATCAGGAACACTTAGAAGTTGAAGATGCTGTCCTTTACTTGCTGCACCAGGCATACTCCTACCTGGACATGCCTGGTTCTTATATCAGGATAATTTTCTTTGACTTCTCCAGACCTCAATATGTCAGGGTGGAGAGATGTGTTTCTGGGACACTGGAATGCAGCACTGGGGTCCCACAAGGGACTGTTTTGGCTACCTTTCTGTTCACACTCTACACATCAGACTGCAGATACAATTCAGGCCCCGTCCACACTACTGCGTTTTCGTTTAGAAACGGAGAGTTAAAATAAAAACTATCTCCTACCACACTAGCGTTTTCCCTGCATATTAGAATTGATCTCCATCCACATTAAAATTACTGAAAACGCGGATCACGTGACCAAATCACTACGGACAAAGACTGTAGACGTCTGGACAAACTGGTCAAAAAGGCCAGTTCTGTATTGGGTCAGGAGCTGGACGCTGTAAGAACTCTGGTGGAGAGGCAAATTAGGAGGAAGCTGCAGGAGGCTTTCTGGATAATACTAAACACCCCCTCCACGATGTTCTGACCACCCAGAGAAGCAGCTGCACTTGAATTGAATTTCCACTTTTTTGCGGATAAATAAAGTTCACACGTATATATATATATATATATATAGCAGGAATGTAATGAAAATGTTGCTGGCTTGGATTTTACTCTGTCTGAGTTTACTTCCCATTTTAAAACCGAAGATATTACTGTATATACCGGGAAATTAAAAAGATTTGAAATCTCCGACCCTTACCATGACCCTCGACTACTTTTAAAAATTTTAGAAGCTATCAGAGCAGACGTTTCACTGAACCTGAGAGACCCTGACATGCAATGTCCTAATCAATTTTCCCTCCTCATAGTCGTCACATAATCATAAGCCTTTCCCTGGCGGGGGCCCCACAGCTTCATTTTAACTGCTACCTCATTTCCTTGCAATAATCCAACGTTTTCTGCGTTCTGGATATTTGGGAATCTTGTTAAACTCTCGTCCCTTATCCGCGTCTATTATGGCATCCTGGGGCACAATAGGTATCCACCATATTTACCATTTCTCGGTTTGGTTTAGCCACATATAACTGTAACTATAATATTAATGTGGGAGACTACCTGCCTCTATGGCATTAATTCGATTTGAACCGTTGAATGCTATGGCTTCAGTCTCATGACTGCAATCAGAACGAAGCTATAAGTGAGCATTGGACAAGTGTCTTTAAAATGGGTGCCTTACTTTTGCAGTAGCCAAATATTTAATGATGGCCCTAATGTAAAGTCCTCAGAAAGTTTGTGAAGACATAAAGTTCTGCACAATATCAGATAAAATATTCTACTGCCAAACTGTTGCAAAAATATAGTAATAGCAATAATAGTCAAAATTTTCCCCACCTCTCTTTGGAAGCTCTAGTGTTTCTACCACTGACACTATATATCAGGAGTGAAAATCAACGAGAAGAAAAGTCCATCCAGGAATGCACATATTTTATTGACAGGCAGATAAATGTATGGAATTGGAGTTTTCATATCCTGCCAAATACTGCTAACATTAAAAAAAAATTTGATCGATTACCGTGATGATTGCTTTTATACGAGAAAATTATTTTAGGAACTAAGGAAAGGAACATCAGAATGATGAGTTGGAACACTGAAGAATGAAGAAGGACTAAAGGATCAGTTACTGATGCTGCTGCCAGTTTCTGAATGATACTATTGTCTGGATGTAAATGAGGACATGCTCATCCAAGTATTTCACTGCTTTTTCAGCAATTAAAAACCTCAAAGATGACTTGAAAATTAACTGTTTTTCTCACTATGAATGAAATTCTATGGAGAGATAAAATGTTGATCTTACATTTAGAGCATAAAAGAACCATTTCACTCTTTAAGGAGTTTTTTAGAAGTTACTACTTGGTGATCATGCAAACTAAAAAAATTGCATACCTTCTTTTATTTTTGATAAAAGTCTAAATTTAAGTTTAATAAATAGCACTGTGAACTGATTATGTAGTATAAAGAAGTTATTTTTCCAAATAATGCAGTTGAACCAAAAGTTCTGCTCACTGTACATTATACTTCCTGTCTTCACTGAAATGTCAGAAACAAGTTTTTCATTGTCGTCTCAATTTTTGCTACATACAGTAATTATACTCAGTGTTTTATTGCTGCCAGGTCATTGTACCCTCAAGGCTATTCTCACTTTTTTGTTCAGGATGGTGGATTGTCATCAAATCATTCTACAGCTTTAGAATTACACCACCCATGATGATAGTCTGACAAGTGAAATGTAGAAGCAGAGTCAATACATCACACCCTTGTTGATTCCATTAATTTATCATCTCCCAAAACGATCATTGGAGGTGTAGCTTTTTGTTCAATGACAAATTCAAAAACAGGGACTCAGGGTAGTAGGTAGCTAGTCATATACTTATTCTTTCAGTCTGTTTCTTATTCTGGGAAGTGACAAATCTATTTTGCTATTAAGGCAAAACAAGAAGAAATAGAGGAGATGTGACATTGGAAAGATATAAACATGTAACACCCATTCTTCACTCATTTCTATAGCTTCCCATCTCCATCAGGACTATGTACAAGACCTGTCCCCCACACTTTTTTTCAGTCTCTACAGCTGTTTAGTTGATTAATGTGCGATAAAGTATTTTTCGGAGCTGCTTTAAAAACACCTTAAGCGTACGTGTGCGCAGGCACGTAGTGGATCGCCAGCAGGTGCTGCTGAGCAGAGCAACATGTTCAGCAAATCAGCCAGAGGCAGCGACAGGCAAAGAACTATGCACTGGGTTTATTTTCTAAACAAAATGGAAGTTGAGTTATGCTGTTGCATGCAGGTAATATTATCTTAATGAAGCCTAGCTAATACATGCCAATATATAACTTTAGCTATGTTATATCCCTTGCTAGTAAGCTTATGCTAGGAATAAACCCAATTCTCTTTCAGTTCTGTGCAGAACTTTACTGCTTTCCACATATTTGAAATAACTTTATTTCCATGAAAAAAAAGTGCAGGGTCAAGGAAGGTATACAGAGGCGAAAAGAGAATATAAGACGGTAATGAAAAAATTATCTAGTACATTAGAGGGACCTTGAGGTTGATTTCCACATTAATTTCACTGCAGCCATACTAATTCTATTTCCAATTTTTTCATTCTACATCTTGTATCTATCTTTAATGCCACAACACTAAATACCAGAGTCATGGAGGACATACAAGACCAAACGTCAGCAGCAGGGATGATGATACAGGGTCTTAACAAGTAAGGTGATTAGAACGTTCCAAGAAGAAGAGAAACAATGCGGGAGAAACCAAGCAGGTATCAGGACAATACATTTTTTTACATATATTTCAGAACTGCTGTCATTCAGACTCCAAAATATGTTTTGCCTATAGTTCAATAGTTAGCCCACCAGAATCAGCCATTCTGAAGCTTCTTTTGTTAAATATTCTGTCAAACCATTAGCCATCTCCCTTCACACCAGGTATTTGTAGATAGTGAATCTAACAAAGTAAATTATGGTGATTGTTCAGGTAATTCAATAGATGTCGTTGACTTTGATAACATGTAAACAACTTATATTCGTTAGAGTTGATCAGTCATCATTATGTGTTATTTATTCTCATTAGCTGAAGCCCGAGCATGAACTCGATCCGTCATTCTTTGATTTGTCATTAAATCTTTTCAGATTGACACCAACATTCACTTGATGTTGCTGCCTCTCGCAGCAATTATAAAATTATCAATTTGCATAGGAAAGCAGGTCAAACATGACAGACTTTTTGGTATGGTACATTTGACACCCTAAACTGCTTAAATTATACAAATGTGATTTTGAAATCTAGGACAATTTTCAAGAAAAACAGCATCACCAAGGCCAAGAATACACATCATGGACAAAGTGCTTGATATGTCTAAAATAGGAGCAAGTTAGGAAACAATATCACAAGCTGTGGACTTCTCGAATAGAGTGTTTTATTATGACACTACGAAAACATGGCCAAAGATGATGTAGTGGTCATATCATACCAAAACGAAAATTTTTGGCCATCCTGCTAAATGTTGCGTGTGGAAGAAAACTAACACTACAATTCAAAGAACACCAACTGTATCGGGGTGGTGTTGGTATTATCATGCCGTGGATGTGCCTTTATTTGACTGGCTGGGAAAGTGGTCAGAGTTGGTGAAAAAAACAGATGGAGCTAAAAACATAGCAATGATGCAGGTGAATATTTTAGAGTCGGCCAAAGATTGTCACAGGACGACAGGCTCTCTATCACCTTTCAAATGTGTCGAGCTAATAGTAACGCACCCAAAAAAAGTACTCCTACAATGTACCGATCTGATTTGTATCATGACAATGTTGGGACAGAAATTTGTGTCCAAAAAGTTATGTTTTGGGTGTTCAATACTGTATATGACTACCTCAAAGTCATAAATGATTAAAGAGGCTTCTTTTATACTTTGATTGTGCTTTCATTAATTTCTATGCATTCAGATGTAAAGAGGAAGTATCAACACCACTAAAAGTTGCCTTCACTTTTCACAGAATGTGATGCAACAAGATGGAAACCTTTTCTGGTTTCCCCCAGGGGGCTAATATACTAATTCTGACCCCACCCCCTCTGCTCACATCCATTGCCTCTCTGATTCATCACTAGTTGCATCACGCGTCCTTTCCTTTCTCACAATCAGATCAAGGCGCGTGAGCGGAACAATGGCTTCATTTTCTTTGCGTAGTTGCGCTGCAGAACCAGGATAAACCTGCAACGCTCCTGCCACACTTAACAAAAAAGAATTTGTGGGTCAATTAAGAAATCGGATAAAGTTGATCTTTTTTATGTTCTTTCCTTTCCTCAGATCTTCCCTGACGTGTCCCCACTGCCTGAAACAGAGCAACACCTTTGACCCTTTCCTCTGCATCTCATTACCCATTCCTCTCCGTCAGACAAGGTGAGCTCTGATGTCGGCTCTCGGCTGATGTGCTGAGTCTTTTGAGGTTGACGAGGACTTGCCTGCTCGAAATGGTTGTGCTTTGTAGGGGAGGTCCTACCAGGATTTCTCTAGAAAACAACTGCCTGGGCAACTGGGCTGCTTTAGTTATGTGTTATGTGATGTTGGAACAGCAAACTCCAGAGCTACTAGGGCTGGTATCAAAAAGGAAAAGCTGGTGGAAAAGCCTCACAATATCAAGGAACAATGTCTCATTCAACCTTACTTCACTACACCCACTTATCCTCCATGGCAGGTTCGGAATATTTATTCTGCTCAGGAAATCCTGAAATTTTTACACAGGGAGACTCCATTCAAATTCTCCTTTGTATTCACATGTCTGTTTAAGCATAAACACATACTGTACATAAACACACACATCCGTAGAAGTAAAATATGTACAGTGCATGCAAAAGTATTCTTTTTTCACATTTTTCTTTCAGATTTTGACTGGTTAGAACCACACATTACACTTTATTCATTTGGGATTTCATGTGATAGATGACTCTCTGATGACTCAGCAGTCCTCTGGTTGATCAGAGGTGGACAAGAAGCTGAATAAAGAGATCTATTGGACCGGTTTGTGGGATGTTGTGGAAACAGTCAATTCAGTTCAATTCGGTTGATTTATTAGTTCATAACAGATGTCATCTCAAGGCACTTTACAAGAAAACTAATTTTAATTCAGACATACATACATTCCAATTAGTTTACATTTTTTTCTATCTAAGAAACCCCAGCTCATAGTGTCTATTCATTGACCGGTAGCAGTCACAACTTAATTAACATAAAGTTTTCCCTTTGACTTCACACCAATCCCTCAGTCTGAGCAAGCATGTAGTGACAGCGGAGAGGGAAAAAAATTTACACATCACCCTGAGAAAAACTTTGTTGATGAAGCTGCATTGCCGGAAAAGATTCCTATATTTTGAAATAAGTTCTCTTTACATAGAAATCTTGTTCTTTAAGGTGGTGTCCATATTTTCTGTTCTCCCACTTGGTATGCTCTTTCATTGATATATGTGTAGGGGAGGAGGCTGAACACGGGTGGAGCTGAGGGAAATTTATTTCCCACAGGGAATAATAATAACTCCAAAATGGTTGATACATTGCTGCAATTTCTCCAAAGACTTTGACTTCTGAAGAAGCTATAACCAGCTATGGTGAGATGATGAGCAAATACAAACCTGGAGGCCATTCTTCTTGTTAAAGTATTTCTCTCACTGAGGGAGATTTCAACAACACCACCCTCCCTTTACCTAAATATACAGGCAGAGATACAGTTGACTGGTTTAGATCGACTCCAATCCATCTGTTAGAATGGCCCAATAAAAAAAATGATTTCAACTTGGAATTTGTGACAAGACTTAGATATTCTTGTTTACTGATCTTTTCAATCAAGTATGACTAAGTGTAAGCTATTTCAAAGAAAGTCAGGCAAATATTTCAGTCTAAATACTGCAAATACTTCAGTACTGCAACAGAACAGTGCCTGTCAAAGGTATTCACCTCCTTGAATGTTTAACACTTTGTATTGGTTTTTCAAATCAATCATAATCAACACAATTTGGCTTATTTTACAAAAATATTTTTTTAAAGACCCTTAATGTCAAAGTGAAATCAGATTTCTTCAAAATAATGACAATGAAATAAAATTATTTAACCCAAAATAAGTGATTGCATACATATTCACCACCTTACAAGACAGCAATTAGTAAATGCACCCTTGGCTTCAATCACAGCCAAGAGTCTGTGTGGACGGGTCTCAGTCAATGCTGCATATCTGGATGCTGCAGTTTTCCTCCATTCTCCCTGCTGAACTGTTCCAGCTCTGCCAGGTTTCTTGGGGATCAGCTTTGATGAACAGCCCTTTTCAAGTCCTGCCAGATATTTTCCATGGGATAGAGTCCTGGGCTTTAACCATAGACTGTAAATACAATGGACTAACCCTCGGGTGACGTCACAAGTTTCCGAAGAGCAGAAAATGAAGCCAACTGGGCGGTTTCCACCGGTTTCAATCTTGTCCATGTCACTCGCCTTGTCACTCCCAGAAAATCCAAAAATGGGAAAAGAGGTGGAGCTGAGAGTGGCGCGGGAGGCTGGGGGTGGGGGGTTGATGCTCCAAGCCGACAGAGCAACAAACTAGTTAGAAGCTAGTCCAGAGCTAACTGAAGCTAACTAAAGCTAACATAGGCTGCAGCCGGTTTCAGACAGAGGACAAGGACATGGGTGGGCAAATTCATTCTTGACAACTGGGATCCTGTCAAAAGTTAAAAGACTGTTGACTCACCTCACATCTCTCAGACATCCATTAGGTCTCGCCTCCAGCTCCTGAACTGTTCTTCCCACCAGTACTGATCTAACCAGCGATCATCCAGTCTTCCAGCCTGATCTAGCTGACTCCCGCTCTCTGACTCCGCTGCTGACTGCAACATCTTGATCCTGCCGACTTTGCTGCTCTGCCACTACCTCACCGGTCGCCTGCTCCAACCCTCGTATGTAAGGAGATAATGGCGCCGATCGGAGCTCCGGACACAAATTCTCTCTCCTCCACTGCTGGCGAAGCTTGAGCCCGTATAAAGCCTCCCCCCGAAGCAGAGACTTCTTGGACGGTCTGTTACTGTGGAAATACCACAGCAAGCCATCTTTGTCCAATAATCTCACGATTAACATCCAAAACTGAATAAAAACTGCAGAGGCAATTAATAGTGGAGTTCAGAAACATGAAATGCTTGAAGTCTTTACGTTAGTCTGAGGCTGTGAAGGCCTTCCCCGAGCAAGCAGGGGGTGGACAAGCAGACTACGGTGCAAGGTATTAGCTACCGTTAGCCACCAGGGTTACCTTAGACGGACCTGTCGATCAAAAGGACACGCCCCTAAATATTCTTAATTTCAAGATTAAATTATATCTAAACCAAGGAGTCAGAAAAAAATTCAGCCCCCTCAGAGTTGTGGTGTTTTTGAACCAGGCTGCAAACTATATATTCTCTATTTTTGTTGTAAAGTTGGCCTTTTTAACATGGGAGTCAATAGGAATTTGCTCCTTTTTGGAGCCAGCTCCCAGCAGATGACAGAGGAACTGCATTTTTTGCCACTTCCTGGTTGGCTTCAAGTTATGCGGGCAGAGTTTGCCCCATGCCTTCAAACCATCTCTGTGCAACTTTAGCTGGATGCCTTGGGTCATTTTCTTGCTGGAAAAGAAATGTTCTCTGAAGTCGTACTTCTCAAGAAGATGGAAACAAATTGTCCTTCAGGATTTCCCTGTATTTGCTGCAATTATGTTTTTATATTCTAACTTTATAAGCCTTTCAGGGCCAGGAATACTGTTTAACCTGTGAAAATACCTTCAAGACAAAGGTGTCTTTGTACTACAGTCACATGAGACACAATCAGTGCACTTAGGTGATCTCTAATCCACTCATTGTTGGACTACCTGCAACCAATACCTGGACTTCTGAATATTTATTTAGTCTCTTATTTTGGTAAAAGAAAGCACGTTGATGTTTGAGACCTTGAAGTGCAGGTGGCAGTTAAATAGTTTCTGAGATGCAGTTATTTAAAATGTTGTACAAAAATTACCATTTGAAATTTTTATTGAGGTTATTTTAAATTACTACCATCAATTAATGGTTTTTGCTGTACAAACTCCACAGGTTTCTAAAGATGAAAACAAACAAAAAACAGGCAGCATCTTCTTTCGCTGGGTGCTGGCTTTTGCAGCTAAACTGAACTGCCATTAACTTGTATTTTGTCCTATGGAAAACCCTTAAAATGTATTTACTCACTTCAGACCAGAAGATTAAAATACCAGCAATGTGATGAAGTTTATACCAAAGCAAAGACCAGGTTAGACCAGTCAGCATGCTGCGGTCCTTACAGCTTCATTAGACCTCTCTCCGCACTGGATAAATCAGAAGCTAAGCTCTACGCAGACGGAATCTCTGCTTTGTCTTGTTGTCTAATATCTGCTAATGACCAACTTCGTTGAAAGATTTGATCAAAGATTAGAATCAACTTGATGTTCCCTGCCCTCCCCCTGATCGCTCTCTGTTCTATGGGGCATGCAGTAGCCTCATAGCTGTATGGTTGTGGTCCATCATATGTGTCGTAAATTTTAAAAATTGAATCTGTGTTAAAGTGACAGTGTGTAGTTTTTGCAGTACATCTTTGAAAATAGCCATTAAAATATTGTTTAACAATAATTACGTAAAGCACATTAATTGCAAAATATTGGTGATATTGTAAAATATGACTTTAAAAATCAGTTTTAAAATACATAGGCGCGGGTCCACTTTCAGGGGAAAGCCATTTTAGATGACGTCTTTACTTCTACAAGAGCCCGGACGGACAAAGCGCAAGGAACACGGCCGCCAATAAATCATTGATTTCCCCTCAAAATGCAAAAAAGTTTTGCCATAAATACATTTTTTCCTCTTCCCTAGTTTCAAGCGATGAAAGAGAGACTGATGTGCTCATCATATAGCTGCAAATAGATAATTCTCAAGGATTTGAGCTTTGGATTTTTATGCTTGTGATAATTTAGGTATGCACTGCTCCCTACTGGTCGAAAATTTCAAACTATGCCTTTAAAGTCCGCATTAAAATCCATAGTTTTCTATTGATCGAGCTGAGATGCCTCCCCTCCCCCATGTCTCACAAAAACAACTCTAACAGCGAAAATAATGTATATATTAGTTTTTTTTTATTCAGAAACTGTTCCTTATTTATATATATATATATATATATATATATATATATATTCCCTGTATTTATCTTAATTATGGTATATGGGCGGCTCTAACCTGTCGTAGAATTCTGGGTTTCTGAGAGGCCTTGGGTGAGAGAATAAAACAAAGCGTCTGCGGTATTCGTACATAGTTTATTTTACGTGCACGGAGGGCCTCCCGCTGAGAACCCTGAAGCTTCAGCACAGATGCATGGGTATATATAGTGATCCGTCACACCCTATCATATCTGTTGCTGCTTGATTCATTTCTTACTTTGGGAAAACAGATGACTTCATACATAATCAAACAGAAGAGGAAGTGTAACTTCAGTAGTCAGCAGTAAACAAAATAATTCATAGTTTCACTGGACAATCAGAATATAGATAACAATAAGGGAAACTTTGTATAATGCTGAGAAAGACAGTCACAGGATCTGTCATAAGTGTAACATCAGATAATAACAAGAGTTGTCATAAGTCAAGACAGGATGTTTACATACAATTGGTTCTTGTTTGTACCTTAGAATCAGAACACCTATCTAAGAGCTGAGTCAGAGAATTAAACTTTTATAAATGTCCCAGCATTAATAATAACATTTTCTGTCACACCGTAGTTTCAAATTAAATAAATAGTTTTTGGATGAAATCCATTATTTATTTTTTTATTTTTTTTACCTTGATTCACCCAACACTGCTAGACTACTAAACAGAATATTTTCCTACATTATACTCTGTTCCATGTCCCATCCTCTGGAGTGGAGCTATTGAAGCTTACAGAAGCACCTGCCGGGCCAGCTGTTATGAATTGTTATGAGCACCCCTTTTCAGCCTTTATCAAACAGAGGTGTTTCCCAAACATTACTGGATCTTTTTTTTATTAGATGAAACATTTTCAAGCTGTATATAAAGCCTAACTACTGTTCTTGCTTGATAGGCTCAGATTTGTCTGCTAATTTGCCATGTCTTCCAGGGTTACTATTTTTTTTTATTTGGCTGTATGAGGTCAGTATTTATCCTTATTAATTTTGAGAGTTTTAGGAGCTTCATCCTGACAGAATGCCAATTTGAGTCATTTTTATTTATTTATGGCAGTTAGGGTGAAAACAATGGTACAAACAGATGGACTGTCCTTTAAAGCATGTTTTAAAGTATTCCCCTGAGTGAACAGTTCACCTCACTTACACTGAGATCAGGTCTGTAAGCCAAAACACATACTTTTTGTTCTTAAAGCAACATTTACAATGGTTAGGAGTTCAAACTCTTGGCTTTGTCCGCTGATAGCTTTGTGCTATTTTTAATTGAGATCATTTTGTTTGCATTGCATATTGTCATGTACAAATGGGATGACTTGTGCATGCTAACGGCTTGTCTCGATGATGCTAAGACCGTGGAAGAATTTTAGGGTCTTAAACCCATTACAGTTTCTTCGTTGCAGGTTGTGTACACCTTGTTTTCACTTAGCTTTTAAACCTGGAGTGGTAAAATCCAGTCCCAAAGAGTGTGTGAAATATAGCATCTGGAAAATACAGAATACTGTCACTATATCTTACAACCTAACAACACTCTCTGTAAGACACTGGTTCTCCTCGATGGGTGAAGCACCCAAAAACGAGCTCTGTGTTGTGGTCTATGCGGGAAGGAATTTTCAAACTGAAGCCTAGTTTATACTTCTATTATATTTATACTTCTACGCAAAACAACACTGGTGAGGGACTCTTTATTTGCAATTTTAAGTAGGCTATGTTGCAAGTTTCGTTATACCTGTGATAGACATGTAATGCCTACAGTGGCACCCTGTCCCGCCTGAACATGTTTCAGCATATACAGAAAATGGATAGAAAATTGTGACAAAAAATGAGCACAATAGCACAGAACTTCCAGCAACTCACCCCCAGCATCTCATCAAGGGATCGAAAAAATAACTCCCAGAGCTGAGGATGTCAAAGTATAGATGTTTCTGATCAGAAAGAGAGTTTGTTTATTTGATCTTTCTTACACAAAAGCGAGGAAAAGGAACTTTGCTGTCACAAAAGAGCATAAGAGTGAAACCTACAGCTCTCACGTAATTCCACCAAGTATTGACTTAAAGAGGAAAAACTTCAAGGGTTTATTGAGAGAAACAGTCAGAATGGATCCTATTGAGTTTTTGTGGGAGGATTTTAAACTTCCCAAACATACAGCAGATAACTGGAATTGAAAAATATTTCCATACAAGAAAATCAACCAAAAGATTATTTGATGAACAACCTTTCATGTTGGAGAGTTTAACCTTGTGACTTGAATGCGTGACCTCAGAATCAAGCATTAGGTAAGGTTATTAAACATGCTTATTGTAAAGTTTGGACAATGTTGTGATGTTTCAGGGAGTGAGATGTTGAGCAATTAGTCTGAGTAGAGTTGAACCAATCAGAGTATTGGTATGTAGTAGTGAGTGATTGGTATGTGTTTCTTCTGACCAGTGAGGAGTTTCTCAGGTAAGTCATTCACGTTTTGAACCAGGAAGTGGCAAATTCTGTTTGATCATCATCCAGAAGACAAGAAGAAGATGGTGCACAAATAACAATCTTTCACTATAAGCATAAGAATGAGGAGGACTAGATTTCCGGAACCAAGTTGGACAATCTGGCACCTTATGGGAGTCTTCCTATGCTTGTCCTCTTATACTGTAGCTTGTTGAGTTGAGGCTTTACAGCTGGTAAGGTATCAGAGCATTACCAGCAGAGTCCTTGAGGAGATGAGTAACACAGGAATGAGGAAGTCATGAGGAAATAGTGAAACTAAGAACTACCTCACATCACAATAAAAAACATATAACCTCATGGGAAAATATAAACGTCTATATTTCTGTTTAAACCTTATCTAAATCAATTTATGTTCTTTTTGGAAAATATTGATGCAAAAAAGCCTTTTTGCAGACATCCATTAGTTTTCAACTGACAAAGATTTACATCATATAACTGATTCATTCAAAGCCTCATTTGCAGTTAAAGTGAGACGTCTTTATGCTCTTGTTGGATTGGCTAAAAGTTAAAGTGACCTTGGGAAAAATGACTTTTATAATAGAAATTCATATCTTCCTTATTCTCATTCATTTTTAACAGCTTTATAGACTTTGTTCTTGTTTAACTTTAATAACCTCCTACAGCCATTTTTTATTCCATTTTTAAAGCATCCATTGGCCAGTAATTATGATCTATGATGCATTTACTTTCTCCAGACAACGCAGACCTGCAATGGATGCTTTATAAAACTATTTACATATACATTCTTTGTCTCAATTATTCCAGTCATCAGTAACTGAGATAAATTTGCCAATATTTTAAGGCAAGTAGCAATTCCACTGAAATGGTTTGGTGTTTTTTTTTATTATTTCTAAGAATTAAAAAATATAATTTTATGTTCAAGTGCCATTAGGACGAGCAAATAATCTCATTTTGGTCATATCATTTTAAACAGTTAATAGTGGACATAAAAACAGCTTAACAAGTCCATATCAGTTTAAAAAAATATGAAAATACCATTTGAAGAGATGCCTTTATAACTATAAGTATCTTTTTATTTGTATTTAATAGCAATTGAAGTTTTTATTCTGCTGTTTTAAGGTCCGGGTAATTATAATTTACTCCCTACCAATTAAAATATTGGTGAAAATGTGTGAAGGGTTAAAATGTGAAAATAAAAGAGTTTCACATTGCAGAGCAAAATATTCTCAACCCTAAAAAAACTACCTTTAATTGGAGTAGAATTTTCAGTAAACGGGGAAGTAACTGGTGAGATATTTGTCTGTCCACAACGAATTTATGTTCATTCTTATTCACTTTTTTCAATTCAAACTATTACCCAGGACATTTAGGTTGGTAATACAGCACTTCCTCGTTCCATGAGCCATAAGAACCTCTGCAATGCTTTACTGTCATGTTATCAACCAAAAGTTTGTGTCTCAATTACTTATTATTTGTCTTTGCTCACTTTTCAGTCTGATTTCACTGTTATCAGGTGATCACCTTTTGTTGTTGCTATTTGCATAAATCTGGTTTATAGTTTTTTTTATTTCAGAGTTACACTTTTTGTTCACAAAGCTCAGCTCATTACTATGAAAATTTTTGTTGTTTTTAAAAAAAAAATCTAAGCGTGCATATTCTAATTGATTTACGTATATCTATACTGAAAGCAAAATATAAATTACACAGATTAATATTCTTCATAATTACAGTTTGATGTAGCAAAATTGATTATACAATCGATTTTTTGCATCCTGCTTGATTCTGTTCATTTTCCTTTGTGTTCCTCATCCCTGAGGAATAATCTGTTCTTTACACTACAAACTTTTCACAGAGCTGGCAAAGAGACTATTATGTCTCAGCACCATACTCTCCTCTGGAGAGGTCAGAACCAAGTACTGCTCTTTACAAAAAAGCGCAACAGAGATTTCCATTATTTCACACTCATGAAGCTCAGTCCTAATAATTTAATATTTATGCTAAAAAGCAATGATTAATTTATGGACGTCTTCTTCTGTCCCTTCATGGCAGGAGAGGATATAAACCATAAAAAAAGGAACAGAAATGGGAATGGAAGCCATGCTATTTCTTATATTCTGTCGTCTTTGTCTTTGTCAGGCCGCTGTGTGTGACTCTGGTGTTCAGCACCAAAGGGAAGCGGTATCTTAGAGTCGGGATGGCCGTGCCTCTGTTTGGTTCTGTGTCCTGCCTGAGGAGGATGGTAGCCGACGAGGGGAAACTCTCCCCAGACCAGGTAATAATAATCAAAATGATTATTATTTGTTCCAGCAGATGAAGATAAAGTTCACGGTTCCTTTCTTTGAGGGACTTTATTAGAGGAACCTAAAAGCATTTGTCTCTGCGTGTTTATTCGCTGATCTCCAGGTGATCCTGACAGAGGTTTACCCCACTGGGTTCCATCGCTCCTTCTTTGACGAAGACGATCTAACGTGCATTGCTGAGAATGACGTCATCTATGCCTTTCAGGCGCCCCCGCTCTACATCAGAGGGGGCTCTGCACGGATTTCAGGTAGCTCTGGGACTATGGAGGGAAATTGAATTTACTTTAAAAGTGTGTTTTTTTCACAATAAGCAGCAATATTCACAGACAGCTGTCAGTTGTCTCACAAAAGTACTTATAAACCTGAAACTTTATGATACTTTGACAGGTTACAACTAAAAACTTAAATGTATTTTATTGAGAGAGTTTATATAATGCACAAACAGAAAGCATAACTGTTAGCATAGTAGGCACGTAGTTTAAAAAAATGTTTTGCAATAAAAAATAAAAAGTGTGGCGTGCATTTATAAAAGAAAAGCTGATGATAATGCCTCACTGACACCTGTGTTTTAACATAACATGAGGCTCTGTCAATTATTTATGAAAAGCGCGCAAAGCAGATCCCTCCATCTATAGCAGTGTGGACTTGTGCAAAAGAAATCCGTCTCAGTCATAAATAATGGCTCATTAGAATCGTGTGGTGGTTTCCCAGCAGAGACAACAGCCCCTCTGCTTTTTATTTTAGTGCTTTATTATTTTTGCTCTGTTGGGGATATTTTCAAGCAAGACAGGTGTCCACCTATTAACACTGAGGTTGCTTATTTTATCTGTGCCACAAAAGGGTGGCAATTTTTTTATAGTGCACGTTTCTGGCTGTATTGTAAAAAAAAAACACAAAAAACATAGGCCTATGCCAGGATACTCTGTGTGGACTTCAGGTCCGCCGTCAACACTAGCATAACTGAAATCCTCACCTTCAAACTCTCTCAGCTCAATGTATCTCCAGCTTTATGTTGGTGGAGCTCCAACTTCCTGACAAACAGCAGCCAACAATGTCAAAAATTGTGCTGTTTTGGTCAGAAAGTGTGAGTTTCTGTGAAACTGCCTGCCAAGGTGAGTTAAGCTGCCAACCTGGCAGGCCTTTAGGTATGTGTTGGTCATGATGGTTTGTCCATCACTCACTGGTTTTGGTGTGCTTACACTGGACTCACAATAACCTCAAAATCTAGTCGACTTTGTTCCAGTAAAATATATTGTCAAGATGATTATGTGATTGTTGAAATGTGTTCTCACTCTGACACATTATTGAGAAAATTATGAAACTCCTGCTGGCATCAGTCTGACCAAACCACAGAAGCTGCACAGTTTTGTTTATTTATTTGAAAACATGAAATATAACTGTGATGCAATTTAAAAAATATATTTACTAGGGGTGACCCCAAATACTCGAAGATTCAATGAATCGATAGGCCAAGCCGACCACTAATCTCAAGGTCGAAACTTCGCAGGTGAAACGGTCATTATTCCAAATGGGGATTATGGTGATGGTCAATGTCTAATTACACAAAAAAATAACCAGTTATATAAATACTGTTAATATGATAATCCTATGAAATCAGTAATCAACATTGTGGTGCACCAAGCAAATGAGTCATTCACAATAGCACTTTATTTACGCTTATCATTTTTTTACACCACACGACCACTAGAGGGCTGTCTTCTTTGCAAATTCTGTGTGGGTAGGTAGAGATGGATGGCTATGATATTGTCAGGGCAGACAGGCTCTAAGATGGTGTACGGACAAACACTGATAACAACATAACCTAAAGGAGAACTAAAGAACATGACTATATTTGAAACACAAACTACAATGTAAAACATAGAACTTCTACAATTGACACAAAAACATTACCCATAAGTCGTTGCGGCATACAACCATCCGCTGCGCAGCCTGCACACATATATCATTCAACCATTGGTCGACTATAGGAAAATTCAACAGTTCGAATCTGTAAATCCTTAGTCGAGAACACATATTTATGCCTGAATTCTATTAATTATCTTGTGAAAGTTGCAAGCGCTAGACACAAATTATTTAAAAGAATATCTAAATAAGTTGTGCATTTTAACCTCTGTCTTATATAAACTAGTTTTCCCAACCCTCTTTCTGTTTCCTACATCGCACAGTGAAAACAGTTGCAGTGATGTGGAGGAGTTTAATTATGGGTTTACTGTCTGTACTTAGGGTGGCTCAACCAGTATCTGTCAGACATTAACAAAGTTTTGAGAGCACAGAGGTATTATGAGTTCACAAGCTTTCTTTAGTCTCCAAGCGTTATCCCTGTGCCTCTTTAGAAAACAAGATTAGCTCAAACGGGTTTGTTTGCCAAACAAAGTTAACTTTCAGTGAATTATGTAAATTGTTAATTTCTCTTGATTGCCCCAATTTTTGTGTAGCTATAGGATTAGTCAAAACCCCAAATAAACACAAACTGATCATACATTTTGTTTATCAGGAAAAATGGGAGAGTAATCAGATCCAGGAAGAATGAAGTACTCCTCCATTACCTAGTAGGTGGCTGCATTTAGACTTGACAAAATATAGTGGACAAACACCATCAGAGATGACCCCCTTAAATGACTGTGGAAACATCTCATTGGGCTTTAAGCAGCTTGGATTCTTGAAGAGTGTTTCTCCACTCGTCCTCCAAACTCTGAGATGATTTTCCAAATGAAATAATTTAATCTTAAAAGAGACATTGGACCACTTATCAACAATTCTGCATCTGTTTTGTCCACAAAATATGCTTCTGTTGTCTCTGGCTCAGGAATGGCTCAGCACAAGGAATGTGACTTTTGTTGGCCATATCCTGGATATGTCTGTGTTTGCTGGATGACTCCGGCCACAGTCCACACAACATGTGAGTCTCCTCCAAACCCTTGAAGAGGCTTTACTTCACAATCCTCCCCAGCCTTTGGTATCCCAGTTTCTTGTGCATCTTTTTTTTATTTATTTGCTTGCATCAGAGGTTGTGCTAAAAAAAAATGTCGTAATTTTGACTGACGGGGTAAAAAATATCCAGTCATTATCTATTTTTAGGTGTCAATTCTTAAAATGATAATTATGAAATATTCATTAGTATTTTATTTTCATTCAAACTGAAAAGAGAATCCACACCGTACCATCACACATCAAGCAGTTTAAAGGGACTATATCATGCTATTTTACAACTTTCAACTACCAGGATATATATATATATACTACTCAGACATGCGTGAATTAAGCCAAAAAGCAATCTGGTGGGGGTTTTTATCAGAAAATTGCTTTAGCAGATCGTTGAAAACTCAAAAATCTTGATTTTGCATGATATAGGCCCTTTAATAATTATATAAACATATAAACATGTATTAATTATGAACATTTCACATGGCCTGAATGCTCCACATGGAGCTGAATTGTGCTCCTGCTTAAGCGCGATGGAGGCTGAATCCGTGCTCTGTTGCCACACTTGAGATGGTAATTACAAGCACCATTTCAGCCAAACTTTTGAAATCAGGGAAAATGTCTCTAATTGTAGTGATCAGAATTTGACAACAGCTTTCCTGATCGCTTCAGGGAGAGGAAAATTCGGAAGCATACTTCATTATCACTGATTATACTGTAGCGATCTATCACCACAAACGTATTTTCAGCTACCAGATAGCGAGATGCTTTGGGTATGATGTCCAGTTCTAAGATGATGCTCAGATGTTCAATTGGGAATCTTCTTTTGATTGATATAGTAACCTAAACTTTGTGCGGAAAGTTGAAAATGTCTGCATTTGTGAATTACAATCTTTCAAAATTCAAAAATATTCCTCTAACATGAGGCCTGGCTTGCATACAACACTTTGTGAACACTGCTTCTTTAGGCATGTCATTTTTGTGACTTGCCCTTATTGTAGATGGTTTTATTGACTGTCCTCTGGACCTGTGTATGCAGTCTTTCAATAATGAAGGACTTGATATGGCTTACAGGTTAAGGTTTGAAGAGCAATTTACCAAAAAATATATACATTTTTGAGGATATTCTAATTTATTGAGATGCACCTCAGTAAATTAGAATTGGTGGAGAGACTAGTCTTACCTGTTTGTCTGTTTGTGTTTTCTGCAATTAAAAACCTTGAATTGCTCTAAACCTGGTGGGGCGCATTGGCGCTGGGGGCGGGACCCCTCATGGGGGGCCCCTTATAGGGGCCCGTTGTGGGGGGCCTTGCCTGTTTAAACGCATCTAGACACTGAGGGCCCGGGGGGGAGATGGGGGTACCCGGCAGTATTCCCATGTCCCACCCCTCTGTTTTAAGTGCACATTAGAACAACACGCAACAACACCACATTGAGCGGGGGGAGAGAGGCTGGGGGGTCTTTCCACACCCCTGTTCGTTGGACCATCAGGGGTCGGAGCCCGGATAGAACATCAGGCCGTCTGGTCGGGGTCCTGGGCTGGTGGGCTGCTCTTGCCGGTGTGGGGGCCTTGGCGGTCTGCTTGTCCCCGTCCTGGTGGGCAAAGGGGTCTGTCTCCTGGGTGCAGGGGCAGGGTGCTCTATTGGGGCGTCTGTCCCTGGGCCTGGGAGTATGGAGTATAGTGTACGAATGGGGGGTATGAATGAGTGTATAGCGTCCTTTTTTTGTATGTCCTGTATTTGTAAGAATGTGTACGCATGAGAGGGAGGGTACGTATGAGTGTCTCTGTCTGTCTATGTCTACCTGTCAGGTTGGGTGTTTGGCTGCTCTCTGGCCTGATGCATCTTCTTCCCTCCCCGTCACTCCCCGTCGGTGATGGATGCTCCTGCCCGCTGGTTGATGATGGCTCTCGATGCCTGGGGCCGGGGGTCCCGGTTGCGGCCCGGCTCGGTCCTGGTGCATGTCGGGCGGGTCCTGGGTGGTCCGGTGTGTCGGGCGGCCGCTGTTTCGGGCCGACATCCTCCTAGGATTGACTGGGGCACCTCTTATGGGGGTGCCGGGGTTGTAGAGTAGGTTGGTGCCGTCCAGTGGATCGGTGGGGACCGTGCTTGGCGCGTGTGTTTTCCGTCGGTTGGCTGCGGATCCCCCTTCCCTGCGGCGGCGGGGGGGGGGCCTTGTTGGCTGGTCCCTGGTTGGGGCCCTGCTGGGGGGCGGGGTGCCCCTGGTCCCCGTGGCCTCCGGATCCTGATCCGGGCCCGCCCTGGCGTAGCCGGTTTCCGGCGGAGACCGTGGGCTCGTCACTGCAGCATTGCGGCTGATGGGTGTTCCCTTGTGGCTTCCATCTGTTCCTCTCTTGGCGGGTGATCGACCCTGCGCTGATCCGCCTGTGGCCTCTGTACTCTGTGGGACCCTGGATGCATACATCTCCTGCCTCTTCCATGTCTGTGTTGATTCCTGTAGGACGGATTGACGGTTCCTTACACCAGCTATCAATCACTTGCATGGGGAAACCTTATTCCGACCTGCATGCTCGCACACACACATAGGTGTGGGGACATTGGTGTGGACGGGCATATCTTAAGCTGAGGTTATCATCATTAGTTAGTTGTTCACAGGAGCTTACCAGAAACATTTGTATTATGTTCATTAATCCATGCTTGTGTGTAGTGAATGTGTAATTCTTAGTTTATTCTACTAGATCCGAACTATTGGTTTGGTTCTGTACAGTTTTGTTGTTTTTTTTTTTTATTACTGTTTCTCTGCCGTCCGGCAGAGGTGGAGGACTGGGATGTTTTCTTGTGTTCTTTGTTTGCCTCCCTGTCTTGTGTCGTCAGTTCGCGCCTCTGTTGGTCCGGTTTCTTTTCTTCACCTTCTTCCTTTCTCCCTTCTTGTCTCGGTTTAGTGTCCATGACGTCAGGAAATTGAACCCACAGTAATCACTAATAAAGATTTTTCATACATATACATCAAGTGGCGTACTACAGCGAAGCTGTAATACTCTGCTTGGGAATAGAAAAAAAAAAAAAAAGAATTGCTCTAAACCTGACACCCTGCCCAGTGGGCCCGGATATAGGCACAGGCAAGGGGGGGGCAGTGCCCCCCTAAATGCCGTGACTTCCCCCCCAAACAGGATGGCATGCAAAAATCACAAATTTCCCAAATATTTTAAGTAAAATGAGCAGAGCGCTCTCTCTTCTCTGTCCCTCATTAATAGTAGCTGCTCATTGGTAGATGCATAGAGAGGGTGAGGCCAGTCGCTGCACTTGCTTGTTGCTCCTCCACTTCTCACTTTTTCTCGGTCACAGCAGACTACGCAGACACACTGCCGTTAGTTGAGCTTAGCCACTGTTTGGAGTTTATTCCGCATTCTGTAACTGGAAATATTTTGGTTACTCTTTCATTCTCTTTTTGTCTCTCTGTCGCTGTCTTTTTTAATTGAAAGGGAATAAAAACACAATAAAATACAAATGAAAAATACACAAAAAATAAAAACGACAAATACATGTATAGATACAGATACAATATAGATAGATGCATGGATGGATAAATTGTGTGCTGAGACCCTAATTTAGCTGCTTTTGTGATGACAAAAAAAAAGGCTAACGTCACATTTCTCAGGGATCTCATAATTTCATCTTTTATCTCAGTCAAACATTGTCCTCGACGCTTGAAGACACACATGGGGAAAAGTCAAGAAGCGTTGCTGTTGGCACCCCACCAGGACAGGGTACGCAGCAGAAGAAGAATCAGATAAGGCCTCCTGCTGATCGAGCAAGCCGGCATTGGTCCATCTGCTCCTACAACTGAATCACCGTTATTCAAATAGAATCTGCTGTGTTGCCAATTTATATAGGCCTGTCTCATTCCCCTGTTTGAGGTGTTGACTTAAGTTTAAGAATCATAATTATTTTTATTTTTTTTTACAAAAGGATTAGAGCTTTCAGTTTATATATGAGCTTTTATGAAAGCAATGTGGAAAGTACAAAAATGAAGGGTTCTCCTAACGTGTCCTGCCTCCTGTCTTTTGCCTCTTTACATAGGGTATCATCACAGCCTGCCATCATCTCCTTATTCCTCTGGTCCTGAGGGTCAGAGGTTACCTTCATCTGGAGCACTATCGTCAGAGTTCCTCAACCATGGTGTCCCAGTCAAGATTCTGCTGTTGGTGTGCAATGCAGCTGGAACAGGCCAGCAGACTGTCAGGTAAAGATACTAAACTCTCCCCTTAAAATGCAATAATTCAGTAACAGCTTAGAAGTCATACCCACTGAAGATATATCAAGTTCAGGTTTAAGTCAGATTTGAAGATCCTAAAGTGAAATTTTGAAGTTGCTAGCATTGGGTTTTAAGACTGCACTCAACTTTCGCACTTTATTCACTCAGTGATTAAAAAGAAAATCCAAAAATACATAAAAAATAAGGAATGATACATTCTTAGGACAGTCTCTGAAAACAGTACTTATTGTCAGAGATAATAAAAGGGTGTTGGGGACTTGTCTTAATGTAGAACTTTATTTTGCTGTGGAAAGAACATAATAAGGTTCAATAGGCAGCAAGGTCACAGCCTGGAACTCAGATGCAGGATTTCAGTTAAAACATCGGCAAGTTTTCATTAGTGGGAGCCATATACTAAATTATGTTGCTAATTCACTAACCCATTTCCCCTGCAAATGGGAAATAAACACACATTCTAACACTTTTGAAGGTATAATCACCAAAACACAAATTTTCCTCCTTTTGTGCCAGGTTTATTTTCATTCTATGTGTATCCTTGTTTTTAAGTACAAATTCATCACATACTAAGTTAGCAGGGATAAAATAATATTTAAACACAGATGCAATAAAAAGAGGTTAAAATAAATATGGCTCTTACACTGTTTATAGTGACTTTAATAGTAATACTTTGGTCAAACTGTAAAAATTTAAAATAGTTAGCATTAGCTTGTGCTAACTACTTGGTAATGGGCTATTGTTATTTGTAATAAACAAATTTGTTCTCCTGTTTGAATTAAAGCCATTAACGCAACCCCAGTGGCATTTATATTTTTTAACATAATTTTACCATATTACATTCTTCCAATAGAGCTCCGGGGTTAAAATAACTTCTCCCAGCATTCAGCAGTTCAAATCAGAGGTGGACATTGTGGCTTCTGCTCAGAAACTAAACCAGGTGAATTCACCATGCTGATTGGAATTCCCTGGTTCAGTGGCTGAGCAGAACAAAAAACACAGAATGGAGTTGACTTTTTGAAGCCACAGTTCCCACCTCTGGTTCAAATCGAATCAGCGCCATAGAGGCAGGCAGTCTCCCGCAGTTATCTTATAGTTATATGCGGCTAACGCAGACTTAGAAACGGTAAATATGGTGGATACCTTCTGTGCTCCAGGACGCCATAACAGAAGCAGACAAGATAAGTGAAGACTGTTCAAAAAAGTTCCCAAATATCCAGAATGCAGAAAATTTTGGAGTATTGCAATGAAACACACTAGAAATCCGCTAAAATTAACCTTTGTTGTTGAATTAAATAATTATCATAAGTAATTCAATGCATGTTCAAGCAGGGACAAAATGGAGCCAATTTCCAGTTTAACATTTATTTTGAACAGATTAACAAATTGCAGTTTACAGAGAAAGTTGCCCTAGTTTCTCTGTGGTCCAGACTTAAAGAAATCTGAACAATTAACTGATCTTCATTTCACAACTTTATAGAAACCGGCCCTCGCCAGGACTTTAGGCGTTTCTAACTCCGTCCAATCAGAACATTTCCAAACAGTGTCTTAGCGATGATTTGCTGTCAGAGAATTCTTGAGTCCGAAGATGGGTGTCTGTGTTCTGGGTCAAAGGTTCATTATAAAAATTTATGGTTAAATGGCTATCTGCTTCTCTAAAACTTTTCTCCCAGTTTCTTATCTAAACATCCTGCTTTTACAGCTTTGCAATTTAAACTCACCCCAGAGTTTTTTGACTTAAAAGCTTTCCTGCATAAACAATGCTCGACAAAACATTTCTTTACTATCATGCAAGCTAATTAAAACAGACTTTTACTTTCTGAATGATAAAAGTTTACAGAATTACCACAAATCCCTCTTTTCAATCCATTTTAAAAATGGATTGATTAAAGATCAAAACCTGTAAAGCTTTTTGAGAATGCAAAAAATCAAATCCAAGAAATTCCATCAGTTTAAAAACATGAAGTATTCCAGACTAAAATTCAAAACACAAACTATTAAAGTACCTTTTTTAACCTTAACTCCCATTAAAAAATGTAAACCTGTTAATCATAGATTCACCCTCTTTTGGCATTAAGCAAAAAATTTACTTTAACAATTCCCACAAACTAAATTCAAAAACCCACAATGTATAAGAATGTCTTACATGTGAAGAAATAATTAAATCTGACTTGATACATGTTAATAGTGTGGAAGAAGCTCAGAAAATCCATGAACATAGACATTATTACTATATTATATTCTGAAAGAAATCAAACTTAAAGTGTTTAGAAACCTGTGAAATAGAAGGTATTAAGAACACTTTTAGGCAGTGTTATCACTCTTCACTTGTGAATAAAATAGTTAATCAAATAGTTAAACAACCTGTAAAATGCAAAAAATTATTAATAAATGTTCAGTCTTTATTTGTATTCTGATCCTCTTTCTTCACTCATTTTATCCCCCTCAATGGCTCCTGGCAGCTAGAGAGCAATATACAGAGCTGATCAGTGTGGAGGGCTCCTATTTTTTTAGTGTTCCAGTTTTTACTCCCAAATTTGCAAATAACCACTCTCTGAAATGCCAATTACTTCATTAATTGAGCATTTCCCCCAATATACACAAATGCACAGACAGGCCCCGCTTCCTATAGCTTAGGCCACCGATGTGGGCTGGTCAAAACCTGCTGTGCAGCTGATTGCTGAGTTGTGATCTTCTTCTGTAGATCCCTCTTTTGAGATGGCAATTTCAAATTGCCCATCTCATTCATTGGCACATAGATCACACTGGATGAGTAATATCACCACCCAAACAACCTCCTGGGTGAGCTAGGCCCCGCCGCCTGTGGCCCCAGCTTCCGATTCAGCTTGGTCAAACCCTTCACGACCCTCCTTAGGCAGAATCCGACCAGGTTCGTCGTTGGCGTGGAGCTGCACTTTGTGTGTGTTCCCAGCTGTCATCTGGAACTTTGCTGAACCACTGGACTCCTCACGCCTTCGACCTGGACCTGTACCTTGGACCCCTTCAGCAGCTGTAGTCAGCTGTGACCAGAGGAGACTGTGTGCTCCTCACGTGCTGCTGAATCCTGGAGATAATCCTGGGGGCATAAGCTTGTAAACATCTAAAAAAGACAGTTTTTTTTTTTTTTGATCCGGTCTTGTGATCACTCCTTTTCAATCTAATTCAACTGCATTGTGCCAAGAAATTATTTCACCCATCTAATTAAAAATAATCCCTGGGGAAAGAGCAAGTCCATATTATTTTGATACAACACCGTTGTTTTTCCTAAAAACTAAACCAAAAACACCTCCCTCATTAATGGATTTAAAAGCAAGAGCAGGCTCAAGAGTTTACTTTTTGTCTACAGTTCAACTGATTACTATCCATTTGCTTGTTCACCCAAATTGATTCTTTTATTTACTTATTTTATTTATCAAGTTTAAGACACTTATGTCTGTTTTACTATGTCTCCTTTTAAATGTTATCAATTATTCTATTATCCATTTCAACTTTTTAATTATCTTAAACCGTTAAGCACTTTGATTCATTCTTTCTGTTAGAAGTCAAATAAAATTCTGACTTACGTTCTATTTAGCTGTTCCATTACAATATATCCTTTCTTAAATTTAGTACATCCCTGTGGATGAAACGTAAAAATAAGAAAAAAAAAAAAAAATTCTCTCTCACCAGCCACCAACCCCCTGCTATCGGCCCAGTTTTTATTTCCAAATTTTGTTCCCGGTAAATGGTGGTATTTTACCTGGAGATAATCCTGGGGAAGACACGGGGTTATCAAAGTTCGAGGAACCTCGGCCACCTTCGATCAGACAAACAGAAACTCTTGTGGTTAGTTCAGCAACATTGACATTGAATCAGCAGTCTTTGATCATCACTTCTTCAGCAGAAACAGTCCATCTCACGCCAGCCAAGTGGATTCACACATATTGTCCTTGAAAGTTCAGCTCAGCATGAGGAAACGTGCTCTTTTGAGGGTGGCCTCCAGTTCACCCCTGAAAATATACAGTCACCTGTGCCCCCCTGTGTGGGAGCAGAGCACAAGAGAGTCGTAATTCTGCGCTGGTCGTAAAGATGTTTCTCTCTGTGGCAGTTACGGCGGGCGCCTGGCACTATCCGTCATCAGCCCACGCACCCCCACCCATCTCATCTCCCCAGGATCATAAATTCCATCTCAAGAATGTTTATCTGAGGGGTTTTTCTGCTGCAGGATGAGAAAAAGAGAAAAAATATATAATTAGAGTAAGAAAAAAAACAGACAGTGATCCTCTCAGCTCATTCAAATCAAGTTACATTCAAACATTTTACTTTCATATTCATTAGTCTCCTTCCTTGAATGCTGAATTTAAATATCTTCCACACTCAGACTGCCTATGTGGGCTCTACTTTAATTTTACTTCAATCAGTTATACTAGTAATAATTTCTTCAATTTCAATTCTGGTAAAAATATACCAATCAACAGGTTTGCTCTCTCCACCAGGAATAATAATCAATCCTTATACGTCTAATTAAACTGTTGTTCTAATACTTCCCCTGCGTATTTTAATTAATGAATCCTTCATTTTTCATCCAATTTATATTCTATATTTCATCAATGCAATGCCTTCCTCAATTTTTTCAATTTGATAAATGTCTCTTTCATCTCATGTGTAAATTAAACATTTATAAAGATGGAGCATCGCAATATCTCATCAACACACTTAGTTCTTCGAAAAACAAAATTAAATCAAAAAAGAAACAAACAAAAAGGCTGGATTTTTCTGTTAGATATTGCTAATCCACCACTAAAACATTGCAATAACAAAAATAAAGGCAATAACCATCTGCAAAGGTTCTATCCCTTTTTTCTTTTTTTAAAAGTCGCTATGGAAAAGTGGCTCTCCTGGTTCCGCTTCACTGAGGTTGAGACGAATAGCTCATATTGAACTAAACCCCTTTGTAATCAGACTTAACACCACTTTTCCCCGACTCTGTCCCTTTAATCAATGAATAATTTCTGCTAATATAAGTATGCTACTTACATTGAGATAACTGTTGTTGATGTTGAAAAAGGTTAAAAACATCAAATGTTTAAAACAAAACCAGAGAAGAGTACTCACTGATAACACAACATAGTTTACAAAAACAGTCTTCAGTTTGCTATACTTCAAAGTCTATCTATATTTCTAAAGAAAAATCCAAGATTTAAATCACTGACAAAACAACTTCCCTATAAATATTTGCCAAACCTAAATTATATATATTTTTTTTTAACACAATCCAATATCCATTCAAAGTACTTTTGCTTATATGATTCCTCTTTAAACAAACCCAAATGTGGTCACTTGCCCAAATATTCTTGATTGTAAACAATGAAAACATTTCATACTTCAAAAACATCTGTCCGATTCTGTGAAGGGAACTGAACATAGTCAAAGTGATTTTTGCAACTAAAACTCCTCTTAAATTTTCGTAGGATACACAGTAGTCTAATTCCCCTCAGCAGTCAAACAAAACAAAACATTTCAATAAAAGAGGTTCAAGAGATGAGATTTCTCTAAACAAAAACTAGTCGCAATAAAATAAAAAATAAAAACCAGCATTTTTCTTTTCAGTATCCCTCTTTTCCTCTCAGGCTTCTTTTTTCTTTTCTTTTCTCCAATGATAAACACCAAATTAAATTGAAGCTTCTAGAGACGTCAAATACATTACCACTGAATTATGTTTTCTTTAATCCAGCTTCCCAAATTAACATTTTCCAAAGTTCTAATTAATAAACAGACCGCAGTTCAAAAATCTGGGTCATAATCCAAATCGAACCAAATATATAAATTTTGAGAGAGAAAGAGGAAAAAACAAAAAATAAAAAATAAGAAAAAATAAAGAAAATAAAATCAAAAATCTAAATAAATTGTCAGTTACAGAGTCCCCACTAATCAAATGATATATTATGCCATTATTCTAGGATCAGATCTGTTCCAAAATGTTTTAGGACCTGTAAATTTACTCTCAGCATCAAATAAACTAGCTAACAATCAATAAAGAACATCTGAAAGATTAATCTTAAATTTCAAAACTAAAACCGATTCTTATTTGTCAAAACAAAATGTGCATTCAAATATATGGTAAAAATTATTTCAATGTAGCTGGTCCAATCACATTTTGCCTCTACACGATCAGAATAAATGAATTTAGAATTTACTTCTTACTTTCAAATTAAACCATCATTTCGGTCACATTCATTATTTGTTCTTAAATAAATCTACCTAAGACTTTAATTGTTACTTTCAATCCTTAGACCAATTCCAAATTTATCCCCAGTCTGTTAAAAAACAAACTGATTACTTAAAGATGACTCTGTGTTTTAATGTTTTCTTTTTTAAAACCAAACATTCAAATCCCATGGTTTATAAACTATCACTATGATACGTGTTGTTTTGCATGGTAAAGACATTTAATTTATAACGGAATTGAAGTGTACTGGGTTACTTCTTGAGCCCCAGTTGAATTTTGATAACTCCAATAAGCATTTTTGTCCATAAAATCCTTAAGAATGTTCAATTGTGTAAATAATTTAACACCAGTCTCCTTTATTTCATTCATTCAGAGACCAAGCTATATTTCTAAAGTCTATAGAGCCATCAGAAATAAGCCAAACATAATTTTAGCATAAATGATACTTATTTAAATCACAGACTCATTTTCTGTACCATTCAACACGGTGCTTATTAAAATAATTTAATCCAGTTTGTTGCTTTCCAATTAATACCGTTTGCTTTTCGTTAAATGCTTATAATTACTACTTATAGCTTTATCTTTATTTAGGCCAACTTAACAACTCCTGCTTAGATCAATCAAAAAAGCAAAAAATCCACCTATTTAAAGATTCAAAAATGCATCTTTTATTTTGACTATAAAACTCCCTCTTTTTAATTTTAAAGATGAAATCAAAAATTAAAACTACACCAAGTCAGAATCGACTCATGAGTAACTGTTCTTAATCATTTTCGTTTAATTGTAACATGCATAATTATCCCAAATAAATTTACATGCTCCCCTCGTAAAACCAGTTAACCAAATTCAGCATGTACTTGTTAATCTGTAATCCCCGTACCGTAACAGTTCAGTTAAACATGAAACAGCTTAAAAAATTGCCCTTCGTAGAAATGTGCTAAACCATTGCCGAAAGGGAGTAGCAACCAAAAGTTATCTGAGCAGTTTTCCCGAGGCCTTTTTACATCCTAATTAACCAGAAAAATTTAACAAAATCCAAATTCGTTTAAGTCTTAACAAGACAATCGTCTGCAGGAGTCTGTAATCACTTTCTATCCAAAATCAACTTTCAGCTTGCAACACATAGAACATGCAGTTAGTTTCAACCACAAACACATTGACACACAGAAGCAACCACCGCTAAGTTAGCACAACAGCCTATAGCAACGTGCTACCATTAGCTTTCTTTGTGAAACGAAAGGCAAAACAGTACAAAAACGTACGGCGAAAAACTCCAAAAAATCACAACAAACACTTTAGAAGATGACTTACCGCAATACCAGGACTTAATCCGCACAATTTATACCACTGTACCAAACTTTAATTCGGCACGAACAAAAACAATCTCCTGTTCGTCCACGCGGACTGAAACATATTTTTCAATTTCAGCCGTCCCGCACAGCAAACACCGATTCAACTACGTCCGTTACAGCCCAAAACCATTAACAAAAAAACACAACCTTATAAGCTGTGGCTTTTAGACCCAATTAATTATTTTATCGCGGAGGTGTCAGACCAGTCTGTTACAAGTTTCGTAGTCCGCTTTGAGAAATTTCCTGGCGCCGGCTTCCAGAAAACCCCTCAAAAGACTCGAACAGATGGCAGAAAACCGCCTATAACCACTAATTTATTTATCAAAACATATAGGCACAGCTATCGTATGTTAGCCGTGCTATCAAGCAAACCACTCCGACAGAATTAGCTCCTAGCTTAGGGCGGCCGCTCTGATGGCCTGTCGTAAATGTTCACAACAAATTCTTATAGATATTTAATTTCAGTTATCCATCATATGCAGTTATATATTTATTTATCTATGTTAATTTATTTATTCTACTCGAGTTCATTATTTATACTATAACATTTTAACCCAGAACGCAACATCACCAGCACTTCTCGCCAAGCGCCTGCGTAAAAAACATCTCACACACACACATACAGACACACACTTGTACAAGCAGAATTTAAAACACTAACCTCATCGGACCTCACCAAAAATGCCGGACCATTTTCCCATTTCAATTTGCGGTGCTGACGCGCACGTTTGAAAGAAACGCAAGCAGTTCAAAGTAATCCGTTCAGATTAACAGAGGGCAACCCAGGCGCTCCGTAATCTATTTTCCGTTTGCCAGCCTCGAACAACCTTACGAAAGCGTCCTTCCGTAATTGAGATCGCCACTTCTCCAGCCCCGATCCGCACTTTGGTTCCGATTTTGAGTCGTTGAAGGTATCGGTCCGTCTGCTCCATTGTCCTCTCCGTCCCCCCCGGAGAAAGGAGTAAGAAACTCCATCTCCCAGCAGGCACCGGTGTCTCTCTGCGGAGTGCAAAGCAGGTCGCAATCCTGCTCAGAAGAGAGACACATACAATGGAGCCGCTTCAACCACGGGCTTGCAACAGTCAATCTGCTCAAAACAAAAACAAAAAACATATTTAACTTGCATGACAACATTACCCAATGTTAGATTAACCAATCAATAGAATTAAAAAAAAAAAAAACTACGCAACTCTGCGCAGATTGTCAATAGAGCAAATACATGTCCGTTAATTAACTTAAAAAATAACTGGAGTTCGGTCCAAAAAACCCTGCACACGTCGAGGTCACCAAATTGTTGTTGAATTAAATAATTATCATAAGTAATTCAATGCATGTTCAAGCAAGGACAAAATGGAGCCAATTTCCAGTTTAACATTTATTTTGAACAGATTAACAAATTGCAGTTTACAGAGAAAGTTGCCCTAGTTTCTCTGTGGTCCAGACTTAAAGAAATCTGAACAATTAACTGATCTTCATTTCACAACTTTATAGAAACCGGCCCTCGCCAGGACTTTAGGCGTTTCTAACTCCGTCCAATCAGAACGTTTCCAAACAGTGTCTCAGCCATGATTTGCTGTCAGAATCCTGGTCCGAAGATGGGTGTCTGTTCTGGGTCAAAGGTTCATTATAAAAATTTATGGTTAAATGGCTATCTGCTTCTCTAAAACTTTTCTCCCAGTTTCTTATCTAAACATCCTGCTTTTACAGCTTTGCAATTTAAACTCACCCCAGAGTTTTATGACTTAAAAGCTTTCCTGCATAAACAATGCTTGACAAAACATTTC